>ML685954.1:8219392-8300736 GCA_007922175.1 Pelusios castaneus
GCGGGCCGGGGAACCAGCCGCTGTCCGGGGCCAGGTGCGGGGCCTGCGGCTCGAAGCCGGGCCCGCGGCCCGCGCCGTCGCGCTCGAAGCCGGCCGGCGGCATGTTCCCGGCGGGGCCCGCCTCGCCGTGGTGCGCCAGCGGCTGCAGGCCGGGCGGGCCCGGGCGGAGTCTCTGCTGCTGGCTGCGCGAGGCCATCTGCTTCATCATGAGCGCGGCGTGGTGGCGCTGCTGCAGGGCCGTCGGGTCGGGGCCCGCGTGCTGCAGGGGCGGCCCGGCGGCGAAGCTGTCGGGGCCGGGCGGCGTGTAGTCGCCGGGCAGGCCGGGGTAGGCCGAGGGCGAGAGGTGGCTCTCCATCCCCGCGCCGTGCACCGAGCCGCTCCAGGCCGCGCAGCGCTCGGCGCCGGGGAAGTCGAAGCGGGGCCGCTTGGCCACGCTGACGTAGGGGGCGTCGAAGTGCTGCAGTCTCTGGCTGGGGGGCTGCGGGGGCGGCGGCTGCAGGCTGAAGACGGGCTCGGGGTAGGGGGGCAGGCTCCTGTTCTCCAGCCGGTGGATGGGGTACTCGAACGGGGCGTGCTGGCTCGGCATGACGGGCCCGCTGTCCTGCAAGGCGGGGTTGGCCGCGCCGGCCTCGGGCTGCGGCTGCCGGGGCAGGGCCGGCGGGCAGGAGTTCTGCCGGGCCAGCAGAGCGGGCTGCGGCTGCTGCATGAGCGGGTGCCGGGCGCTCAGCCCCGGCTCCATGCCCACGGCCATCTTCCGGGCGCCCCCGAACCGCTCGAAGAACACCCCGTGCTGCTGCTGCGGCGGCGCCGGGTGCACTTTGCCCATCCCCACCAGGCCCGGGGCTCTGGGCAGCACGGCCGTGCCGGGGAAACTGCCCGCCGCGGGGCCCTGCCGGCCCGGCCCGTAGTGCGGCAGCGGCCCGTCCGGCTCGGAGGGAGAGAAGACGGGCAGGTCGAAGGGGCCGGCGGGGCCCTCGCCGCTCGGGTAATTGTATTCCAAGGAGTCGACGCCGCCCTGCGCGGGGAGCCGCCGCTGCTCCAGGCCGTGGGACTCGGAGGCGCCGGAGGCGGGCAGGCCGTGGAAGGAGGCGGCGCGGTTGGGGGACTGGTCCAGCGGCAGGCAGGGCGCGGGCACGGCGTGGCCGGCGGGGCCCGAGTTGTGCGGCTGGAAGTCGGGCATGTTCCCCGAGCGCTGCGGCCCGAAGCCGTCGCCGCCTTGGTTCTCGCCCATGTGCTCGTAGCCCTCGGCGAAGGCCGGCTGCTGGCCGCCCATGGCGCCGCCGTAGCTCATCAGCCGCCCGCCGTGCAGGCAGGAGGCGCCGGGCTCGGCCCCGAAGTTGCCGGCGAAGTGCGGGTGGTGGCCGCTGGCGGGGCCGGCGGGCGGCTGCTGGGTGCCGAAGAAGCCGTGGACCGGCTGCGCCTGCATGCCGCCCCCGTGCAGCTCGGCGTGTCCGCGGCCGGGGAAGCCGTACGCCTCGCCCGCCAGGCTCATGTTCATGCCCAGCAGGGGCGGCTCGCCCAGGGGCTCGGCGGGGCCCGCGCCGTGGAAGGCGGGCGCCTTGAAGTGGCCGCTCATGCTCAGCCCGGCCGGGCCGAAGTTCCTGTCGCCGGGGCCGCTCCTGCCGCTGGCCGGGGGCTCGAACTGCTCCAGCCCGAACATGCTGCCGGCCGGCGCTCAGCGGGGCATGGCCCCCGGGCCCGGGGCGGGCGGAGGTCGGAGCAGGGGCGGCGTCCTGCAGCAGCCGGCGGGGCGAGCCGGTCCCCGGGGAGTGCGGCTCACATCGTGCGGGGGTAAGTGGCCGCGGGGCGGGCGCGCGGCGCGGGCATGGGGCCGGACGGGGATCTCGGCTCCCGGCTCACAGCTGGCGGGGCGCGCTCGGCTCACTGGCTCCGGGCCGCGGGAGCTCGGCTCCGCATCGTGGGCTCGGTGCGGTGCGGTGCGGGCCGGGCGCAGGACTCCGCTCCCCTCGCGCTCCCGCTCTCACCCCGAGCCGGAGCAGCAACAAGTTTTGCGATTCAGCCAATTCCAGCCCGGCGCGCTGCGCCAATGGGGGCGGCGCGTGCGGCCGGGGCGGGGCTCGCGCTTAAGGTGGCTCCGCCGCCGGCTCCCCCGGCCCGGCTCGGCTCGGAGCTGCCCCGCTGTGCGCGCACCTCCCCGCACAGTGCCGGGGGGCGGGAGGAGCCGGGCCCGGCTGCTGCCCCGGGGGACCTTAGCTGAGGCTTTGGACCCCGTCCCGTCGATGTGCCCGGCGGGCGAGGAGGGACAGTGGGACGCGCAGGTTGCGCGCCTTGGGCAGGGAGCGGGCGGGGGCCGGGCCGCGCTAAGTACAGCGGTTACCGGTCAGAGCCAGCCGGCCTCAATCACCGCCGAGCCTGCGGGGGGCGGGGGCTGGGCGCGGCTGTCCGCAGGGACGTGGGACGGGTCAACAGTGTCCATCAGTCCCAGGCAAACGGGCCCGCGCAGCCCCCGCTCCCGGACCATTCAGTCCCGGCCAGGCCAGCTCGAGGGGGGAGCGGGACTGATCCCGCCCCGACGGGTGTGTGCTTGGCGCTGCGCCTCGCAAATATTTACTATTTTCTGGAATTACTTTTCATGGCAACTGGCCGCCTCGTTGATGGTGCCCGGCTCACACCGCCAGCCCAGCCATGGAGGGGGCCAGGGACAGTACTGCTGCGCGCGGGGCGGATCCGGGACTGGCCGTCCGGACCGACAGCGGAGGAGAAACCGGGGCCGAGTCCTGGGCACACGCTGGCCGCCCGCACGTGTGGCACTCTGAGCCCGCTGCCTGCAGGAAACCAGCCCGGCTCTGCGCCCCTAACTCCCCCCTGGACGGCGCGCACAAGGGGCGGGGCTGCACGTTCCCGTTTACACGGGCAGGGCTGAAGGCCAACAGCTCACTGCGGGAACCGGCCGGTGGCCGCCAGTTCAGCTCCGCTCCGCGCTCCAGCCGGCCGGTCTTTGGAACAGACACAGTGCCCCCTAGTGCCCAGAGCGGGAACTCCCGGCCCGACGGAGCGAGCGGAGAGATTGCTCCAGGTACCCCAGCTGGGCGCGCTCCTGCGCCGCTGGATTTCCCTTTCCTCGGCCGAGAGACGCCGCGGGCCCCAGGAAACGGCAGACGGGGAGGGAGTCCCCGGCCCTGCTTCCTCCATCGCCGCTTCTGCGCCGGAACCAGAGCCCCCGTTTACACGTAGCCCCTTTCCACTCCTCCAGCCTCAGCGGCCGGGTCCGGCCCCCGCCCCACACAGCTCGTCGCGGCGAGCAGGGCACGGATCTGAGCGAGACACCCCGCCTCGCCCCGAGCACGGCGCTGCGGGCGCGGACGGTCCGTGCCCTGCCCGCCGGCGGTGAGCTCGGCCCAGCTCCCGGCTCCGGGGGGGACCAAGCCACCGCAGGCAGCACCGCAGGGCATGGCCCCTTCTAGGCCGGCGTCTGGCTGCAGCTGCCGTCTACACCAGCCGGGCGCCCCGGGCGGGGACAGGGGGAAGGGAGCGGCGCTTACACACAAACAGAATGCGCCGGGCACATCCCCCGGAGACCTGGGCCGCTCGAGCGCATCTGCGCCGCCCGGACAGCTCCGGGGCCGGTCTCGGCCCGGGCCAGCGCTGCTGCAGGGGGAGCCCCGGCCGTGTGAATGCTCCTTGCTGGGCCGGGCCGGTCTGTCCCAGCGCAGCCCGCCGCCCTGGGCCCCGAGTAAAAAGAGCCGGGCGCTGGAAGATAAAACTCAGCCGCGCCCAACCGAGCGTCTTCCAACTGCAGAGTGACTCTGCTCGAGCCCGGACTTGCTACCGGCGGCAACTCGCCAAGTTCTGTCCCAGCACCAGGACTGGGTACTGGTACCTAGCTGCAGCCCCCGCTCCCAGCAGCACATACGCGTTTCTGTAGCAAATACGGTGGAGCAAAAATATTACTGCTAGACCCAACAACCAGGGTCAAAACACTGATCCACGGTGCCGCTGCATCAAAAGGACTGACCAGACTGGACATGTGAGTGACCCAGCCCCTGCCCCAGTAGCAGAAATTGGTTTAAAGACACCCAGAGTACAGGGGCGGCTGTCTCTGGCTCTTGGCAAAGAGACCGTCCTGGAGGAACGTAACTCAGTTACAAAATGCCTTTCATATCCTCTTCCTCCAGGGTTGACAGGGGAAGGGTACTGCCTGAAGGAATACTTTTTCATTTTGAACCTGTTGCCTGTTCATTTGATCAGGTGACATTTCTGTTGGCACCTGAAAGAGAAAACAGCACTTCCTCTTAACTTTTTCCACCCACCGTGGATTTTGCAGACCTTTCTAACACCCCCATTTCCTCATCTCTTCTACAAGCTAATAGTCCCCCTACTCTTTCCCTGCATGGAAGCTTGCGCTACACGCACTCATTTCCTCTCTTTTTGCTTTTCCCCATTCCTATACATGGAGTATTGTGCGCAATATTCAAAATATAGGCATAGGAGGGATTTACCAAGGTGGTGTGATTTTGCTGACGGGTTACGTTCCTGTTCCTCATGTTCTCAACTTTTCTGACGGCCCCTGTACACGTCATGGATATTCTCAGGGAAGTGTCCCCATTGACTCCAAGCTCTTTTCCTTGAGGAGCATGATGAGGTTTTTCTACTCACACCTGGGGTACCCTTTTAGGGCTGCATCAGGTGAATGATTCTGTATGATCTGACACCCCTTTCTCTCTCTCGGTCCTGCTGCAATTCCTCTCATGCTCCAGCCATTTCAATGATTCCTCTTGGTGACTTGGAGAGTTCCCTTCCGGCAAAGCTAGTCCGTCCTTTCCCCCTTCCAGGGCACCAACATCGCCGTGGAGTCACTGATTGGGTATTGGTCTGAGTCATCCTCCAACCCAATGCTCGGTGGCAGATAGAGTCACGGCTGTCCCTTTACTCCAGCTTCCTGCTCAAAGTCTCTCCCAGAACCATTCTTTCTACATGGCCGAGGCTTCTGTTGACATCACTGGTACTTGGCTCATGGCCCGACGGAGAAACAACGCCTGAAGCGAGCAAGGTCTCTTACTACATTAGTCGTCCAGGAAAGCCAACGGGTGTGTTCTGTCCCTCTAGGTCTGTCGACGTGCACTCTAGAATCAGGCCAGGGAGCTTCTTAAGACTTAGTTAGAAATTGGACTGTCCATGGCCCCAGGCAGTCTTCAGTACCTGTTTCGGAAAGGAAGAGAGCTGCATGTGTTGAGTATTAAATCCGATGTGGACATATTTTGTTTTCCGAACTCGAGGAAAATTCCATTTTTGTCAGCAAGACCACATAAAACCGTGGCCAGACCTTGGTACTGGTGTCCAAGAGAAAGAAATGTGGCCCTGTGGAACAACTGTTCCAAGAGATGAAGGCGAAGCCTGCTGCTTTTATTCCCCACAAATCTCAGGCCTGGTGTATTTTGCTCTCTGCTCTTTTGAAGACACTTTTACCTTTGCCAAGAGTAAGACAGCTGAGCTGGGTTGGTGTCGATGTGTTAGGGTCGTTGTTTGATCTTTACTAATATACTTCTGGGTAATAGCTGTGAGACGTGGCCAGCTGGTTAGCTGTGTAAGTTTGTAAAAATGTGCCAAGAATAAGTGCACATACCATGGAATAAAGGAAAACATCACAGAAGCCAGTCTCAGTCTCAGCCGTGACAGGGGTCGTACAGGGTTGAGGTTGTTGAACCGAGTCCTCCAGGTGGTGGGAGGGGAGGTCATGGGCCAAGTTGAAGTTAAATCAGACGCGGGTAGGTTCCGATAGTTGGACTCTACCCTCCTTGTAAAACATCCCTTCTTCAGGCTTTTTTGTTAGCCAAACGCCATTTTTACTGTCATGTCCTTTCTACCACAGTTCCATCACCCAGCTCTGGTAGAAAATGCTGCATCTCTGTGCACGGAGGGCAGTGGAGACACTATCTGATAAACAGTGAACAGACTAGTTACCTTTAGCAAGGCTGGTATTCAGAAATTCTTAATTGTACCATGCTAGCATGTCTGTGGCCTGATATAATTTCTTTTCTGTCTACACTGTATTCAGTGTCCAAACGTTACTTTTAAAAAATCTTATTTGATATATTTAGATAAAATGTGGAATACAATTTGTCATTTCATTAAAACACACAGACTCCAAATGACTTCTGGCTCTGTGGAATCACAATCAGTTTATGTTTGAATGTTTTCAGGTTTGTCTGTTGAAGAAAAATATGCAAACTAGCTTCCAAGGAAGGGTAATTGGGAACCCAATGTTACAGAGACACAGACATCTACTCAGAGGGAAGACTCACTCAGATTACTTGGATGAATCAAAACAGAGTCATTCACCAAGTGGAGATGAAAGCCATATTTCTTGAAATGCAGAATTACACTGAAAGAATAAAATCAAGCAACTGACCATTTCCTTGATTCTTAGGCAGGAAGTCTCAAATGCATTGCTGCAGAATCAATATTTGTCTTTCTCTCCTCCAAGCACACACCCAACTCCCATTCACATTAGCAGTCAGCTGCACTCGCCTAGCAAAGGCACAATAGCCTCTATCAGATTTTCTCTCCCATTTAATGTAATCTCTCTTTTCCAGAGGGGAGGAATTGTCATTAGAAAACTGGACCACATGATATATGGACAGTGACTTCCTGATGAGAACCATCTCCAGTGTGACCAACAGAAGGCTTCCGAATCTGGCAAGGTGGAAGAGCCCTTACTAGTAAGAGACCCATCCTGCTCCTTGGGTAAGGAACAGAGTCCACCCGGGTGATGGATCTGTCAATCGTAGGGCACAGGGCAGCACACTACAGTGTAACAACACACGCAACTGGTTCTCCCATCGCTTAATTTTTTGGGCCCTAAATGGATCCACCTCTAACCCCAACACCCAAATCTCCCCCACAAGTCTCAGAGCACCTAGAGGGCGGCATGGGTCCAGGCAGAGTTTCCGAATCGTTATGCTACAGAACTGACTGTGCAAAAAAATGGCAACAAAAACTGGTCTGAGCCTAAATGCGGTGACAGTGAAGAGGATTTGGTTGGCTGGACGTGCAAGGTAATTTCTGGTCAGGCAATTGTCTGCTCTTAGCCAGTACTAATACACCAGGGCCAGTTCCAGTGCTTGATAGGCCAAGTATTTTAGCCAAAATACACCTGAATACTGAAGCCTCAACATGTGCATCTCAACAGGATGTCAAAACGTCAATAGAAGCCCACCAGTGGCCAAAGGATGGAAGTCCACACCATTTCCCTCCCGCTCAGGAGGGTCACTGAGTGCTCAGCCATGTACGGATGAGGCGTCTCTTAAGCTGTACCCAATACTGAACCTCCCGATTTAAAGCAGAAATACACTGTTGTGTTCATTTGTTTTCCTTGCTTTGAAAATGACAATTGCAGCTGCCAAATCCACAGTTTGGAGGATTTATTTATTTTTCCTCTCAAGACCATGTCAGGAGGCAGGTTCCACATTACAAGCTCTAAATGCAATTAAAACCAGTGAGGGGTTATTCCTCTAAAAATAATTCAGACAACTTCCGAGTATCAGGGTCAATGAGCTGGGACTAGAAAGAGGCCAATTCAGCTTGCAGTAAGAAAAGTTGCTGCTCAGCAAAAACCACCCTTTTTTAACAAAACGAATGCATCATACGTACATCGTGACCAGTACCATTAGTGAGCAAAGGCAAGAGTTTAGCTCAGTTCATAATTATTCAGGAAATTTATTCATAATGATCTTTCTTCCCTGCAGCAGTCTCCTATGTGGAGCCCTTATCACTGAGAATCTAACTAAGCTCCCACATAACATGTACCAAACAGGCACCAGCCAGGACGATCTTCAGCTGGGCCAGTCGTCAGCAAAAAACATCCATCAAACTCTTACCTCTACTTGCTTTTTTACTTCCAACTCTCTAGAAAGATGCCGTTGCAGTAAGATGGCTCGGGGCCTCAAATGTATCTTTTACTGTTAAGTCACGACTAGAATGTTCTGATTGTTTATACAGCTGAAAGCAGTAAAAAAAAAATTAGTGTTTCCTGGCTAAAACGATGAGCTCTAGGGCCAGAACATGGCTCCGTAAAAGGTGCCCATCACAAACTGGTTTCTCCTGGCAATGCTCTGTACTCTTAGCAAATCTGCACAGCAAGAGACACATGAATGCTCCTGAGAAGAGGTTTTTAGATTTGGTGGATGATATTAGGAGTGGCAGGAAAGATTTTAAACATTTCTACCTGGACATAGTAAGGGTGGAATCTGGACCAGTACACCTCCTCCCCCTCAGCCAAGGCAGCATGAGGCAGTTCATTTTAAAACACTACACAACAACAATGCAGAAGAGTTTACGAAGAGAAAAACGAGTTCACTGCTTCCAACTGTAGAGGATGTTGTGGAGGCTACTTATATTAGAGAAATGATTGCAGGACTCACCAGCTGCTCTGACAGGGACTCGGTGTTTCTGCTTTCAAGAAGCAAACCTGCTTGGCTCCTTGCCACATCCACGAAGGGTTAAACATTCCTTGCCAGCCATAATCATTACTTTTCCAAGGTCACTTGAGCCTCTCCCAGTTTGGTACAAAAGGGCGGCTTTAATCCCAGTTGCAGACAACTCATATTTTGCTCATGGACTTCTAGCAATGTCAGGCTATCAGGTTTCCAACTAACATCCAAAGCACAGCCCAAGCAGAGACTAGGAACAAAGACAACTTTGTTAAAGAAAAATAATTCCCTGAAGATATTAACAGTGCAGTAAGGTTCAAACTGCTAAATGATTCAAATATTATTTAATGAATTCATTTGAAATAAGGTCTTCCAGCCTAGAACACTTCTCGATCATCACTTCCAGAGAATCCACCTCTTCGTCTGCTTCTTCAGGAATTTGTAATTCGTGGCTTTCCGGTTTTAATTACAGCCATTTTCCTTCCAGGCTTTTTGTAAGGACGTCCCTTGTTGGTATAGCTCAGCACTGCTCTCTCACAAATTTAGTCTGTGACCACTGGGTTTTCCAGAAACCTTTTAATCACATAAGACTTCACTTGTCTCCGAGTACAGTGTGTGCCATAGAAGACACATGGGCGGTAGACAGCCCATTGCTAAAAGTAGCACTATTATGACAGGAGAAAGACCAGAGCTTTTAAAAGTGGGGATTTTGGTTTTATTTGTTTTTCAGTAAAACAAATTCATGTGCCCAGATCCTAACTGGGCCACATGAAGCATTGTGCAGTTCAGATTTACAGCTTGCCTACACAGAGCAGTCATGTGCACTAAGGGGTGGTGTTTCTGAAGTGCACCAGTGTGTGTCTAGTGCACACTAATGCACTACTGTTTGAAACAGCACTGCATTCATACCTGTTCTCAGGTAAGTTTATCCTAAGAGAGTGTTAGTTTCTGAGCCAGATCTGGGGTACCCATATTGCATCTGACAGCTAAAAGCCTTTATCCACATGGCCTGAGTTTCAGAATGCTCGCCCGGCCTCTATACGCCACTTGGTAAACAAAGCTGATAGGTTTGCATCTCAGTCTCGAGGATGTTTATTGCCACATAGATATTGCTATCTGCACTGCTTAGAGGGACCATATTTCCCAAAATGAGACACTGAATGGGGCAAGCCTGAGCCCTCACTGCTCACCCAAAGCCTGCCTGCCCCCCATCTGAGTCCTGCCTCCCCCACTGCACAAAGCTGGCATCACTGCGTCCCCACCCCCCAAACTTCCCTGTGCATCCCACTGTTGCCAGAAGAGCAGGGAAGCCAGGACAGAACAGGAGGGATGGTCACACCTTGGCACTGCTCTGCGTGCAAAGATTATCAGCTGCAGTTTTAAGTCCCTCACCCATTTCTCCAGCCCTGGCAAAGCCTGGACAGGACACTTTGCATAAACAAGAGGAAACTGATCTGCACATTTGCCTCCTTTGTGGTGTTAAGCATATTTTGTAAAGAGCGTTTTTCTAGAGATCTTCCAACTTCCCACAGCCTCTTCCAATTTTTGGATCTAAATAGGTTCACAGTGCCAGCCCCTTTGTATAGTCTTTCTACAATAGACTAACACAGCTACCCCTTTGGAATTTGTACTAGAATTAGAGAGTGACAGGACTGGATGGGACTGCAAGAGATCTCCTCTGTCCAGTGTCCTGCACAAAAGGGGACTCAGTCTTAGGTGATATTCTCTGTGAATGCCTGTGAGCTAACAGTATAAATGAAAGAAGGTAATAATTTTGCCTAAGTTAAGGATAAAATGGTTCAAGGCTTAAGATTACAATAGTTTAGATCGAATACACACTCCATCGCACAGATCCCTGAACAGGTTTGAGAATCTGGCACTCAGATAACATGGGGGCGAGCATTATACAGAACCATTTTTTGTTGTATAATTCTAAAGAGTGTCATGAGTGCCCAGATCTTGAGAAGGATGTGCTTGTTTAAAATGTAGCATTCAATGAAATACATAACTCACACTGGGGCTACGAGCTGTGTGTGATGCTGGGGGTCAAATGAATCCAAAGTTTGTTTCTGAGACAGCTATAGACATAGGAAAATGAAGTCCCACTGAGATATTTGTTTTGCAGTCAGACTGTATGTGTATGTTTCAGTCAAGGCTAGTGAGGAAGGTATGGCCCAACTAAAAAACATTTTGGGGTCCAATCCTGAATGCCAGGACAGAATTTTTACAGAATCTGTGTTCGGGAATCTGTAAAATTACTACAGTGACTGTCAGCCAGAGGCTCAAAATAACCACCACAGAAAGAGCCGGAATTAGACCTGTGGGAGTAAAGTCACCAACCAAACAGTCAATAAAGCTACAGCATTTTTATTTTCAGTGAACGTAATTGAGCTTTGTACTAAGAGGAACGAAACTAACAGTGCTGTGGAATCATCTTGTCTAGTAACCTGGTATATACTATTTAAGATGCGGTTAATGCATTCAAAGGCTTTTCTGCCCCCATTCACAGATCCTTTCATTAAATGTTTGACACTCGTTTCCGTAAGCAACAGCAAAAGATGGGTTTTTCTTTTCCGTGCTTAAGTAAAAAAAACTCCCACCACCCCGTTAAGTCAGTATCCTACCTCCATTCCTAAACAGACAGGCTGATTTTCCACAAATGTTCAATATTCAGTGACCCCTGCTGGCCACCAGAGCAGCTGCAGCTTAACTATATCCATCTTTGCAGCAAGACTAGAGAAAGGGAAGAAATAAAGCAGCAGTGAAAAAATAACAAGTGTAAAAAAAGCCGCTAAGGTAGAGGAGCCACCTTCAATCATTAAAAAATACAAGCTGTTACTAGCCATGAAATGTGCTCATCACAGCTTGTTACCTCTGTCTTTTGGAACCAGAAACTTCACTTTGCTCCAACTTGGATGAACCTCTTTTGACACCACTTGGACATCCACTTCTCCTCCTTTGTGTGGTGCTTCTCTTAGATGTTTGCTAAGGACATTGTCATCAATTTTAAGAACAGATAAGACCATTTTAAATTGAAATGCACTTTGAATCCTTGTCTCATCTCCTGTTCCATTACTACTCACAGTGAAAAACATTGAAGATAAACCTTAACACAAGTTTTTTCTCACCTACAGTTTTAGCATCCCAACTAGCAAATGTCTTTCTGTAACTTGGGTTACTTTGACAGCAGGAGCAATAAAAATATTCTCCTCCCCCACCTCCCAGAAATATATTAGACAACAGTCAGTTGTGGGAACTCACCCCTTGTCACTTTTAATCATGATGTTCCTTGAAGACTAAGTTAGACCCACTAGCACAGAACACAAACAGGCAAGTCTTGCTTCTCAGGTACACACTGAAGACTTCCGCTTCGTCTCTGCACTACAGCTTGGTTCCTGATGTTGCTCCATTCTGACAGGTGTCAAGTGACCAGACCCCATTGCACCTGAACGGCCCAGCCTTTCTTCCTTCAGCTCACTCCATCTGCTTCACACTCCTGCCCGTTTCTGCTCAGTCAGCCTGGCCCCTGGAAGGATCTGGTAATGGGCATTGTGTAAAACCACAATATTAGACCATTCTTAGGACATTTCAAACACACCTACCAGTGTGCTTTCAAAGTACCAATCCTGGCAGTAAATCTTTCGATCTCTGAATTTGTGTTTTCATTTTCATAGCCAATATGACTGGTCATCCAGCGAACGGACTCCAGATATCTGGGTTCAAGCCCTGATTCAGCCTGACTCCCATGTGACCTTAAACAAGCCACTTACACCCAGATCCACAAAGATATCCAGTACCCACTGGCCGTAAGGTGACTCACCTGCCTGAAGTCTTTGAGGCTTTGGGCCTTAATCCCTGTGCTCCAGTCCCCATGTGTAGAATGAGGCTAATACTCCCATCGCTGCCCTGTCTAGCTAGATTGTCAACTCTTTGGAACAGGGACTTTTGCTTACTAAGTGCATGTCCCGTTCCAGCATAAAAGGGCCTGGTTTGTAGCCTAATGGTTCTGCAGAGAGGCAAGTAACAGACAAGTTCCAGAGGGGAAGCTGCATTAGTCTAGTTCAGCAAACAAAAGAAGTCCTGGGGCACTTTTAATGATGAACAAATGTGTTTATTGCATGAGTTTTGGGGGGCACTGTCGGATTGGGATTGTGCCCATGAAAGTTCATGGGATAAATACGTGTTAGTCTTTAAAAGTGCCACAGAACTCCCTAAGTAACAAACCACTGGGGACAGCACATGAAATACAAAGTTTATATAAAGGCAGGACTGGTCTAATCCTAGGGAGTGGTGCGGCCAATCATAATGATGGATCTGCTGGAGTTCCCTTGTCCAGGCATCTTCAGAAGCATGTCGAGGGACCTTGATGTGCGTTGGTGCAGGAGGGGGTTGTAGAGTTCTCATGGAGTTGCTTAAATTCCTGTGCAAATTGCGGTGTGGGGCATTCACTGAGTTCTTTATAGTAGATTGTGTCAGAGTTGCAGGTTGGCCCTGTTGATGTAGTCCTCATGGTTGAGGACTATGATGGTGCCCGCTTTGTCTGATGATTTGATCACTCTCCGGTGGTTGGATTTCAGGGGCTGTAGAGCTGTCCTCTCACTGGTGGATTTCAATGAGCCCGGGGACTACATTCATAACCTTGCTAACGACTAACAATAACGGGCTCAACAGAGACACTTGTTTTATGGCTCATTAAAACAATTCATAACCTACCTTCTTTGTCCTATCACCTTTGCAGAGTTGATAATTGCTCACTTCACTGGTTTCTTGCAGCATGTGCCAACGTCTCATGATTAACAAGTGCCCCACCATGCATTAAGATGGGACTCCCTGCTCCCTTTTCCTAGACCTGAAGAAGAGCTCTGGGAAACTCAAAAGCTTGTCTTTTCCACCAACAGAATGTGGTCCCATGAAAGGCTACATTATCCACTTCATCTTTCAAGGAAAAGTGTCATTTGCAAGATCTCAGATGCCATAAATTAAAGAGCTCACATGCACTATTTGAGGGACTTATTCTTAGGTAGCTCATACAGCAAGCCAGGTGAGGTGTGCATACAAACAGGGAGGAACTGACAGTTCTGTACAGGACCTTCCTGCAGACAAATGAAGCAAAGCCTAAGGAGCAGCAAAGGTCCTGTCCAAACAGTGACTAGCAACAGCGGTGTTAGTTTCTTGTCGGTCGACTGTTTCTTTTTTCTAGTCATCCCTCTCTGGGCATCTTAACCAATCATTTTATACAGGAGGAACCCAGATCTTCCAGTCAACTGACAGCCAGTAATATGGAGGCAGCTCTCCATGCCATTTCTTGATAAGGATGGCTGTATTGCTTCAAGGAGCTTTGCACACAAGAAGGTAGAAAATAGTTCTCATCTCAGCATTCCCATGCAAGATATTAATATTCACATATCAGTGACCTGGGACCGGAGAGTAAAGCACAGCTATTAAATCCTTGAACACCAATAAGCAATTGCCTGAAAAACAACGTTAACATTATCTGACCTTTTAATGGGTCCCTGGAACCCAGCATTCATATCACATCCATCTCAGTGCAGGTTATCAGCCATGCAAATAAAGATGTTTATGAAAGTAAGCAACACGGCTGTTCCGTTTTTAATGCCAGTTACTCTTGACCTAACAATTCTGATTTTGTGATGCACAGAAATGCCAACCACTCCGACCACAAATCAGTGGCAGGTGCCTCCACCCCATCGACACCTGCATAAAGCATCCCCCAAATAAAGAGGGCACAGAGAAGCTGGTACACTGGCAGGTGACCTGGAAGGAGAAGAAAGGGCAGATGACTTAACCGTGGTGACAGGAGACCTGGCCTGTAACACAGGACCACCCTGCTCAGCGCTGCAGCACACACGCAGAACTGAGCTCGCCGTCCACTGGACAGTGGTCCCCAGAATGCCCTACAAGGGCCCCACAAAGCACAGCCCTGCAACTCCCGGGCAGCCCTGCTCCAGTGCGAGGGAGGCCCCCGGCCCAGTGCAGGCAAGTGAGGAGATGCCTGCCCCCGAAGGGTGTGTGTATCCCTGCCCTACACACCCCACTCGCCCAAGTCTGCCTCCCCGGCTGCACTCGGCATCACCGCAAGGTCCCCACTGCCAGAGCGCTTCCCCACCGCAGGCTGTCCGTGCTTCCCCTCCACCGGAGCCTGGCCTTGCCGCAAGAAAAGGCTGAAACTCCGCCCACCGTCTCCCCGCTTCCAGAGCCTTTCACGCCGTACGTAGCGACGCTCTCCCACGAGGATGCAGCCTGCTTTGAGCTGCCCGGACACCACACGCTGCTGGAAGTGGCTTCGCAAGGAGCTCCCCGCCACATCCGCACGGCCTATGGGGGTAGGAGACGGGGTCAAGGTTTGTTACGCTCTCACTAACCTCGGCCTAAGCAAGACAACTGCTGGCCTAGCCACAGGATATGCCATCTGAGCTAGAGTCAAGTCGCCCTCTGAGGAGGAAGCTGAGAGGCCTTGGCTGGGCCAGTCTGCAGACCGGTGAGGATGGATCTCCTTTGGGGGGTTCAGGGCGGGGACGGGGAGATGTGCTGCAGGCCCGTACGGCTGTGAGCGGTGGCTGGAGAGCCTGTGACCCAGGAGTGATGGCCACGGGCCCGCAGGGATAGGGTAGGTTACAAGACAGTGCAGCTTCTCGACACCCCTTTTCTTCACCTGCCTTTCCCCTGCAGCGTCCGTAAAGGGGGATCCAGGCTTCAGTCGTGCAGACGGCCAGGGACGTACCAAGGCGTTGGCAGGAGACAACCCATCTGGCGTAGCCCAAGCCTGGGCTGGGCAGTGGGCTGGCACCTGGTACAGTAGGAACCAGAGGGAGACGGGTGAGGCAGGAGGGTGGTAAATTCACCAGCTGGGCGGTCTAGGAAGAGGGCAACACCCCTTTAAGGCGCAGGTGAGCCCTGCAGTCCAGGGCTGTGTTCGCAGAGTTTGAGGGGTGAGAAGCTGCCGAGGGGGCAGCTGCAGCCAGTCATTGCAGGGTTGTTTAGAGCAAGTAAACATGGTGATGTCTCGTCTCCAAGTGTGCCCATCCATGGTGGCTTTTCTTTCCCCCACGTTGTGTTGGCTGAAGGGAGCACAGAGTGAAGGCGGCCTGCAGGGAGCCTGTCAGATAGAAAAATAGCAGCAGGGGCTTACTGGGCAGAGGGGAAGCAAAGCGGATTGTTAGGAAGACGGCAGCACTGGAAGAAATATGTCTGTAGTGGAGGAAGTTAGTATGATGCCTGGATTTTCACCAGGGACGTTCAGCAGCACAGAGGAGCATGGAGGAAGGGGACACAGGGTGGCAGCCAGTCGTTGGGGTTCGTGGAAGACACTAGTGGCAAAATGAACAAAGGAGTTGATGAAGAGCCTGGAGCGTATGGTTTTGACTACGTGGCCACGTCTGCTCTGTGCACTGATGCTGTGCACCTGCTTGTCTGATGAGAGCTGCGGATGCTCCATTATCAGTCGTTCTCCTCAGCATCTCGCATAACAAGCAAGAACCATGGTGCTCAATCACTGTGTCATGCCAAAGTCAGATTTTAAAAACCGGCGAAGGTGCTATTCGAGACTTGAGGAGGATGCTCGAGACCACACAATTCCAGGGTGACTAAGTTAATGCAGACCAACAAGTCCTTCCAATTAAACGATTTGATCTTCCTAGCACCTGCCATTCAAGGATTTCAACACGTTTACACACATTTCCCAGCTTTAATAATAGCACCAGCTATCACCCTTGGTATCTGAGTAGATAAACTAGGCACTACATATGACAAGTGGGAAGCTCTTATGCTTACAAGCGTCTTAAAGGTTACAAAGCGATTTTATCCTTGACATAAGCAGCGCCATCAATTTTCACTACAAGTCCTCTAGAGCAGGGCCAGACGCTGGATGCATCTCTCAAGCCTGGTTAAAAACAATGGAAGAAGAAGGCCACAAGACCGTCCTGTTCAACAGTCCTGGGATTCGAAGGGAAGTGATGCAAAGAAAAGGAAACTCATGTACATCATCAGGGGCCCCAAATAGCTTTATCTGACTATCCAGTGCACTGTTTACTTCCTGAGATGCATCTGTGCCACGCCTGCCGCCTAGGGGTCAGACATTCAGCTGGTACAAACACAAGGTTTCAAGTGACAAGAACAATATTAATTCTCCTTTCCCCGCCTTGGATGGTGGATGTAGTCAGCCAACAGCAGGGCCCTCAGTGCTTCATATGTAATGGGAGAGGTGCTGGCTGGGGATTTTCACTTTCATAACCGACCCAGCAAACCCAGAGGTGCCAGGGCTCAGCCCTCGCACAAATTAAGACCTAGGTGCCCTGAGATGTGCAAATCTCCCCACAACCTGAAAAGCAGAATCTGCAGACAAGAAGGTCACATCTTTTACTAAGATCAGCCACACTTTCAGGAACAGCCTGGAGCCAGGAACAGTGTGTGCAAATAATCTACAGCTAGTTTGGAGGCAGCATTTCACTTCGGTTTGCAATGTAGTTCGCTGAGGAATTTGGCCAAAACCAGGTCACTGCAAGTACCGAACAATACGATCTCGAGCCGTTTTCACACAGACAGTGTGACCTGATTGTACAGAACTCAGGATCTGGTGCGAATCTCACAATTATGAAACCAATTGTTTACCATGAACATTCACTTACAAGTCGCTGCTTCCTGGCAGCGACCTCTGCTTGCTGAAAATCATTGTGGAAATGGAATATTCTTAGAGTAATCACAACTGAAATTCATGCTGTTGAAACAAACTTATTCCTTATACAAATTCAGGAAGGGGGCTAGCATTCTAATTTCAGTACTATGAAGGAGGGGGAAAAAATCATTCCCCAGAACCTTATGAAGCAAAAGCCTTTGCTTTGTAAATCTTCACCCTGTTGGAGAACACTAAAATCTGTCTGTTGCCACAGCTTGTACGGAAATCCAGAACAAAATCCTTTATTGCTCCCGTCTGATGCTGAGGTGAGTGTTTCACATACAGTGGCTAAAATTTTATTCTTGCTGGTGTTAACTGTCTCTCAGTGGGTGACGACCAACAGTTAAATCACCAGAGAAATCTCTCTGATCGTATCTAACTGTAACAGATTCTCCGAGGCAGGTAAGCACAAATGGCCCCCTCAACGTACAGAGAATAAGACAATTCGTACCTCCCCTAAACTCACTTTCTGTTACTAGTACGGAACTAGCAGCAAATTGGAATTCTATACATTAGCCTAAAAAAAGGCAATTGGTTCCAGAAAATCTGGAATGTATTAAGGAAAAATTACCGTCTTTAAAAAGACAACTTTCAGCGTTACCTTGAAAACTGGCGACGTTTTGGACTATGCTGAGAAAGTCCAAGATGCCAAGAAACCAACTTCACTGACTTCATTTTGGCCAGTTTAGAACTCCCTCTCTGGCATTCTCTCGTGGCAAGAACTGTATGGACCGCCTTGCCTACATCTGCATCCTCTCTGGCTTGCACAGAGCGTAATGTCTGCTGAAAGCATGAATGGAGGATCCAGGTAAGGCTCTGCAGACATCCATAACAGGGAGGGGCATTACAAATGCTGCTGAGGTCAAGCGAGTTCTGGTCCAGTGTGTTGTGAGTATGGTGACGTCCCAAGGCCAGAGGCCAGTCGGAGAGTCATAGAAGGGAGATACATAAGCCCCAGAATGCTCTGGGCACTGTTCCCTGCAGACTAGCAAGCGTTAACAGAGGGCAGTTAGGAGCAGCTGAGGCTAATCAAGGCCCAGCCAGGTACCTGATAAAACCTCCCGGCTCCAGACAAACAGGGCATGAGCTGGAGGTGGAGTTAGAGGAGTGCTGTGCTGAGCTGAGGAGAGCAGTGTTGGGTCAAGGAGCAGAGAGAAGCTCGGCGGAAGGTACGGGACCCCAGAAGGGGAAGAGCTTTTGAAACAGGATTGAACTGTTTCCAGTCACTGGGGAAGTGGGATACCAGAAGCTGGAAGGACTGAGGGGGGAAACTAGCCCATGGAAGAGAGTGCAGCTGTGAGTACAGCACTTGCAGCAAACAGCTGCCATTTGTAGGGCCCCTGGGCTGGGACCAGGAGGAGCGGGCTGGCCTGGGTCCCTACCCCTCTCCTCGATCTACCAGACCCCGCTGGAGGAGCCTTCCCCTCATCCGGGAGACAGGGCATCTGGTGGCACCCTAACCCACAACAAGAGCCCAAGCATGAGACCTTTTAAGCGGAGCTGGTGATTTGCCATAGTCTGTGAAGCATTTTTACACCTTGGTGGCATAAAGCACACCGGTTTTGTGCGGTCCAGTGGATGAGTCACAATGGGAACTAAGCAAACAGCTCTGCTCCATGGTCCAGCCCCAATACTGGGCCCCAGCTAACAAGCACTTGGACATGGAAAGGACCAGCGAGAACACTGCTTTACTGAGAGCCCCTAGCAAGCAACTCACTTCATCCTCTCTGCCCAGCGACCACCCTCTCCTTTACAACGTCAGAGCTTGCCTGCTGTTTGCATTCGGAGCCAGAGCGAGAGAGACCGCCACAGGGCGCCCCTGGAGAGAGCTGCTAAGCCGAGGGTTTCCTCTTCTTAAGACAGTTACTCGAGACTCCTGTTCCCTTCATGACTTGACTTGTAATATACCGTACATCTCCTAACTGATGCTGATGATGCCAGAGAAAGTGAGAGCTTTAATTAAAAGCATCAGTAAACGAAGGAAAGCTGGTTAACGTTTCCTACAATCTCATGCAGAACTTCGCTGCCAAAGGCTAAGCAGGATGTCGGTAACAACTTCCAGGAAGTTCTGCTTTGGCCCCTCTCCCATGCTACGCACTAGCTTATTCACTCTGGAGCATTACAGACAGCAACACTATCTTCTGACTGCTGCCGTCTGCTCACACGGTTTGCCAACCGTATCTTGTTCAGGGGGTCTCTTCTCCTGGTGGTTTAGTAAGTGCTAAGGGCTTTTCCTGCTTGTTTTGAATTGGGCAACCAGTATTTCACACCTCCTTGCAGGTTCCCTGCCTCCACGGCCCACGTTCAATGTCAGGGCCGAGACCAAGGAAGAAAAATAGCGTACGTTTGGCAGTTTTGCAAGAGCGTGTTAAAGATAAGATCTCAGCCAGTTCCTCCTGTGCACTTGTTTACATGAGGATCGGCCTGGTCTGACTCCTGCTCAGAAGGACTGAGTATTCAGTTTTATGACTGACCCAGAACCATAACCCTGGAACAGTCACCTGGCTCAGGAGCTGGTTTGCAACTAGTATATTCAAACCATCTTCCTCAAAAACCAATTCATCCAGTACAACACTGAACTCGTGACACAGCTGGATGCGAGCAGCTACCTCGGAGGGTCCCAGACACCTACTAGCATGGGCCACATCTCGCTGAGAGAGTCTCACGGACACCTTTCCTCCCAGGGGCCATTGCATATGTCCCCATGGCAACTGCATCCACCACGGCAAAGGGACAGTGGGGAAGGGCTGGACACATTGTCACTTTCTTACAGTGCAACGTAGCAACTGGAAAAAAGGGAGGCAAGCACTGAAGAAGTGAACAGCACGTGGCTGGACAGTGCAGCGTGGACCCCAGAAAGTGCTCTGCAGATCACAGGAGCGAGACGCTAGAGTACATTACCCTTTCCCTCAGGAGACAGCAATGTGCCTCCCTGCAACCAGCACAGAGTGCAAATCTCTCTTGGCCACAGTCTGTGTGTACAAAGAAACTAAGGGAAAAGCTATCTTGTAAACTAAGGGGAAAGAAGCGAAGGGAAAAGCTGAGGAAGGAGAGAGTGGCATTGTTTCTATTTTTACACCCCTGGAAAGTGCTCAGAAGTTGTCTTGAGATGAGAGTCTGTACACACGTCATGAGGAGAGACGTTCTGACTCTGGGGCGGCTGGAAAGGGAGTGAAATGGTGACATCACAACAATCAAGACCCTCATCCCTGGTGCAGAACAGCTGGCGAAGGCTGTGGTTGTGTTTTCTGCTGCTTGCCTGAGCATCTGACCCTCCAGTCCAGAAATGCCGCCGCACCCCAAGTCTTCGTATTGCTCCCTCTGAGGGAGCTAACGCAATTTGTAGCCACTCTCCCCAGCACAGCAAAGGCCTGAGAGAGAGAGAAAACGCACCCACCAGGCCTATCTCTGAAAAACCTGAGGGGACTCAGATTTTGTTTCTATGAAATGTCAAGGCAAAAAACCCAACTGACTTTTTAAAAAAGCTTTTTTGGATCTCTATGTGAAAGCAGACAAAATAGGGGAACAATTTCAAAACATTCTTTGCAGTTCCCTTTTAGAAACACCCCCATTTGTACAGCCAAGTGATACACTTCAAATGTTGCTGCTAAAATATCATTCACAGTAGTCTATTGCAGTGAATAAATATTATGTTTACACATTCATTACAACAGAAATCAGTTGCACTCCCATTACTTCATGTAGGTATGCCGTCTGGAAACTAAACAGGCTGTGTGTAGGAAATCAGAATCCAGACATGCATTTCCCAAAATGAAGCAGACACCATACAACCTTAGCGGGCCAAACTCTCTCCACGAAGAGTAAGAGTGACCCCGGTGCTGCAGCCTTTACAAAAACCTTTTCGGTGGCACAGATCACTCAGACATCATGGTCCCAACTCTACCAATGCTTGTGCAGACGAGTGGTATCATTTATTTTCATGAAAAATTAAACTTGTTCACACATCTTTGCAGCATTGGCATCTAAGACATGCAAGAAAAGACACCCAGCTCTAGAGACCAGTTCAAGCTGCAGCCATCAGTAAGTCTCACTGACCATCATGAGAAAAACTCAGTTCCCTGTGCCTGAATATCTGGCCAGTGAGAGTCACGTACCCCCACCCCACCCCCGATTGACAGGGAGGGGAAGTCTTTTAGAGCCCAGGGGCAGAGTTCATTAAAGGGTCTCAACTGGGAGTCAGTGACTCACTGGTCACCATTAACACAGCAAAACGAACAAAGACAGTAAGTTATGTACCTCGACAGGAAATTCTGCTCTTAAGGTCTGAGTTCCTTTCGGGTGACTCACGTTCCTTTCAGACAGGTAGGACACGCACATCCATCGGCTTGGTTAGACGCAAACTGAGTATTACATACTTCACAAAGGACTCCTGTATGCATGCTAAACCACCATCTGCCTGGGATTAAGAAATCAACAAGAGATCGCAAAAATCTACAAGAAGGAACGTACAGTTGAAGGGTCCCAGTTTGTGACTACAGGTCAGAAAAGCCTCTTTGGTTCTATCTGGGGTGTAAAGGATGCCCTAATATTGCTCCCTAAGGCAGTCAGCTGGCTGGTGACTAGGTTGCAGCCAACCCTGAGGGTAACACACCGGAAAGATTAAGGTCAATGTTTTCTCGTACAATGTCCTCTTGGCTAAGTTTACACTCTAGTAGACGCATCATGATTTCATTTTCTACATAGCTCTTTGTCTCTAGGAGTTCCATTCTGTCACTTGAACCCAGTCCTTGTTAAATAACCATGTCTTCACTTTCTCTCTCGACAGAAAGAAGCTGGGTGTAAAGCAATGCGATGGCCAGCATACAGCTTTGGTGTACTGTATCTGGGAACAGTGAGGTCTGGCGATTCTCTGATTGTCCAAGATTCTGCCGCAGGACACTATGGGGCATGTGCAGAAGGCTCCCCAACTGGCATGTGTCTACTGTTCATCTTCAGGACCAGCAGAGCTTGCGTGGTCTGTAAAGGGAGGGCTTGTGCTGTCTGGATTAGTAGCATCATGGAGCTGAGCCCTGGCAGGCTGAGACAAGGATTCCTCATGCTATGAACAAGAGAGACCATGGTGCCTCACAGCCTGCCTAGGAAATCTGTTTGTCCCCAGAGGTACTGACCTCAGACAGAGAACAGAGGCCATGATTTCCAAAGCCAACGTTCCCAACACCAGGCAAACGGTAAGTAGCCCTCCAACCTCCTGAGCCTCCGTTCTTCAGCATCCTCAGCACAGTGCCTTAGACGCAAGCACCTGTCCCACGTAATGGAGGAAAGAGTCTCATTTACATGATGCTTGCACTGGATTTTGCAAGCAGCCACTTGACTTATGTTTTCCAGTGATGTAAATCTCATTCCTGTGACAGATGAAGTGCTACAAGTAGAATAAAATCAGACTCTCAGTGGGAACTAGTTTCTTGTTCCAGCTGGTGCGGCTGTTCCACACACACCTCCATGCACTGGAGAACGAGGCAGTCTCCAAGCTCTATGTGCTTTGCTCTCACTCTGAAGTCATCTACCAGTTTACAGGCGAACACTGTTCCTTTCTGTCAGCCTTGCTGGAAGAAAGCTTTGGTTTTAAACCAGACTACCTTTCTTACGAGGCACATCCACCCTCAGCTTCTCCACAAAAGCAGCCCATCCAAAATGCACCTAAACAGAGGCAAAGCAGCAACAGCTGTTCTGGCTGCATCTGCCCTCATCTCTCTCCAGACTACAAGCACATCTGCAGCTCCCCAGTAGTGCTAATGGAGAAAGACTACACAAAGAATAAACCCCAGTTGCCCTAAGTCTGCTCAGACACGCTGTTTTGCTGAACTAGACTAACACAGCTCTCCCTCTGGAACGCGCCTCCATTGTTAGCAGAACTGGTGAGAGCAGAAATGTGGGGAAGAGTTCAGGGACCAGACGAGCCAAAATAGGAATGAGTAAATATTTGGTATCTGAGGAACTGCACCTCACAGAAGGTACCTTGCATGTTCAGTAGCCATGGCTCCTAAGCTCCTCTGTATCTTACTGAGCGAACAAAAGCCTCCTCCTGTAAAGCTTCTGCTGCACCTCCCGTCTGCCTGGGTGTCCGTCGGAGCCCGACACATGGGCACTGGGATCCTTGTCCTTGGGTTACTTCTAAACATTTGAAACAATCACAACCAACATAAAGAAGACGTCAAATTCCAAAGGGGTAGCCGTATGACATAGCATCAGGTCAGGTTGTAACAGCAAATCAAAGTAGGTGTTAGGATTCAAAACACTGGGGAACAGCACATAGAGGAGGGGGGAGGTCAATTCACTTGATGTAATGCGAGAAAAATCCATAGTCCCTGTTTAACCCCAAGGCAACTGAGTCAAATTTGCATATAAGTTCGAGTTCTGCAGACTCTCTTTGAAGCTGTGATTTGTTATTCATCTGTTTCAACACAGCTATTAACAAGTCGTTAAGGGAGTGAGCAGGGAGGTTGAAGTGTTCCCCTGTTCTAGTAACATTCGTGTGGCTTCCTGGGGAGAGGGGGGAATCAATGTTGGCATCATGATTCAAACACAACATTCATTTTCTATTGCAGACAGTATCACCTTTTCCAGACAATCATTCCTAAGGCGAAAAGCAAAAAAAGACGGTTACTAACCTTTTTCTGTAACTGTCGTTCTTCGAGATGTGTTGCTCACGTCCACTCCAATTAGGAGTGCGCGCGCATCGTGCACGGCTGCCGGAAAGGATTTCCCTAGCATCCCCAGAGGGTCGGCTACAGAGCCCCCTGGAGTCGCGCCTGCATAGCACGCCTTATAAGGGCTCGCCGACCCTTCCCCCGTCAGTTCCTTCTTGCCAAGGATCCGACAGAGGGGCAGGTGGGCGGGTTTGGAGTGGACGTGAGCAACACATCTCGAAGAACGACAGTTACAGAGAAAGCTTAGTAACCGTCTTTTCTCCTTCGAGTGATTGCTCACGTCGACTCCAATTAGGTGATTCAAAAGCACTTACCGGAGGAGGGGTCGGAGGTTAATCTTTTAGGGACTTCAGCACTGCCCTGCCGACCGCTGCGTCCTCTGCTGCTTGTTGGGTGATCGCATAATGGGCTGCGAACGTGTGGATTGAGGACCAGGTTGCTGCTCTGCATATTTCCTGGATCGGTACACAGGCTGCAAAGGCTGTTGACGTGGCCTGGGCTCTTGTCGAATGGGCCGTGATCTTTGGGGCTGGTTTGTTTGCTAGCCCGTAGCATGTCTTTATGCATGATGTGATCCACGACGAGATTGTCTGTGCGGAGACCGGGCGTCCCTTCATCCTGTCGGCTATGGCCACAAATAGTTGAGGGGACTTTCTAAAGGCTTTTGTCCTTTCAACATAGAAGGCGAGGGCCCTTCGTACATCTAGTGAGTGTAGGGTCCGCTCCCGGTCTGAGGTGTGAGGTCTTGGATAGAACACCGGCAGGAAGATGTCCTGGCTCGCGTGGAAGGCAGAGACCACCTTGGGTAGGAAGGCCGGATGTGGTCAGAGTCGGACCTTATCCCTGAAAAATACCGTATACGGCGGCTCCGACGTGAGGGCTCGTAGCTCGGAGACTCTCCTGGCGGAGGTGATTGCCACGAGGAATGCGACCTTCCACGAGAGGTAGAGTTCGGAACATGTCGCTAGGGGTTCAAAGGGGGCTTTAGTAAGCGCTCTAAGAACTAGGTTCAGGTCCCATTGTTGAACTGGTTCCGTTACGTCAGGAAACCTTTTAGCTATCCCCTTAAGGAAGCGGCCCACCATAGTGTTCGAGAAGACCGAGCTGCCCTCTATCGGTGGGTGTAGGGCCGAGATGGCTGCTAAGTGGACCTTCAGCGAGGATATGGATAGGCCTTCATGCTTGAGGTGGAGGAGGTAGTCGAGTATGACTGGAAGGCTGGTCTCCCTAGGGGACAGTGAACGTCCCTCGCACCAGATGGTGAAACGTTTCCATTTTGAGAGGTAAGTTGCCCTGGTGGCGGGCTTCCTGCTTTCCAGTAGGATTTCTCGCACTAGGCTCGAGCATTGCATTTCCTTTTGGCTTAGCCATGAAGCTTCCACGCCATGAGGTGGAGTGATTGAAGGTCCGGGTGGCGAACCACGCCCCCCTGCTGGGTGAGTAAGTCTGGCAACAGTGGGAGGTTGATGGGTGTTGACACCAGGAGGTCCAGGAGGGTGGGGAACCAGTGTTGGCGTGGCCAAGCTGGGGCGATCATTATTATTGATGACTTGTCCTTCTTTATTTTTGACAGAACCAAGTGCATTAGCGGAAACGGTGGAAAAGCGTAGAGGAGACCGCCATTCCATGGGATTTGGAAGGCATCCGCCAGCGACCCCTTGCTCAGCCCTCGGAAGGAGCAGAATTTCCTGCATTTGGCATTGTCCCGTGTGGCAAAGAGGTCTAGGCGGGGAGTCCCCCAGGACTGGAAAATGGAGTGGACCACATCCTTGTGCAGCGACCATTCGTGTACCCGAATAGCTCGGCTCAAGGAGTCCGCCAGAGAGTTCTGGACTCCTGGAAGATAGGAAGCTTCCAGGTGGATTTTCCGGGGAATGCAAAATCGCCAGAGATCTAGGGCTTCTCTGCATAGGGGGGAGGAGCGGGCCCCTCCTTGCCTGTTGATATAGAAAACAGTTGCTATGTTGTCCGATTTCACCGCCACACATTGGCCCTGTAAGTGGTGTTCGAACGCCCGACAAGCCAGGAACACTGCTTGCAGCTCTCTGACGTTGATGTGGCTGGATAGGTCCCGTTGTGTCCACAGGCCCTGAGTTTTCAGGTGGCCTAGGTGGGCTCCCCAACCCAAGTCTGACGCGTCCGTCACGAGAGTCAAGGTTGGTTGCGGTTTCTGGGAGGGAACTCCTGAAAGTACTGCATCCTTGGCTGTCCACCACTGTAAGGACGTCAGAATGTGAGGAGGAATGGTTACCACCTTGTCCAGCCGATCCCTGGATGGTTGATACACTGAGGCTAGCCAAAGTTGCATGGGTCTCATGTGTAGCCTGGCGTGGGGAACGACATAGGTGCACGCCGCAAAATGGCCCAACAGCCTTAGGCATGTCCGGGTCGTGGTCATAGGATGGTGAGACAGGTCCTCTATCAGAGCACCAATGTTTTGGAAGCGTGCCTGTGGGAGGGATACCTTGGAAGTGGTGGAATTCACTACTGCCCCAATAAATTCTATTTTCTGAGTTGGCACCAGAGTGGACTTCTTTAAGTTTATTAACAGACCGAGCATGTCGAAGGTATGTCTGATAAGGTCTATGTGTTCCTTTACCTGTGCGCTGGAATTCCCCTTCACCAGCCAATCGTCCAGATATGGGAACACATGCACTCTCCTCTTCCTGAGGAAGGCCGCCACCACCGCCATACATTTCGTGAAAACCCTGGGTGCCGTGGACAGGCCGAAGGGGAGTGCTGTAAATTGGAAGTGTTGGTTTCCTACCACAAATCTCAGGAATTTCCTGTGCCTCGGGATGATTGAAATGTGGAAATACGCATCCCTGAGGTCGAGGGTGGCGTACCAGTCCCCTGGATCCAGAGACGAGGTGATTGAGGTTAGGGAGATCATGCGGAATTTGATCCTTTTTATAAATCTGTTCAGACCCCTGAGGTCCAGGATCGGTCTGAGGCCTCCTTTTGCTTTCGGGATCAGAAAGTACTTTGAATAAAAGCCCTTTCCCTGCAGCGCTGTTGGGACCTCTTCGACCGCTCCTAGGTCTAGGAGCTGCTAGGCCTCCTTGCGGAGAAGATGTTCGTGAGAGGGGTCCCTGAAGAGGGACGGGAATTTGGGGGGGCGGGGGTAGGGGATAGAGTGGAATTGGATAGAATATCCCACGCCTACCGTGCACAGGACCCATTTGTCTGTTGTAATACAGGCCCAGGCTTGGTAGAAATGGGACAAGCGGTTTCTGAATGGCGGGGTTGGATCCATGAGTTCTGGTACTCCATCCTCGGGCGGCCCTTCAAAAGCCCTGTTTTGGGCCTTGGGATTTGCCCGGGGGGCCATCGTGCTTTCCCGACGGCGGGTATGACCTCTTTCTGTTATGGCCCCCAGTGTTGTTTCTGCCCCTCCTACGGCTCGGGTCCTGCCTCTGTTGTTGTTGGTAGGGGCGTGGTGGAGGCTGAGGCTTGAAATGGCGCCTCTGCGTAGAGGGTGTATGCATCCCCAAGGATTTCAACGTCGCCCTCGAATCCTTGAGGCTATGAAGTTTGGAGTCTGTCTGCTCAGAAAAGAGCGATTGGCCCTCGAATGAGAGGTCCTGGACAGTCTGCTGGACCTCGTAGGGGAGCCCCGAGGCTTGCAGCCACGAGCTACGACGCATTGAGATCCCCGAAGCCATCACTCGGGCAGCTGCGTCTGCTACATCCAGGGCCGACTGGAGGGAGGTTTTAGCCACCTCTTTACCCTCGTTTGTTAGCGCCGTAAATTCTTTCTTAGAGTCCGGCGGTAGTGTGTTGGCGTACTTTTCAACCGAGGACCAAGAGTTAAAAGTGTACCTACTCAGGATGGCCTGCTGGTTTGCCACCCGGAGTTGTAGACCTCCCGTAGAGTACACCTTTCTGCCATAAATGTCCAGCCTCTTAGCATCTTTGGCCTTGGGCGTTGGTGCCTGTGCCCCCTGCCTTTCCTTGTCGTTGGCAGCCGCCACGACTAGTGACCCAGGGGTAGGGTGGGTGTATAGGTACTCGTAACCTCTGGGTGGTACAAAGTATTTCCTTTCGACCCTCTTCGGGGTGGGAGATACAGAAGAGGGGGTCTGCCAGATGGACCTCATGGTTCTATCTATAGTCTTTATTAGAGGCAGAGCCACCCTCGAGGGAACTGAAGAGGTCAAAATGTCTGTCATGGGGTCCTCCGTGTCCTCAACGACCTCCTGGGCTTGGATGCCCAGGTTGAGGGCTACCCTTCTAAGGATGTCTTGGTGTGCCCTACCGTCCTCCGACGGTGGGGCTGGAGCAGAGCCCGCTACCGCCTCGTCTGGCGATGAAGAAGAGGAACCCTTGATGAGAGAGGAGTCCTCCTCCTCAAGGATATCATGCGGCGTCGAGGTTTCGGCTGCGGTGCCGGTATCCGCGGGAGGAGGTACGGTGCCGGCCCCTCGTGGTGCCGTGCTGTGTGAAGGGTGCCGGTCCCCTTCCGGTACCGAGTCTGGGCGGGAGACTGTTTCAGACCGACTACGAGGTCTGGAGAAGGTCGGTGCCGTAGAGAAGGAACGGGATGAGTGTGCCCCCCTAGACTGGTGGTATGCCCATGGCATCCAGAAGGGCCAACTGCGGGGGTTCTGCCATGCCGGACCCCACGGTGCCGGGAACGGCTCTCTGCGGTGCCGTGAGGAGGAGCGCGAGCGGCTCCGTTCGGACGCGATCGATCCCGCCTCTGACTCCGATGGCGACGCGCTCCTCAGAGACCATGGCGGTGCCGTGGGCCTCGACGTCGGGGAGCGGTGCCGGGGAGAAAGAGGGGCCAGTAGCGGCGTGGGCTTGCCCTTTGACTGACGGGGTTTACCCGACGCCGGAGTGACGGTCGCGGAGTCGGGATCACCTCTACGCGGTACCGTGCTCTCTATGAGCTCCCTGGCGGCCTCGAATGTCTCAGGCGTGGAAGGAGACCTTGTAATCTCCACATCCTCCACTAACTCCTGACCGGAGGAGATCACCGGAGCCGGACTCGATCGCCCGATGTCTCGGGGTGGAGGCGACGATCTAGGCGTCCTCGGGGTGGCAACGACGTGGCCCAACGCGGGTCGCACGGTGTCCTTACCCCTCGCACCGTCCTTAGGAGGCGGTGACCGGCCTCTGTCTGCACGGTGCTTCTTCCGCGGTACCGGTGAAGACGACCGGTGCCGGGAGCCCGGTTTCGGCACCGACGATACGCGGTGCCGATCTCCCCTGTCCTTGCCCTGGCTCGAAGGTCCCGGTGCCGGGGAGCTCTTTGACGGCGTCGAGATCGTAGTCGGCGCCGGAGCGTTGGGGGAGGGTCTAAGTGCCGCCTCCATGAGGAGTACCTTTAGCCTCTGGGATCGGTCCTTTTGTGTTCTGGGCCGGAACGATCTACAGATCTTGCACTTCTCCCCCAAGTGCTTTTCTCCCAGACACTTCAGGCACGTGGAGTGCGGGTCGCTCTTGGGCATAGGTTTGTTGCACTCCACACACTGTTTGAAGCCTGGGGCTCGAGGCATGCCCCGGCCCCTGGGCTCAGCAACTACTACTAAGTAACTATTAACTTGAAAATAAAAGAAAGAAGAAAACTAGCTAACTTCAGAACGTAATCAGAATAGAGGAATGCTAGGTCGGATCTCTACCGAGAGAGACCCAAGATCCGACTAGCCGTCACTGCAGTAAGAAGGAACTGACGGGGGAAGGGTCGGCGAGCCCTTATAAGGCGCGCTATGCAGGCGCGACTCCAGGGGGCTCTGTAGCCGACCCTCTGGGGATGCTAGGGAAATCCTTTCCGGCAGCCGTGCACGATGCGCGCGCACTCCTAATTGGAGTCGACATGAGCAATCACCGAAGGAGAATGATCAGATCTTGAGAGCACACCCAAAATACAGCACTGCAGCAAAGCAACCAATTGAACAGTACACTCCGCAGCTAGCAGTCTGATTTCATCTGAACACATTTGTATTACTCAGCTTGGATTTCAAACATTTCAAGACTTTTCATCAGCATTTGACCTGCCCCCCTCCCCGCTTTTCTAGCATAGATGACAGAAGATCATCAGATTTTTGCCCATCTCCTCATTCAGAGCTCCCAGAGATCAAGAACAACGGCAATATAAGAAAGCCATAACATTAATGATACCTAAGACAAGAGACAAAGGGTATTTTATGATCAAAATTATTTAATGACATTTCATTGACTGTTTTACTGTAGCTCACATCAGAGATGGCCGAAGTAAACAACATTTACATTCATACAAAGTTCCCTCAAATTTTCATAGCTAATCCAAAACCCCATGAAAATCATCGGGGTTCCTTTCCCTCCTCGGTACAGATTCTGGCTCCCTTTGGTGATAGTGGGGGTTACATTTCTGCACTGAAAAGAGAATGGAGCCCTTATTTTCGCAAATTCGCAAAACCATCCTTGTAGTAAGTTATATAAACGTGATTTAAAAGCTTTTACAAAACCAATCTTCTGCGGGTGCAGAGAACAAGGTTCCATTTCCACTGCGAGCTGAAGAAGGACAAACCGAAGACTGACCTGCTAGCATGGAAGACAGTGAGGTAATAGAAAGAGAGCGCAGACATACCAAGTATCCATGTCCACGTCCCTGCAGTCATTTCAGGGCCTGACTCTCACTGCAGACAGGACTACATGAGCTAGCCATCGGCTCCCCTTGAAGTCTGTGAGAATTTGGCCTTTGACTCAAAGGAAGAAGAATCACTCCTCTATCTGCTAACCAAGTTATTCCCAGGGTTGCGGCCGGGGCGCCCCCCCCGGAAGATGGCGTTGAAAAGCTAGACTGATATCCTTCAGCAAACCTCACCCCATGGAGGCTTCTGGGAAGAAAGCTTACCTAACTAGTGTTCCTAAAATAAGCTGTTCCTGATTTAACAAGCATTTTGATAATATATATCTATGATGTGTTTCACTGGAATATTTTGCTTAAAAAAACCCCATGAGGACAACTTCCTATCTGAGAGTGATCTACAAAAGGCCTTTATACCATCTTTCTTTTAGGTCTACTGCTAATAAATCAGAGAAATGTCAGATGCTACAAATTAAACTTTCATCACATCTGAACGTGAACATCTTTTTAAAAGTGTATTTTCAACATGAAAAGAGTTAAAAGTCACCATTATTTTCCATTGTGTAATCTGTATGAAATCGAGATCATTTGCATAGTTTCCAAACAAACTCCGAAAAAAATAATTTCAGAAACTAGCGTCACTCTGCTGACGTGCCGTACATTCCATTAAACTACATAGCCCCAAATATCCTTGAAAGCCTCAGTGCAGTATGGGCTGTTCCTTGGCCTGAAAGCCTCCTGAGAAACTTTTCAGCTCAGTTTAAACTGTTATAAATCACAAGCCATTTTCTCCTTAACTTTGCTAATTTTTAATGAAGAAAGCAGTTGAATTTCAATGTACAAAACTCCAATAAAACGTGATTTCTTTCAACAAGATGGGTAAAAGTTGGGCCATTCCTGTATTCCTCATTCAACATCAAAAGTCTTTCAATTCTCACTAATAGAAAAAAAGCTTCTGATTTGACCATAAGATGACAATCCAGAAATAAATAGCTATAAATACATTCATAGTTCCTATTCCAAATATCACACAGGGAAAACACAAAATTGAAAATTAACAAATCTGAATTTGTTTGCTTATAATGAGACATAGGCAAATTTATAGCGGAGTGATTCAAGGGGGGAATAAAACAGAAGTAGGGAACAAATTGGTCCTCTACTGACATTTTCCAAACATACCAGTTAGGATAATTATGCAGTCAATTCAGTCTTTAAATAACATTACTCAGTCAATTTTTATTTGCTTCGGGTATAGATAATGAAAGCAGTTTCCTTTGCATCTTTGCCGAAGATTGGTATAGTACCCCAGAGAAACTGTAACAGCCCCCTCAGTATATGTGTAAGTATATATAATTATATACAAATAATCACGCATCCACACGCGTGTGTGTGAACACTGCACGTGACAGATCAGATCCAGCATCATTCATCATTGGCAGCACTCGTCCCTCTCACCTGGCCTCGATTACGTAACTGTGAGGAAAACAAAAGAAACACTTTGTAAGTGCAACAGTTACTCAAAATTCAACTCTAAAAATGAAGATGATTTTACTAGCTGTCCAGGAAAAACAGTGCAGCGCTGCCAAACCGTCACCAGCATTGAGTTGGAGCACACTGTATCGGTTCGATATTTTTGAGGGAATTGTTTAGATTGGGTACCATCTGGTGATGGGGACAGCAACACAGGTATGGAAGAATGGAAATAAGTCAAGTGCTTAGCACTCCTGTCTGGATCGCTGGGATCTGAAGTTGCCTGAAGGTACAGGACCCACCCTTAAAAGCACGTGAGAAAATGCTCAGAATAGGAAACATCAACATTAAGGGCCTGGATGTGACTATGAAAGTTTGGACTTCCGGTGAAATTAGTCCCTGGTGGCGGCATTGTACAGATTACCCCCACCCACCGTGAGCTGGGAAACAGACTGGTGTCCTCCCCACACACCTACTTTGATTGTACAGTTTTTTCTAAATTCAGCTGTATTTTCTGTAGCCACTAAGAGGGTCTTAACAGAGGAGCAAAATCTCCCTTTGTCCAGGCAAAATCTCCCTTTGTCCAGGCAGGCTCTTGCAAGCTTTGGAGCCTAAGTGACCTGAAGGCAGAGTGCAGTGCCTGCACCAGACAGGTACCGAGTACCATGTGATAGCTAGCTTGCTCCACAATGAAAGCATCCTGTTGACTGAACTGAACATGTGCCCAGAGCCCACCACGATGCTTAATGCATGCCGAAGGTCTCAAATGAATCCTAGCCATGGGTGTGCTGTCCTCCTGTTGATCTGGTCAAAGCAGGGGAAGCAGAAGAGGTTCAGTTCCAAGAAAGAAATCTGGATACACCACTTTAGAATATTTGTTCCACCAATAACTCCCATCACCAGAAAGGACTCCTCCTTTTTCTCCCAGGAATTCACTTACACAGCTTCATTTTGCCTCTCAACCTACAGAGGATTCCTCTAGACGTCAGCAGCCACTGTGCCTCGAATGGAACCCTTCTTACGCATCTAAATGTAAAATAAAACTGTAAGCTATCAAAGAAAGACCCTGTCAGGAGGTTATTGGGAAAGATGATCAGAGCCCATCCCAGAGCCAGCTGCGTATGGGAGACAGCTAAGTGGAAGAGGCACTCTCTAGGATGGGGAGATCAGCTTGGGCAATATACAGCTGCTGGAACCTGAGGCAACCCCCAGTTTCCAGGGGCCACTGTGGCCTCTAAGGGAACTCTGTACCAAGCTGCCTGAGCATCCCAGACAGCACTTCCACGGCTGCTGAGGCCTGAGAGAGAGCAGTCTCGGCAGTTTCAAGCTCCTTATGCTCTGATTAGGATCCTAACTGTCCAGCAGTCAGCTAATGAGGAGAGTTGAATATGGCCGAAGTGCTCTGGGGACCCACAGAGTCAGACACACCAGGAGAGCAATCATATCGAAGAGTGAACTAGAGTTAAGTGCAGAAAAATTGTGAACAGGACGCAAGATGAGAACACCACTGGAAGAGACATGAGAAGAGGCACACAGGAAGCTGCATAAAAACTGGATAGAAAAGGAAATTCAGACTGACAGATGTAAACACCTCAAGAAAAGGAACTGGAGAACCAAAAAAATGGAATATGAAGAAATAGATAATCCAATGTCCCCGAAAAGTAGAGCCAGAAAGGAAGGAGAAAAGATTTTAAAGAAAGCAAGTGGTTAGAAAAAGCAAGACAAGGGAATGTAAAACTGCCAGTCCAATTAGAAACAGCAATTCTTTCCTTGCTACAGTATAAAACAGCAAAGACTGGATTATATCGCCAGAGAAGGTGAATAGTTCTCAGGGCGGGAAGTGCAGGGCACTCATATCATACTGAGCTCCCCACCACTGAGTCCCCTTCGCTCTGGTGCTTCAGGCTCATAATGGAATGTGTCAGCCATGAAGTATTTGGGATTTTAGTCACCATTTGCCCCAGTATTTCAGCAAGTAGCTGGTTAAATGTGGCATGTGGTGAGCTGAAATTCCTTTGGGTTAAAATTAAAAGGAGTGTTTAACTTTGGGTGTCCCAAAAGGAAGTTATTCCCCTTGTGCAGTAACAATAGTTCTTCAAGATGTGTCCCCTTTGGCTGCTCCACTCCAGTTTTGTTTGCATCCTTGTGCCGCTGATTAGAGAATTTGGTAACTGACTGTCCCCCTAGCGCCCACCGCATATGTGGGCGTTCCCTGGCAGTGTCTTCTCTACTGCAGAGAGGCAACGTCGAGAACTTTGGAGTAGAGGGGAGGAGGGCAGGTGGTGGAGCACCCAAAGGAACATACCTCTCAAAGAACTCTCTTTACTGCACAAGGTGAGTAACTTCCTCCTCTTCGAGTAGTGTCCACATGGGTGACTTCCCAAAAGTACCCACCATGGGAGGCTGGGACTTCAGAGTCGAATCTGATATAGAGGATAGTACTGGCTCACTGAATTTGGCATCCGCAGCTGAATCCCCCAGGATGGCGTAGTGTTCTGTAAAGGTGGGCCAAGATACCCAGGTAGTTGCTCTGCAGATGCCGATATAGGGATACCCTTGGAAAGGTGAAGGAAGGCACTCCAGAGTTTGAATCCAAACATCTTTACTTTAAAGAGATAGGCTAGCAGTCTACCCCTCTAGATCTGTTTGAATTAACCTTGTGACTCACCCTCCTCTCTATCTTTATATTTACACCTACACGCTATATTTTCCATTTCATTCATCTGATGAAATGGGCTTGTGCCCACAAAAGCTCATGCGACAAATACAATTTATTACTCTTTAAAAGTGCCACAGAACTCCTTGTTTGTTTAACTATCTAAAAAAATTCTTACACATTAAAGCTTACTGATCTGCAAATTGGGTGCATCTTGTCTCACTGGTAACTTCACACCAATCATAAACAATGCCCCACAACACTGGTGGTCCCTAGAATTAACTGCATCCATAAGGATGAGACTGGGAGGTGGGTGGGAAACGGTAATTCCATGTCCTTTACTGGCACATAATACTTTTGTTTGCCCGCCTGCATGTCGCCAGGATGGGCACGAGCATCTGCCATGTGTCTCTGGCATGATCCAGGAGTGCTTCATTAACTGGAGAGGAGGGGCATCCTGGCAGAGTGTAAAATGTCCACCAATATGTGGTGAGGCTTGGTCACTTCCAGCAACTGTATTTGTAGGACTTCTCCCGCCATCTGAACTAGACCCTGGAATGATTTAAGACCATCAGTCACAGGTGGAAGAGGGGACATCATCTCTGGTGAGGACAATGAAGAATGTCTGCCTCTACCCTTGCTTCCTCCCACAGGTGTTCTGAAGACTTCACAGAAGAAGGTGCCTCCTTACCGACTGGTATGCCCCACTAGGGACCCTGGGAGCCTGCCATGGGTCCCAGTATGGCACCGGTGGCTGGTAACACAGTTGGCCAAACCATGGAAGCTGAGCGTCAAGAGGCCGATACGCCTGGGCATAGTGAGATCGGGTCCCACATGGTGGGTACCAGGAGTGCTGGGAACCCAAGTCCTTTGCTCACTTTCTGACTCCAACAATGAGAAAGGGAGTGTGCTGCAGCAGGGCCAGGTTGGTCAGTCCAGTGCTCTGGGAGAATGTGGGTCTTGGGCACTGGTACCAGGCAGGGGTGAGTCCAGTGCACTGGACACAGAGATCCATCCTGTACCAGAAATCTGGCGGTGAATGAGAGTTGGAGATGTGGACATAGCCATGCAGTTCTTTGGTGCTGATGTCCTTGGCGACATTGCCTTCCCCAGGGTGGATCTTCTATGCCCTTCTCGCCCCCGCAGTACTGGTACTACTTTCTCCACGCCCATTAGGTCTTTGGGCAAACCGACTTACTCTGTCGGCTCAGTACCATGAGTGCCCTGGGTACCAGCATTAGACGGCTTCAGTGCCATCCATACCAATGATACCAGTGGAGACTGAAGATCGTTTCCGGCTTGGTAGGGGCTTGCTGTGGGGCTGGAGGCAAACCCTTTCTTCGTTTCTTTTCTTTGGCATGGCCAACAAAAAACAAATGAGGTAACAAGGGAAAAAAGGCTCCAAGGGAAGCTAAAATTAACAAAACTAAAGGGAAGCTCCACAGGGGCAGCTGCGTCAGTCTAGTTCATCTGTGAACAGACAGCTCTGAGTCCAGCAGGGGCAGTTGAGGAGGAATCGAAGAGGGAATGCCCGTGCATGCTCGCTGGCCTCGCAGCAAACGAAGAGCAGGCATGCACAGGTGCGACGGACTGCTATCAGCAGCACGGGGCCCACACACATCTGCAGGGGAACACCCAAGAGGTCACTACTCGAAGAATGCCTGGTACACACTGCCCTGAGGTTATTCCACCCCTGCACAGGATAGTCCATCAGAAAAGTCGTCTTGGAACGTATATTGTGTGGGTGCCTGCAGATACATCTATTATGTTAGTAAAGAAAAAGAGGTTAGAGTATATGTAAGAGTATTTTGAACTGCAGAAGTCAAATCCCTCCATGTGACTCTCAGTAACGTACTCCACCAAAAAGACCACATTTTAATATTTTCAAACAGCCAACACAATACACATTTGAAAAACAGTGATTTAACAAGTTATCATAGTGAGGATTAAGTCTACTAAATCTTAAAAGACAAAACCATCTGGATGAAATAGTCGGCTTTATTCCACAAAGAATGAAAGGGGAGTAGAAGCCAGCTTCTAGGGCAGAGACACTCCTTAAAAAAAATAAACTTGAGGTTAAGAGTTATATCCTGAAAACAAGAAACCCAGCTCTTATCTGCCATACTGAAGCTAAATCTAACAGTGCAAATGGGAGTAAAGCAGTTGCTACTAGAGTAACAATGTGTAATAGTTACATGGCAATGAACACAAAGAGAAAAGTTACTGGTAATTTCTCTTTGGCCCACGTTCTTTTATTCCCATTTAAAGGAAAATATTGACAAGCTAGTACGTATTTCTGGAAGAGAAAGATCAGGAAGCACATTCCATTTATGTGAAACATTTGTCAATCTGAACATTCGATCTTAGAGATCACGTGCCAAAAGTCAAAGAAGTATTTCCTCACCTATGAGATATCTATCACTAGGTAACCTCCTCCTCAAAGAAACGCATCACAGTCCATTCAGACACAAAATGGGAAAGTTTTAGGAAAAAAGTTTTCCATGGCCTCTCCAGCTTCTTCTATACATACCTTGGGTGTGCTCACCTCATACTGTGTTTTCTTCTTTCCCAGAGGGACTGGGTGATATTTGGCCCACACCAGAGAGGCAACTGAGTATGTGCAAAAGAAGAGAACCCTTTAGATGAACTCCCTCCGGAGCAGAAACCACTCTTCCTCCTTCACAGACCCTTACTCCCGGAACACTTTCCCAAACTGGCCAGCCTGGGATAAAGTGGGAGTACAAAGGGAACCCCAGAAATTATTTCTTTTGGAAATAGTAGATGGAGAAGTGTCCTACCATAACATATATCCACTCATGTTGGCATGTAGGCAGAAGTGTTCATAAGGGGATGGAGAGATCCATATTATTCAGAAAATTGTTTCTGGGATCTGCCAAGTAGTCCCTTCCTTTGGCTTACGTGAAGAAAAAGGGCACTTTGCACCTAGATTGGAACATATGGGTTCCTTTCCCTTGGGTTAAAGATTAGAAAATATGGGAAGGCATGTAGAACTTGGAGTAAGTAGATTAAATACATTTCTCCCACCCACTCTCCAGAGCCTACAGGGTCAGTAAACGGGGCATGCCTAGTAAATACTCCTCCCACCGAAGGCAAACCAGATCTATCCCCTTTTGCAAACATACAGTTGAATACTGCTTGAGTAATCATGCATAACATTTCTGAGCCATCCTGATCGTGGTATTTTGCTTGAGAAAGCTATTGCTGAGAGTCGTTGTTGAGGATACAGTGAAGGCCCTGCTCATGTGGCCTTTGGAAACTCCCTCTGGCCTTGGCTGTCTCATTGTCTCACCAAATTTCAACCTGAAGGTGGCTGGGTTTGTGTCATTTATAGGTCTGTGAACAAGCAATTCCAGAGTCATCCTGCATTGTACCCCTGCTAAGGGAAGGTCAGGGACTAAGATGCTCAGGAATATAGTAGGCATGAACTACTAACAGTTATCAAGCTAACACCCAATTCTGTGATCTGAGAAAAGTCTAGCAAACCCCAGGTTAACTGGGGCAATGGAACCGGCCATTCTGAAACCGAGGATCTGTAGGTTATCTGAAAAAGACAAGATATTTTGCCGAGACGGTGGACATTTCTCATCATTAGGTGGTCATATACTGTACGTGGCATTCCATAAAGCAAAGATATACAGGACTGAGAGCCCATCCAATGGTCCAAGAATAGGGTTACCAGGCGTCCAGAAAAATGAGGACACGTCCTCCTTTTTACCTTCACGTCCTCTGCCCAGCAGGCATTTTAAAAATACGCGATTGTCTGGCTTTTTACTTATGATTAAAATTTCAGTTTTTTATATGAAGCTACTGTATATGCTCACGTATAAGCCGAGAATTTTAGGGTCCAAAATATGCCTGAAAAGCTGGGTTCGGCTAATCTGCGGATCACAGCCAAAACCGGGGTGGAATGCTGCCTTCCGGTGCGTTCTGCCCAGGGGCCCAGCAAAGCGGCAGACTCGGGCAGAACGCTTGTTCCACCCTGTCCTGCTGTGGCCCGGCTGGGGAGTTTCATGTTCAAACAGCATGTTCAAACAGTGCATGCTCAGGGTGCAAGCGGCCTGGCCCAGGAGTGGCTCTGCTGGCCTCCGCTGCAGCTCCGGACAGGTAAGGGGGGGTGGGGGAAGATCGTGGAAGGGGCCGTGGGGGAGGAGGGGGCAGAAGATCGTGGAAGGGGCTGTGGGGGTGAGCGGGGACGGAGGAGCAGTTAATGTGCCTAAGAATATTTCTGTTCAACTTGTTCTCCATTTTTTTCATGCTGCCACGCATTCATTAATTACCCATTTTCCATGACATAATATGGTAATGAAGGTTATATTAATACTACATTTTCTACATGTTCTTTTCATACTCCCCTGTCCTCCTTTCCATGCGTTGGTATCTGGTAGCCCTACCCAAGAAGCACGTGTCTTGTACAGGCTAGCAGAATGAAGGAAAACTAGTCTTTTCCTTACAGCAGAGCACGGTCATTCCTGGGAATTCCTGTGCTAAAAGATGAATTCATACAGCCTCTCCAACCTCCAGGACAGAGCCTTGGCGGGCTCAGGTTCATGGAGATGAGCAAAAGCCTCTCTCTCTTCTCTGGAAGACACTTCCACTGAGTGCGAAAAGCAGTGTACAAGGCTGATCTAGCTCACACGTGCCAGGGGTAACCCTGGAGATGGAGGAGTCAGAAGTAGAGATACCAACACCAAAGTCGGCCTGTTTGACCTGAGCCACAGCTTGCATTGGAGAAGAACAGTGTGTCTAGAGCAGGGGTAACAAACCCCGGCACGCGTGCCAACAGTGGCCCACAAGCCCGTTCGGCGTGGCACTCGGCATCCTCTGTGGTGCCACAGAAATTACCACTCCTGCCACCAAAAGACACTCCAAGTGGCTGCTTTCGTGGGCGGCTGCAGTGCGGGGGTCCCTGCCATGTCCATGCCCCAGGATACCGTGTTAAGAACCCGCCCAGAGCGGCTCCTCTCTGTGGAGTGTCACCACCAAAAGGAGTGACTCCAGGTAACTGGGGATAGGGGTCCCCAGCCACGCTGCTGTGAGGAGCCCTCCAGGTGGCTTCTTTCCACGAATGGGCTGTTGGCAGCAGCTGAGGGTCGAGGAGGAGGGGCCGGCACAGGGGTCGGCTAAGGTTGCCAGCCCCTGGTCCAGAGCAAGAAAGCCAGACTATTTCCAGGGTCTCTGTCAGCCCAAAGGCACTCAAGTCCCACTGCTCATAACTGCACCTCTGGGGAAAGCCAACGCACTAGAAGGAAAACATCAAGCCAAGGGTCCTGGGCAGTAAGGCAGCCAGCAAACACCTGACAAAATGCAAACTAACTTTGGGAGATGCCAACAATTCAGAATGAGGCTCAGAACTGACAAAGAGAAATGTTCAGATTATGAGAAGCACACCCTGAAAACGGCTTTTAAACAGAAAGATCCATTTCTAATTCGTGGTGTTTTTGCAGTGTCTGAGAGAGAAGGGAGAAAACTGCTTGAAGAATAGACCTCCTTTCAGACACCTCTGGGACAGAACGGACAGGTCAGGCTATAATTATTCACAGCCTCCAAGACACAGAAGAAGGCAACATCCAGTGTTTGTTAATTCCCCAATAACAGAGTTTTGGGGGCTGGATTTCTCAATATCTATCACGCTCATCAAGAGAAGTCCGACTGTCCTCATGTGAAACACACAAACTCACTTCAAGACATGTTTGAAGGGAAATATAATCAGCTCTAATGACAAGTTGAAAACAAAGCTAAACGAGACACTTAGGACACAAAGTCTGGTGACAGTTCCAAGATCCAACAGACAAGCAGTAAAAAGGGAGCTGAGGGACTGCATGCCCTAGATATGTAATGCAAACATGTAAAGATGTTCAGAGCAAGCATTCAAGACCTGGAATATTTAACAGAAACATTTACAAGTCTTTATTCTTTCCCACAACAGTATACAGAAGCCCCAAGAGTGTGATTCTGTGAAGGAGATCCAGGGAAGAAGAGCATAGCCTTTACCAGCATTATCCCATACACACACAGTTGGGTGGGATGGACAGAAGCAATATATGTAGCCTTCTTTGATTCTGATACAGTCCCAAACAAGCAAAGATAGAAGAGTTAAAAACAGTCCTTGTAAAGCAGGGGTTTTCAAACTCAGGGTCAGGACCCAGGACTGGGTCGCAGATCCTAAGGCACTGGGCCATAATGCCCCCTGCTACCACCTCCCAAAACTGGAATGCATGGCTCAAAGATGTAACTGCTGGGTCGCAGGCATACCTGATTTTTTCCAACTGGGTCCCGAGAAAAAAAGTTTGAAAACCTCTGTTTTAAAGAATTCTTACCGCTTCCAGCTCTCGTTGTGTTTCATCCTCCATTCTCCTGATGTCTTCCATAGTCAGATCAATCCACTTGTCAATCCAACAAAACAGCTGGCGATGGAAGTTGGTAAATATCCTCTTTTCTTGCTTTAAGATGACAAAGCAACATCAGAAAATAGGCCCATGATTTATCAATAAATGTCCAAAGGAGAACTGCCATTAAGCTGTAAAGATTGTTGAAGCTAACCATTCACATGCTGTATATTTCACAATGCTACTATTCAGCATTCCCACTCTTGGGTTTGAGTTAAAGATTTCACATCTCTTACCTGCCTCACAACAAGGGTAATACAAAGTACTTTGCAGTAACTATCTGGTCTAAGAAGTATGGCCATTTTAATAGCTCAAAAAGCTGTGGACTCACTCTCCATATGTACACTCCACTGAGTCTCGTTCTAGACAGAATACGCATACCACAAAGGAGTTAGACCACTCATGCATGAGCTATACAAAGAACAGAGTCCACTTTAAAAACACAACACAGCTACTGCACAAACTCGAGAATAAAAACGTGATACAATGCCAGAGGGAAAATGAGGTGATGAAGTGGCACTGGGAATTCAACAGGTGCCACACTTACACTCCTAGCCTCTCTTCTCTTCCCCTCTCCCTTTCAACTACCTGAAAGCGGGGGGCAGGCAGGAGGTTCCAGCGGGTTTGGAGCTGTGCTGTTCTCAGTGGTGGAAGGTGACTGAACTAGGCCCAGCAATAGGCCACCAACCTAGGACTGAGTTATTTACCTCCCTAAATCATGATTTAAGGACTTCAAGATACAGAGAATTCACCGGTAGGTGAGCCATGCCCTGTGCTACAGAAGAAGGTGAAAAACCTCCAGAGCCCAGACCAATCAGCGCTGGGGGCAAATTCCTTTGGCTCAATACTCCAATTTGTTTAGACCACTCTGTAGCCTATCTCTGCCCTCCAATGTATGTCGCACTGCCCCCAACTTAGTGTCATCCATGAACTTGCTGAGGATATAATCCACCCCATCATCCAGATAACTAATGAAGATGTTGAACAAAACAAGCTGCAGGATCGACCACGGGGGCATACTGCTTGATACTGGCTGCCAACTGAAGACCGAGCCATTGTTCACTGTCCATTGAGTCTGATGATCCAGCCAGCTTTCTGTCCACCTTACAATCCATCCATCCAACCCACAGTTCTGTAACCGGCTGTTATTGTGGGAAACTATCAAAACCTTTGCTAAAGTCAAGGTATATAACCTCCACTGCTTTTCCAACGTCCACAGAGCCACTCATCTGAAGGCAATCAAGTAAGATATGACTTGCCCTTGATCAATCCTTGCTGACCATATCAATCATTTTGAAGCACTCGGAAGAGAGAAAGGTGGACTCCTTGAGGACCCATTCCATGATTTTTCCATGGACTGAGATCGTTTGCCATTACGGTGCCTCCCCCATTCAGTGAGGGGCCCACATGTTCCCTGACTACTACTTGTTGCTAACATACCTGTTGAAACCTTTTTTGTCACTGGTCACGTCCCTTGCTAGCTGCAACTCCAACTGTGCTTTGGCCTTCCTGATTTGACGCCTGTAGGCTCAAGCAATATTTTTATGATCCTCTTTTCACAGACACAAACTGGCCCTTCCCCAGGAAATTTGGTCTCCCCCATGCTGCTGGGAGTGACCCAGTTTGAGACCCCTATCTGCTAGTCCCAGCTGGGTTGGGGTGCTCCCAGCAGCCCAGGGGAAATCAGGTACCTAATCCTGATGCATGAAGCTCCAGGGCTTTGGGACCTTAGAAGTCAATAGTTAGAACTGCTGAGGTCTTCACTAAAATTTAATTTTAATAAAAGAAAAATCTCTCAACTCTTTCATTTACAGTTTAAAAAAAAAAAAAACAACCCTAGGCCACGGAATACTTAATAAGGAGTTCCTACCTTTTGGATAAAGTTTTCTACTTTGTTCTGTAGTCCCCACCATTTAAATTTGATAGTCACCAACTTGTAAGCGCACATTTTAGGACAGTCTTCATCAGCTGCTAGCTCTTTCTGTTTGTGGAGAATTGAAAGAAAAAATATTTTATTTTTCATTTAATATTAGTGCTTGAATAACAATTTGTTGACATGGAAATTTATAAATGTGAATAATTAACAAGGATTTCAGATGCATGTACTTAGTATTATTATTGCAAATCACCATTTTAAGGCTTAGACAATGGTTGTACTGTACTTGGAACATGCCAAGAATTAATAAGACACTGTCAGGTTAAAAGCCATATATTAAGAACAACTCTACCTCTGTTACAAATATGTCTTATCATTAAATCCAATATCACTTAAAATTGCATTTCCTTGTCATGATTTAAGCCAACAGTATGTTGCTTTTTTGGATATCCCATCTCAGACAATGAAAATAGACTAACTCTGGGGTGTTTTGTTTTAAATAAATATAAAATCATTTGTCCTTTCTGGTTTCTCAGTAGTATAACAATTCTGCACTATTTGGGTAGCTAATGCACTCCAAGGGAATATTTGTTGAAAATACTTCTACTTAACTGAAAAGAGATTCATGTAAAATGTTTTTATTGGTTTTGTGGCAGCTTATTTTTCACAAATTTGACCTGACAATGTCCCACTGAACATTAACCCCCATTTGACAAGGTGCGGAACACAGCATTTACACATAAACCCAAGTTAGTTTCTCCAAATTTCATAACACAAAAATCCGTTGAAAACAAAGCATAAAACCCAATAATGAAGGCAGTTTAGCATTGCACTTGTTAGAACAGTAGTCTCTCTCGCCTATTGTGCCTACACACCGCAGTACGGACAAGTCAGTCTGTCACACCCTTCTTCCTTTCCTGGGAAACGGTACTAGAGAACGACATTTTCAGCCAGCAACTTCGTTCTTTTAAAGCACAGTCTGCATTTGCCTTCAGTGACTTGTTGGTGCCAGTTCTAACACTCATAGCTCTGGTGCAGGAGTACGTCAGGTAGATGCACCCCATTCTCCTTAATGACCAGCATCAACTCTGCTAAGACTTCATCTCACAGGACAGACAGAAAGAGGTTCAGGCCCAGGGACTGGGGAAGTGGGGCACCTCAGGGGACTGAATTGAGAGGGACTAAAAAGCTACCCACCATCACCTGCCCTCCCTGCAGCAAGATCGCCCGGAATTACTGGAGCTGTGTCAGCTGTAGCAAGAGAGGACAGCTGGAGAGAGCTGATATATTGTCGCTCCTAAAATTCTCCACTACAAACTTCCTAGCCTAGCATTGGGTTAAAACCTTTCCAGTGAAAAGCTCAGATTAGGTGGAATAGAGTTTGTAGATGGCTGACTCTTTGGCTACGTGCACACTACAGACTTGTCCCGCAATAAAGTTGTTGCGGAACAAGCAAGCATTATAACTATATCGCTTTCCCCCGTCCACACAGCACTCCTTGTAACAAAAACGAGTGTTCACACGCTCCTTTGAACTTTCCTTACAAGGAGCAGTGTACGGTGGGCACCTATCCCACCATGAACTGCCGCAGCCAGCCTTTGGGCTGGCAGGAGGGCTGCTTCCACTCCCCCTTCCCCCACAGGGCTGTAGGGCAGTGCGGGGGGGTTCCCTGGGGCTGCCCTGCCTGAGCCCCACTGGGGGTGGGGGGGCTGTTCCCCCAGGAGTGGAGCTCAAGCCACAGGCGGCAGTGGAGCCTCAGCCCTAGGGAAGCTCTGTGGCAGCCAAGCTTTCCCAAGGCCAGAGCTCCAAAGCTGCCAGCAGCTCTTGGTGGCTGGAGCCCCGCTGCTCTGGGGAACTCCCAGGGCATCGGGGCTCCAGCTGCTGAGAGCGCTGGCTTTGGGCAGGCAGCTCCCAAGCGGGAGCCGCCTGTCCGGGCTTCAGTCCCGCTGCCTGGCTCCCAATCAGGAGCCGCCAGCCCAGGTGGCCAGTCTCCAGGAGCACCAGGGTTCCTGGTGGCTCTTGAAGCAGCTGAGCTCCTGTGGCAGGAGCTCCGCTACTCATCAATTTCACTGCTCTGCTAGAGCATGACAGCTCCGGTGTCCCAGGGTGGCCTCCACTGGCACTCTGGGACGTTTCCAGAGGCTGCCAACTGCGAAAAGAGCAGACACACTGACTACCACGGAACAGCTGTTCTGCGGTAACCCTGACCGTGCTCATTGATGTGGGTTGGCTGTTGCCGCACAACAAGCAACATGGTAGTGTTTACGCTCTCAGCCTTACCGCGAGTGTGTACAAGCCCTGTGTTGAGGCTTGCACACCCATGGAGAATACCTCGGGTTACCAAGGAACCTTGCACGCCAGCTCTCCTTGAGGATTCTGGACTAGACAAAGCGGAACATTTTACACTAAGTTGTTCCCATGTGATGAGTGCACAAAAAAGGACATTTCAGACGGTCCTAAACCACCACTTACAGCGCCAGTCCAAACACTGTGACGAATTAACCCCACACTAAGAAAATATACTCAACAATGTAAGAAATTCTGAGTGGAAATTGGGGGTGGGTGGGTTGGCAAAAAACAAACGTAAGAGAAACTGTCCTACAACCTTACCTGAAAAGCTGCCATTGTGACTGTCCGGCATCTGCCTCCTGCAACATTAGTTACAGCAAAATAGATGCAAGTTGCTGGTGGTAACTCATAAATACATGCACATAGGTAGTCTTGTGTTTTTTTAAAACTCCATAGTGATTGACATGTGGTATTGGGACCAGGTGAGAAACAGATAAAGCCTGTTTTCAAGTGTAAAAGTGCAACACTACAGAGACTTTCCAAGATTCCTATCTTAGCCTGTCCACACCTTGAGGAAAAGAAGGTGCATCTTATTTTTTTAAAGAATGTTAAAGCTGAGGGAAGACCTCCCTAGGTCTCTGAGGTACAGTCAATTCATGATGGTTTGCCTTCTAGCAGCTTATTAAGGAGTAACAGTATTTTACTGCACCATAAAATACTAGTTACTTAACAAGGCCTGATTAGAAAAGAGTTAGAGCACCAGCTCTTTCTTTTTCATAGGATTAGTCTGCATGCTGTTTTCTGTCTACTTGCTAATAAGGGAACTCTGGACTTTAAATGTATGCTTCTGACAGTAATTTTCTGGTGAAACAAAAGAAGTTAGTTTAAAAAGAATTCTGAAGTAACAGGAAACCAGTAATACCTGGGGAGAAAAAGTCAAGGTTAAGGATATCAAAACAGAGCGACATTTCTACTTATTGAGGCTTGACAAACATGGCTTGTACTTCAATTTACATACTGCCTTTATTTCCACTGAGTGGACAGCTCCCAGAATTACACAGGCAATCCCAGATGTGATCCTCACAAAACAAGGCACTAATTAGCTAGCAGTCTTTTAGACACAACAGGCTGAAAGGCGACCGTGATAACAGCTCCCTTCTCACAAAGGGCTGATCTCTCCATAGTCAGAATAAGGCATCTGAATGGGGACGTTTCCTCTGCTGTCTGCAGCAGGGAGAGGGGATTGTCTTGCCCAGCGCTTTCACGGCATACAAACACAAGGCTGACAAACAAAAGGCTGAACTGAACCTTCTCGTTCCCGTGACCTCTCTGCCCTGAAGACTCCAAAAGCCAGGCTGGTGACGTAACCCAACCCCAGAGCACTGAGCCTTTTCAAGGGTGAATACAGCCTCCGGCACTGCATTGGGCGCTGTCCCCTCACTCTCCTCGCAAAGGAGCTGAAGCAGAAGAGAAATAGGTTCCCTTAAACCACACACTCCCTGCTCTCAACAACCAACCTACCCTGAACCCCTGCAGGCTGCACCACTCAGCCCTGTGGCCCTAGAGCAGGGTAAGCTTATTTCCCGAGGCCGAATACGGGACACCTGGTAAAATGACTGGGGCTGGGGGCCTGCAGAGCTGACCAAGGGCTGTGTGTGGGGACACACAGAGCTGGTTCATACGCCTCTCCCCCCTCCATACATGGGGGGGCCACGCCCCCACCCTTACCCTTTCTCAAAACACAGGGGTGACTGCCTGCTGGGCCCCAGGGACGGACCTGCCTCCGCGTCGTCTCAGCCTGCCCACCCACCGCGCTCAGCCAGTGCCGGCCAGAGAGGGGCCTGGACGAAAGGCCCTGCTAGTGAGCCAGGATCAGCCCTGGAGCCAGCACACAGCAGATGGGCAGAGGCTGCGCTGATGGACCAGCATAGGGGAGCAGCCTCACCCCACCACCAGCCTTGGACATAGAATGACAGACGATGAGGGACCTCAGGAGGTATCCACTCCAACCTCCTGCTCAAAGCAGGACCAATTAAATTATCCCAGGCAGGGCTTTGTCGAGCAGCGCCTTTAAAAACCTCTAATGATGGAGATTACACCACCTCCTTAGCTAACTCAGTCCAGTGCTTAACCACCTAGACCTCCCCCACTGCAACCTGAGACCATTGCTCCCTGGTCTGTCACCTGTGACTACTGAAAACAGCCCAGCTCCAACCTTTTTGGGAAGACTGCTAACAAATCCTCTCAGACTTTTCCCTGCAGGACACTAAGTAAGCCCAGTTCCCTCAGCCTCTCTTCCTAAATCATGTGCTCCAGCCCCATAATCTTTTTTTCCCCTCTGCTGAACTCTCTCTAATTTGTCCACATTCTTCCTGTAGTGGGGAGCCCAAAACCGCATACAATATCCAAATGTGGCCCCACTAGTGCCAAGTAGAGGGAATAATCAATTCCCTCCACCTGCTGGCAACACTCCAAATGATGCAGCCCAATATGTCATTAGCCCTCTTGGCAATAAGGGCTCACTGCTGACTCCGGTCCAGCTTCTGGTCCACTGTAACCCCGGATCCTTTTCTGCAGAACTGCTGCCTGGCCAGTTGGTCCCCAGTCTGTAGCGGTACATGGGATTCTTCCATCCTAAGTGCAGGACTCTGCACTTGTCCCTGTCGAACCTTCTCAGATTTCTTTTGGACCAATCCTCCAACCTGTCAAGGTCACTCAGTGTCTTATTCCTGCCCACCAGTATATCTACCACTCCCCCCAGTTTAGCGTTACCCACAAAGTTGCAGATGGTGCCATCCACCCCATCCTCCAGATCATTAGTGAAGAGCCACTGGACCCTGCCACTGAATGCTGGTGGGTGAGTAGTTGGCAAACAGGAATCTGGCTAACATAACCCACCACAGCACCACGGCCATCACCTCCTGGGCCCCTGCCAAGCGTATGCCCTGTGCTTTGGCCCCGTTGTAAACCTGCTACTCACCAGGAGGCAGAAAACAGGACAATAGGAGAATTTTAAAGAAAACACCGGGGCACCCGTGAGAAGGCTTAAAAACAGGATGTATGATCACCCCACCTCCCAGGCTATTTCAGATCTCTGTAAATCAGTGGAGAAGATGGCTGTTAGTTGACCACATCTCTTACCATTAATAATTGGCACCAAAGAATAGGAAGTTAACACCCTGTCTAGGAGTTTTTACCTACATTGAAGCCAGTTTGCAAGATGAGTTTTAAGATGGCTTCATTAAACTTAAAAGCCCCGTGTATCAGGTGCTTAACCTTCGAAGGGTTCCAAGAGGGAAGAGGTTCATCCTGGGGCACCACTTGAGCTGCCTAGTCCTGTTTCTGTTTCTCTGTTTTGTTTTGTTTTGAAAGTTTACTGAAAATCAAAAAGATTATTTTGGCATTTTCACACAACTGCACAAAAGCAACAAGTCAAAGCACAAGTCCAGCTGCCGAAGAAATTTAAAGCAAGAAGAACAGCGTGCCAGAACTCAAATACACATATTGGACTGCAAGGCTTCTGCCATGTCAAAATGCAGATTACGCAACTTTGCACACATTCTACTCAACTCCACACCGTTCCAGTATCACCCGTTTACAGACAGGAAAATTAATACTTGGGCGCTCCTGGCACTGAAATTAAGTAAAGATTTAGAGAATTCCCGTTTGCATGCACGGCAGGTTTTACAATCAGAAGGAGGTTTCAGAGAGATAAAAGATGAATTTTTTTTAAATGGGGTTTGTATTACTCACTGAAGTTTCCCTATTAATGCCTCCCTTGATTAATGGGAATACAGTGATTTATTCAGCTCAGCTTTTAAAGAAACCTTGACATTAATGTGAAACTCGGTTACTTCCTTGTTTGCGCACATGCCTCACTGATGATTACAAGCCACATTAATTTGAGGCGCCCCTGCTGTAACTGCACTAGCAGACTGGAACAGCCCATGGTGATCTGTAAACTGTGGACTAATGACGGACATCCACAGTTCAGAACTTGGAAGATAGTTCTCACCCAGGCCAGTTCTAAGACTTCGGTCCAAACGCCTTGGTTTGACAGCTCCTCAGTTACAAGTGCTGTCTGATGAAGCCCATTATTCCCACGCATCCGATGTCTTATACCAGGTCTATTTTGTTAGTATTTAATGAGCAGCAACAAGTACTTCAGTAAACACATTTCCAATTGAAACTGAACATGAGCCTTGAAATTAGTTCTTCTAATAAGGACAGATAAACTGATCTAAACCTATGTTATCATTTGTGCTTCATTAGGGTTGTTTTGTTTTCTGGACCCCCAGAGTATTCAGCAAGGGACAGCAAAGTAAAGCTCAACTCACTTGCTTGACGATATTTATTCTGCTTCCATAAATTTCAGTATTCTTAATAACTTGCCTAAAATGGATGTACTCCTCTCTATTTTGTCTGTTCCCTTCCATGTTAAAACTACAATTTATTAAAAATGCAAATACAAAAATTCTACTTCTTGACAGAAACAAAGGAAAAATATTCTAAATTATTTTTAAAGGAAATTAAGCAATTTTAGTGTAGGCAATTATTTTGCCTAGCTCCCCCCGGGTGCCGATAAGCCTGTCAGTCATTAAAAACTGACCAATCCGTAGGTTGTCCGGGAGCAATGCTTTTCATCTACTGCAGCAGTTACAAATCTCTCAGTTTCAGAACAGTTTCTAGTATTCTTTACCTCCAAATTAGAAGGAGTGAAAGCACTTCTTGCAAATTCTTAAAAACCGCAGCAGATAAATAGTGGGCTAAGAGTTACTTTTTAGTTTACATGATGTAAATTACTGACCCTCTGACAATCACATGTGGGACACAATTAGTGGAACAAACAAGGAGTCCTGTAGCACTTTTAAAGACTAACAAAATTCATTTTTTGGATAAGCTTTCATGGATGAAGTCCCACTTTGTCAGATGCCAGAAAGTGGAAAAAATTTGCATTGAAAAATATTAATGGAGTCATCTTTACTCTGAAGAAAGTCTATGAAGGTATTTCACTGAAATGCTATTAACTGGCAAGCCAGAAGAATTATTAAATCAGAGTAAACCTGAAAAATGGGACCACCACAAAACAGAAGTTTATTGTGATGTTCCTTAATAGGAAGCAATTGCTATGTGCCTCCCACGTATTTAACATACATTTTATTTTCATTGGATTCCTCAGATTTCACATGTCTAGGTTGAAATGGAATCCAAGTGGCCAAACCATGTTTTTAATTTAACAGTGCATATCAAGTTACTTTATGGCATGCAGAAGAGGCCTTAGGGAAAGTAACGTATATTTGGGCTACATACCTTAACTAAACAAAAAGCTGTGTGTATGGCTAGAATACTAAGTCGTCAGTATATAAAGTCCACAAGTTTTCATTTCTTGTATCTATGGCAAACACAAAAGTAGGGTTTTTTAAAGGTGGAATGCCAGACCAGGTTAAAATTGATTTTTTAATATTCTTTTAAATCCATCACAGTTCTGGTTTCCGAGTGGGTGAGCCACGGCCCACGGCCTGCGCTCGGTGAAAGACAAGCAGAGCTCAGAGCACCTTGAACGCTTGTCTCTCTCACCAGCCACGCCAGCCTAATCCAAGTTACTCCCTGGCCCATCTAACTCGCAGCAGCGCTCAGGCAGTTGGTTTTGTAGCAGAGGTTCACTATCACATTAAAATGCTGGACACTTACAACAGCAACACTTTACGAATAAAATACACCACACCTCCAAAGAAATAGTCTTGACGTTCAAACTAGTGGCTTCCTGAGGAGAAAGCCATTTTTGCTTGATATTTTTTAAACAATCTACGGATTAATTAAAAAAAGAACTTAAAGCAAAAAATCTCTGGAGCATTCACTGAATAAATCTTTACTCCCTTGATGCTCCTGACTTCAAAGATAGGATTAATCCATCACTTAATGTTTAATAGGAAGCCAAATATCAATTCACAGCATTTCATTTCATGTTTTTCACAAGATATTTAAATTAAGTTCACAAAAACATTATCTGCAAACAGAGATCATTACATCAAAATATAGAGATTTTATTTCAGTAACTATTTTATCATGTCTAAGTAGCTTGATACATCTAAATTGTCTGAGTGCAAAGGCAACACAGGCTACAGGAATGATTTAATACAGGGACATGTGCATTGGAACTACTCTACCTTTGATCATCATTATGAGTAAAGCATGTGATTCTTTTTACTATCTTCAATAACACTGAACACTGCACACTTCTTTGGAAACAGTTGAGGTGTAGCTGGACTAATAAATATAATTAAATCAAATCATCAGATAATTCTATACTGTCAGCTGGGCCATAAGCATTCTTTGAAGAAAAGGGCTAGAGGATATTGCTCCAGATTAACTCTGTAACTTTCCTATCTTCAAAGCGTCTGACGAAGTGGGATTTTCTCCCACGAAAGCTCACGCGATAAATAAATCTGTTAGTCTTTAAAAGTGCCCCAGAACTCTGTTGTAGAATTATAAAGTCTCCACCGCTCGCTAAGTTTCAGTGAGACATGGAACACTACAGAGTACTGGAAGGAACACACACAGTAGACGATCCTCCAAAGAGAACTACAGGTGACGGCTCTTTGTCCACTTCCTAGAGCCCAGGGAGGCTGAGTTAATATCGACACTCGTTATCATGGGAAATCTTTGCAGAGAGACCTTGCCACATGTTCCGGAGAAAACCGCAGCTCTCCGGCTCACTCTACTACCTGATTCCACTCGTTTCCCCAACCAATGGAAAACACATCCACCAAAATTGTTTTTCTTCCTTCAGCCGAAGGTAGAGAAGTGACTTTTCACATTGCCAATTTACTAAAAGGTACCTTAATCCCATGGCTTCTACTGAGGCTATAGAGAAGTTAACTGCAAAATCAATTGATTTTGGGTGATACACATAATCCTTCTGTGCAAACACAAGTCATTAATTGACTATAAAAACCTTTCCACATCCATGATTCACAGCCCTGGAAAGCCCCTACTGCCTAGGTACACGTTTAAATTATAGCACTAACTTGATTGAAGTCACCGTATCATTTCTCCTGGGAATAGCAAGTAGCCAATGTCAGTATTTTATCCCACAAACCAGTATATGGGGGAACTGTGGCATTAACTGGTGAAATCCTATTCCTGCGCAAATACTCATCCTTGGGCTACAAAACTACCTGCAACAGCATTGAGACAAATACACGGCAGCTTTGCAGCAAGTGTCCAGCCTCACTGCCGAAAGCTCCATTATTTCATCATGGTGTAAAAGAGGGTGTGCAGCCAGTCACTGGCTCCCATTAGGGGAGCAACTTAGCTCTACTGGATCTTCAGCTCTCTAAGGCTTGGTCTACACTTTAAACTTAGGCCCACATACTTATGTTCCTCCAAGTGGCGAAAAACCCACACCCACAAAAGACAGTGTAGCCAACCTAAGACCTAATGCAGACAACACTAAGTTGATAGAGAAACTCTCCCATTGATCTATCCAATCCCACCCCCATTGAGTGGTGTTAACGACAGCGATGGAAAAAATCCCTGCCATTGCCATAGCAAGCACCTACACCGCGGTAGTACGATGCCACACCTGTGCGGCGGTAGCTTGTCATACAGAGAAGCCCTAAGGAAAATGTAGATAAATGGAGCTAATGTAACTAAAGAACACAAAAAGCTCATCCATCTTGGGGCCAAGGGATATATCAAGTCCTTGAATCAAAGTAATTAGATGATCTCCCATGACATCAGTCCTGTTGAGTTCTTCTATTAGAGTGTTCCTTGCTATTTATGCTCTCTAGGAGAAGGGAGCAGCTCTCATCAGCCAGCCAGGCATGGAAGTGAGCATGTTTGACAAGTAAGAGGCAGTTGAGGCTTTTTGGATCGGGGACGGGATGCATCTCCTTCTTCCTTATGTTTGGGGAGAGGAAACAGGAAAGCGAGTAGTTGCGGCCCATACTAGCCTACCTTCTCTCGCTATTTCTGCAACAGTGAACAGCAATAAAATGGTGACCTCCAAAGTACGTCAGGCTACTCAGAGCTATTACTTCATGCTATCTGCAGACTCAAGTACATTCATATTCTGATTGTTTGCAACCAAAGAGACTTCTAAAAAGGAAAGCCTAAGAATTTGAGACAATCATGCAACATATTTCTACGAGGAACATTCACGCAGCTATGTGAAGCCAATTCATCAAACGATACACAGACCATAGCATCAGTGTTTCCCCTCCCCCCCCCCCACCAAATCTCATCTCATTTAAGCCACTGGACCTGGCTCTCTGCACCAAGGGCATCCAACACCACAGGACACACAAGCCTCAAAACACCTGAGAGCCAAAGATATCATAAAGCCACACCTCCACTGGCTCAGCTTTTCTTCTTGGCCTCTGTCTGCAGGATATTTTTCTTCTTCTCTTCAAGGGTTGCTTCAGATAATATAAGGTATCTCCAAATGTCAAATTTTAATCACAGAGGGCTTGACTTCAACTTCTGAGATGAGCAACCAGTCTGAGAAACAGGCATGAAGACAGGAAGCTACCTGTGCTAGATCCAATTAACGCCCACAATTCCACCGCTAGGAAGGCAGCCACAAGGCAGAAAGAGACAATGCTATAAAGCACCTTGTTGATCATACACGGCAGAAGCAGCTCACCTATGAGTTCGGACCTGTGTGAGAGGACTCACAAAGCAGGTTACCCACTATCTATTTGGGTAAGATCTGCATTTCAAGGATGAGACATGGCAGCCACCACGGTGTTTGAACGACCACCTATCAGGTTACACACCCAAATAATCCCAATAGATTACGCCTGTCTATGCAGAAAGGTGACACTGATGTTAGAGTTTTCAGATAATTTACTATTTCTCTTTATAAAAAACCAACATTTCCTCACATAAAAGTAAGAGAAGCAAAGAAATCCAGTGAACCCAAGCATTTTTTTTTTAAACTAAGCAAGTGAACAAGCAATTTGTGAATGCATTTCAGAAATCCACTGGTATTGTAAGTGACTGTGGTATCTGTAGCCATGACTGAGACACGCAGCCCTGATGGCTTCGCCTTAAAGCAAAAAACATAAGTCAAGTTACTGTTTAAATCATTCTCTCACCACAATGCATCGAAACCACTTAATAGAAGGTCGATTCCCAAATAATGAAAAATATGACCGACATGTTCCAAAGAATAAATGTGCACGTGTCAGAACCAACATTTCAAAAACTGAACACACACCTACACAAGGTGCATGAGAGCTCAATTAAACCCATAAGTTAAGCACCATGATAAGCAACTCTGTTGTTGCAGGGGGTCTCAGTGAATTATAGCACTACGAGTTAGAGTGCCAGACACACAGCCGGGCAAAGACAAGGTTTTGCTTTTGTTCAATGATTGCTGCATTCTCTGTTTTCATTTACCAGGAGCATCTTATCTTTTCCTTAAAACAAGATACACAATAACAAAGAATCGGGCGGAAGGACAATGGGCATGCAGTAGAGATGGTCGGGTAACAAAATGAAAACTTAGAGGCATATCAGATTCTTTGATCCGTACCCAGTATAGAAAACTTGCCCCAAGGAATCCACATACAGTCCCTAATAAGTGTCTAATACCATTTGGACGTAGAATCAGGGAAACTCAGTCAACAGTAAATGCACAATCAGATAAATCCCTCTCCCAATAGCACCCCTCCAAATCCTTTTGATGATCCTTGTTTAGTTCTAAGAACTCATTCTTTTCTCTAGTGAAAAAATTAAATTACTCATCACCAGATGTACCTGCAGATACTTCAAATTTTAAAACAAAGTTACTTCCAAATCCAGCCTCTTGCAGTCTAAACTACTCCTCATGCAATCAGGAGGCAGCATCTTTAGGACATGTGACTTAGTGGAATTTACTGCAGTACAAAGTTCAGCTGAGCATTTATAACAAAAATGTTAGTACTTTTTTCAATACAGCATTTCTGTAATTAATCTTAAGGTCCCAAAAGGTTAAATCACTGTCTATTTTTAACATTAGTACGGTGCTTCTGTAATAGTGACAGACTAGGGATATTTTGTTTGCTAACATTAGAAAATGAACTGACTTTGTTTAGTGGGATTTGTAAAGGAAAAGAAACTAAAGAATATTCCTGCCACCTTGCCCCTTACAAGTTGTCAAATGTTTACTTTTTCTGCTGAAGACAGCTTTGCAAGACAGTACGGTCAGCTCACAGTACCTTCCAGTTCGGCCCCAAAGGTCCTCTCTTGGTCTTCAGCGACTGAAACAAGACTGGGTCCTCATCAGCTTTATAGTCCTGGAAAGAGGAAAAAAGCAGAGCGTTAGAAGAAAAGCCCAGACACATCACCAAGAGTCCAAAGCCACACTTTAAAACTTCCCAAACCAAATTTCATAGACATGTAGGGATGGGAAAGACCTTGAGAAGTCATCAGGTCCAGCTTCTTGCACTGTGGCAGAAGCAAGTAAACCTAGCTCATCCCTGACAGGTGTTTGTCCAACCTGCTCCTAAAACCTCCAATGATGGGGATTCCACAAACTCTGTTGGAAGCCTATTCCAGAACTTCACTACCCTTAAAGTTGGAAAGGTTTTTTTTTTTCTAGTACCTAACCTAACTTCCAGCAGACTACGCTCATTACTTCTTGTACTACCTTCTGTGGACATGGACAACGATTGATCACCATCCTTTTTATAACAGTCCTTAATATATTTGAAGACTTAACAGATCTCGCGCCCTCCCGTCTTTTTTTCTCAAAGCTAAATATGCCCAGTCTTTTAGCCTTCCCTCTTGGGTCAGAGATTTTCTAAACCTTGTATCATTTTTATAGCTCTTTTCTGGATTTTCTCTAATTTGTCCACATCCTTCCTAAAGCATGGCACAGAGAACTGGACACAGTGCTCCTGCTGAGACATCACCGGTGTTGAATAGAGCAGGACGATTACCTCCCACGTCTTATGTATGCTACTCATATTAATAAACTCCCAAATGGTATTAGTCTTTTCCACAGCTGCAGCACGTTGCTGACTCATATTCCATTTGCGTTCCACTGGAACCCCCCCCCACACCCTTCGCAACGTTACCAGTTATTCCTCATTTTGTACTTCTGCATTTGATTTTGTCTTCTTGCACTTCTCTTTATTGAATTCCATTTTGTTGAATTCAGACCAATTCTCCAATTAGTCGAGATTCTTTTGTATCCTAATCGTGTCCTCCAAAGTGCTTTCAACTCCACACAGGTTAGTGTCATCCACAAATTCTGTAAGCGTGTTCTCTACTCCACTATACAAGTCATTAATGACTAGTACCGAATACAGGATTGACTCTGGAAGGATGCCACTAGATACATTAGTTTAGCAGCAAATTATTGGTAACTCCTCTTTGAACATGGTCTATCAAACAGTTATGTATCTACTTCATAGTTATTTCATGTAGGTTACATTTCCCTCGTTTGCTTATGAGACTCATGTCAGACTGTAACAAAAGCATTCCTAAAAAATCAAGATCTCATCTCCTGCTTCCCGACTATCTACTAGTCCAGCACCCTGACAAAAACAGAAATTATTCTAGTTTTCGACAATCCATGATGGGTGCCCCTTATATCCCTATTATCCTGTAGATCAGCGTTTCTGAAGGACTGCTCCACGGACCAGCACCAGTCTCTGAGATCTCTCTAACACAGAACAGGAAGCCTGGCCCCCAGTGTCAAAAAGGCTGAGAAACTCTGCTCTAGGTGTTTACAAACTGATTTAATAATTTGAGCCAGTATCTTTCTGATGTTCAGCTGACAGATTTAGTTCCAATTTGTTTCCTGTTTTAAAGACAGATATGAGGTTTGCCTTCATCCAGTCCTGTGGGATCTCACCTGTCCTTCATGATTTCGCCAAGATAATGGCTAACAGTTCTGAGATTGCAGTTCTTTATGCACCCTAAGAATAATTTCATCATCAGGTCCTGATGACCGAATACCTTTTACTTATCTAAATGTTCTTTAACCTGCTCTTTTGCTATTTTGGCTTCAATTTGCCTTTGTTAATATTTAAGTATCTGGTGAGTATTAACCTTTTTACTGACGACCAAGCAAAATAGGCATTAAACATTTCAGCTTTTTTGACGTCATCAGTAACTAGCTGACTTCCTCGGTAGGTAGAGGTCCTGCACTTCCTGTTGTCTCTCTCTTGCTCGCAGTGTATTTAAAGAACCTCTTATTGTCCCTTGCTAAGTGTAACTCTGATTATTTTCCTACTTCCTTGTCCTATTCTTTTCCCTCCTCAGCCATTTGGCCATTTCTGGTGTTTTGTAAGATTCCTTTTTGATTTTCAGATCAATAACAGAGCTCCAGATGAAACCATATTGGCCTCTGACTATCATTCCTATCTTTCCCTCACATTGTTTTCGGGCAGTCTGGAAGAAGGTTTGGTTTCACTTGTATTTAGTATCCCCATAGAATTACTTCTCCACTGCCACCAGACAAAGATTTGTTATTGATATGTTATTTACATAATTGTAAGACTCAGAAGCCCCTTTCTGGAGCAGATACCCCTGTATTAAGTGCTGTACAAAAACAGAGACGCTGTCCCCGGCCCAGAGAGCTTACAATCGGACCAGAGAAGTAAGACAAGCCACTGCACATGCTGTTTCAAAAGATTCACTGTAAAGAACACTGTGCAGTTTCGCATAGAAGATGCATAATTGTTATCAGCCTGGAAAGTGGACATAATCAAATCCACTTCAAAACGTAGTCACTAAAACACAGTCACTTATTCAGACCCACGTTTCAAACTTCTTGTGGAAATAATCACTACCTGCACACGTGTAACATTCGCCATCACTTACTAATGAGGCAATGACAACAGAGTCCTGGGGCACTTTTAAAGACTAACAGATTTATTTATCGCATGAGCTTTCGTGGGAGAAAATCCCACTTCGTCAGACGCTGGTCTATCAACAGATCAACACTAAGAAGTTCGCAAGAGTGGGGTTTGCCTATTGGAGGTCATGCTTACAGTAGGTTTTATCCAGGTATATAATGGTTGAAGTATATCACCAAAATTCTAGTTAGCAATTGCCAGGGATACCACTTCGAACTGAAATAAGACTTGCCCACAACGGAAATATGATATAGGCCTGAGTCTACCTTAGAGTCTTCCTCACTGCAGAATTTGTAAGAGGAGACACTGCTGGGTAGTGCCTTTTTGTAGAAAAATGTATTTGAAAAATTAAATAGAAATGTTTTCATGATTATATTTTAGTAGTGCAATAAGACCAGAAAAGGGGATGGAAGGTGACTAATACCACAAATTACTGAAGTACAGTAGGAAGCAATGACTTAACATTAAGAAAGGAAATGCTGACATCTTTCTAGCAGCCAGGTCAACAAGAGTGTGGAAGATTAGGCTAGAGTCAAACTTTGGGCAATGCAGATTTTGTAGCAGTCTACTAGATATTTCTTGCAGCAGGTGAACTGGAAGACCCAAAAGGTGCTCTTCAAGCAACTGATATCCTTGAAAATTCAGCAATTGCTTTCACGCAGTTTCTTTGACACCCCCCAAAATTTTCATTCCTGATATATCTAAACACAGCACATATTAATAAAATAAACTAGAGAAACCACGCTGAAGCTATTCTGGGCCACCAAGAATATGCACTTTAAAAAAAAAATGCAGGAATATGTATTCAACTAACAGATAGTAACATTTCCTTGCTCACAGTGTATTCAACATGCACTTAAAACTGCCTAAATATTTCTTTATCCAGAGACTGGGATGACCTCCTTCCCCCCATCTGTTTTCACCCATCTGATAAATATATTTTATAACCTTTCCTGAAGGGTATTTTCCATGTCACCTGTCTCACTCGTGAACAAAAAAATGATACAAAAGAGTGTGAAAAACACCAAAGGCCAAAACCCAACTCATCAGACAATTCTACAAAAGATCTCCCAGCTGCATTAACTTCAGCTAGCATGTTTTATCCATCAGTGACACGCTAAGCAAGGAGCGTAAACAGTGCATGTCTGCATTCAAAATCAGCATCCATATATTCAGCCCTGAATGAGTTACTATGATAATAATATTAATATTTCTGACAAAGGAGTAAAATCTCATTTTTAAAAAATTTAATACTGAATATGTTATTTTACCAGAATGCAGCAGTGGAAGATTTTACATTTGCCCCATCTACAAGCATAGCACACAGCGAACAAGTGTACTCCTTCACATAGGATATTTTCAGCATACAGTATGCAACCTTAACTCCCAATTATAGCGGCAAATGAACAACAGCATGACGTGAGTCAATGCTCTGGTTTTGTTAATATTCAGTCTCCTTTAGGATCCCAGGGGTGAAAGGGAGTGTTGAATGGAAAGAAGCCCTTGGCTCATGGTTTATTGTGCTTGCCTCCAGCTGTAGACTTCTCATCTCATTAGTTATTTGTCAAATATTGGGGGTGAAGACAGCTGTAGCCTACTTGAATCTCAAGCATCTGGGTATTCTGAAGGCTGAATCTGGTGTGCACTTTCTGCAATCCCTTGGAAAAAACAAAAGCAATTGATTTTGCAACAGAAGCCTATTTTAAATGAGTTTCCAGATCCATTAACAGTACTGAAATGTTCTGATTCTCCAAGTAAGCGTGTGTAATTAATACCGCTGAATGCAGAGTTAGATAGCTAAGAACAAGGAATGTAGGTAGACTTCACCCTGGAAAGCAGTGATTCTGAAAAGAATGTAAGCATCATAATGGACAATCACCCCAACAGGAGCTCCAGTGCCATGCTGTGGCAAAAAGGGCTAGTGCGACCCTCAGCTGTATAAAGCAGGGAGTAGTGAGTAAGGTGGTGTTTTTCCCTCTGTCTGTTACACTGGTGAGACTGTACTGGAACACAACATACAGTTCTGGTGTCAATGATAACATTCTACAGAAAAACTGGAAAATGTGCAGAAAAGAACTACAAATTATTCAAAGGCTAGAGACATCTTAAGGAAGACTTAAAGGGCTTAATCTGTTTAGTTTATTGAAAAAGATTGAGAGGTTACTGATTACTGTGTTTAAGGTCTTAAAATGACCAGTAGGAGACTCAGTTCTGAAATTATCACCACCAGACTGTGCACAGGAAGAGATCTTATTACTAAGAGGTCTTCAGGTATGTGCCAACAGTGCAGACAACCTAATTCACCAAAACTGGTATTCAACAAGCAAAACTTCCGTACAAGAATGGAAAAGAAACAGTGAACTTGAGACCCGCTAGTTGGAAGGAAAGGAATGGATAACTAGAGACAAAAAATGTTATTCTTCTAAAGCTATCTTGAAGTCTTCTGGAAGATTGCTAAATGTTGATGAATTCAGACACTGATAAAGCCACTAACTGAAAACAAGCATCTAAAGAAAGGCATTTGTAATCCAACAGCATTAACTATCTTCCACAAAATACTTTTACAACAAAAAGGCGGCTAAACTGCATGTCATTGTATGACAATGACAGCTAAATAAGTGACGAATGCCTGAAGGACAAGTGATATTCTAAGCTTACAGAGAGCCTCTGTAACTTTCCTATCTTCAAAGCGTCTGACGAAGTGGGATTTTCTCCCACGGAAGCTCATGCGATTAATAAATCTGTTAGTCTTTAAAAGTGCCACAGGACTCTGTTGTCTTTCTACAATAGTGTAACGTATGTTTGCCAAGAAGTTCTTAGTTCTTTAAAATGTTCAAAAATTGTGATAACTGAAGTCAATAGCTGTGTTGGAGTCAAAAAATCCTCCATGTCAACACAGAGCATTGTCTTCAGCGAACCTGCTACTTCAAATTCGCATAACTGAATTTAACACATCCAAATAAAAGCACCAAAGGGTAAAACAAGAAAAAGCATATCTAAAGGATTAGGACTAGAGCAATCCATTCTGGATGAGGCAGAAGACAGATTCAATCACCAATGTGGTGGGATGGGCCATTGATATACAGAACTGAGGCTATGTCTGTACATAGAGCAGGGATGTGGTTCTTCACACAAGACAGTCTATACATTCTCCATCTTCAAGCATCTGACAAAGTGGGGGGTTTTTTTCCTGCCACGGAAGCTCATGCAATAAGTAAATTTGTTAGTCTTTAGAAGTGTCACCAGACTCCTTGTTTGTTTCACTGAACTAGATTAACACGGCTCCCCCTCTGGAACTTGTCTACTCACACAGACATGTTCATCAAACTAGCACTCTAAAAACAGTGGTGTCTCCCTAGGACTGAGAAAAGTGATATTAAATAAAAATGTGCTAAAAAGTAAGTAGAGAGCAGGTTTTGGGGCCTAAACATAGGGTTGACAATAATGAGGTCTGGGTGAAGTGAGACAGTTTAGATGCAATCTAGAGTAAGTTAGGACATAACTCGGGGTCATTGATGTAAACATGTTTCATTATAACTGGTTTTCATAAACATTTTAGACAGAAGGTAAAGGTATGAAAGGATGTTATCGATACTGATAGTTACTGGAATGGTGTTTATGCAGATGTTAGTAAAGGTAATGTTTAATATTAAATAGCTAAAAAGGGAGTTGAAGGTATTTTAATTATGGTAGCAGAAATATAGATACAAGAGGCAGATCTAATCTTAAATAATTAAGGGGTGTTATTAATTATAAAGAGCATCAATCATAAGTTATCAATAGAGAAAAGATTATATACCCATTCTTCTCATCCACTCAATGATCACCTCTGGGTGCACGTTTCACCTTAGAATGCGAGTTTAAAATGTAGTCTATGGTCACATTGTAATGCCTCACCACTTTCTGCTATGTTGTGTTTGAATCTATACAACTTGTTTGATTTGCTGAAGTAATCTGACCTGATGCAGTGTAATGTAATCACAGGATTTATCTTTCCCTCCCATACTGTAAGGTTTTTTTCCAGTGTAATTTTTCTCCACTCAGGCATCTAACCAAGTGGGATTTTGCCCACGAAAGCTCATGCAAAAAATAAACTTGTTAGTCTTTGAAAGTGCCACGGGACTTCTCTTTTGTTTTGCTGATCTAGACTAACATGGCTCCCCTTTGGAATTGTTAGCTTTAGTTAATTATTTTAAATAAAGTCTTTAAGTGTATCACTCAGTGGATCATTCACAGAACTCCACTCAATTAAATGTATCTGTAACTGCTGCAGATGCTCAAACCTAAAGGATTATAGATGGCTACTTGTATTATTTATATTTAAAAAGACTAATTGAAAATATTTAAATCGAAGTTCACAACCCACAGTAAAACAGGTAGTGTCAGAAGCACACGCTAGACACTCCTGAGTATGTACCTCTAAGGTCTGGTGAACTAGACTTATTTGTGTACATATACGGTAGCAGTCTTTACATAACCTCAGTGTCCTATGTACAGTTCTTCAGAGTCTTAGACACACACAGCATCTTTTGCTAAGTACACTGAATGCCAGAGAGTCCATGAAAGCCACATATGTGCATATAAGATGTCAGTTAATAAGGCAAGAGCTTACTCTCTGCTCGCCGTAAAATACCTGCAGTGACTGAGAAAGGGTACCTGCGCATCTCTTCAGCAAGACTGGAGGAAAAGTTGTAGGCTATTATACTTAAAAAACTGTATGAGATCTTGTAAACAGATATCGCAAAGCATACTAAGATCTTGTCTACACAGGAAGTCCTGGGGAAGTGTGTGTGACTTTACAACGCAACAGCTATTCCAAACTATCTCCCACATAGAAATTCTCACCCTGCACTAAGAATCTTGTTTATGGATTAGGTTAATCAGCTTCCAAAGTGTATTCACTTAAACTATACAAGGGCATTCAGCGCAGAATGGGCAGTCATAGGGAGCTAGTGAGAACTAGTTATTCAGAAATAGCTCTTCCAGGTTTTTCCCCCCATGTAAACAAATCCTAAGGGGCAGAGTCATGGCTGCACATGCAGCCCTAGCATTTCACTACTTCTGCATACCACACCATGTAGCTTTGTTATTTCAATAGACGGAATTGATATTTGATCGTATCTTCTGAAATGATCTGGCCAGGCACCACCTATTCTACAAAATGAGGTTTGGCCTTCTCCTATTACTACGCACAGGAGAAGAGAGCAAAAGGAAAGATCTACCTGCTCCCATTCTTGAGCAGGAGGGAAAAGACCTGCAATATGGGCTAAGACAGAACAGAAAATATTGCAGATAAAGACTAAGCAAAAAAAGTTGCTTATCTCAAGTCTGCTTAAGAGTAGAAGGAAAAAGTGAGACTGTCTAAATCAAAACCTTTTGAAACACAAATCAGAACTGTAGGCACTCTGCTCAGACACTGGCCCTCTCTCCCAGACCTGAAAGGAGGAAGCTGGACTACAGCCAGATCAGAAATAAACAAAAGCTCTTCTCAGAGTTTAAGGAAAATATCTATACAGCCAGAGCATAATTCCCAACAGCAGCAAGTCCTTCTTAGGAAGTGAAAGAGGCAACTGCTGAACAAACAGTACAGCTACAAAAATGGAAAGCTTCTCGAAAGCTGAAGAGAGAGAGGCAAAAAATTACAATACAAAAGGACAACAGCATGCAGGGGATTCAAAGCCTGTCTCAAAAGATAGTATTTCAAAAGCACTTTCAGTATTATTTACAACAGTGCAAAACTACTCACATAAAATGACTGTATTCAGTGCCCTCCATGTAGTCAAATTCCAAAGGGGGAGCCGTGTTAGTCTATTGTAGAAAGACAACAGAATCCTGTGGCACTTTTAAAGACTAACAGATTTATTTATCTATAAATATAAATATATTATAAATCTATAAATAAATCTGTTAGTCTTTAAAAGTGCCACAAGACTCTGTTGTCTTTCTACAATAGACTAACACGGCTCCCCCTTTGGAATTCTAGAACTTGGGCCACTAGTGATGCCAACAGAGACCAAGACAGTGGAAGAGTAGAGCACAACCGAGGTGGTACAGGCTTGCACCACCACAAAACTCGGAGCTGTGATCATTGAACTCACACCCAGTTTAGCCTCCCAGGCACTGTAGCAGCTGAGAGGTGTAGGGCGTTCGTTACACAAGGAAAGAAACATCTGTTCTTGGGCATAGCTTAAGCTAGATCTGTGTGGTACTGCCTTATGTTTGTGTTCGGTTTCTATAAGCCTATCTCTCTCCTGAACGTGAACTGAGGCAGTTTTGAGAGCACAGGTGGACAGAATCTTGGGGTTTTCATATCCATCTTGTGTTAAATTTTACTTTGAAGCTTTAGCGTGAAGTATCATTGTTGGTTAGCAGACGATCATGCTACACTACTCTTGTGGGCAGAGCTTGAATACCAGTCCTTTCCACCCAATCTGACTTGCTGATGTAGCACTACAAATGCACATGCTTTACCTGCACAGTCATTGGTCAGTGTCAAGAAGATTTTTACAGGGATACCGCCTACCCACTCGCCAGGGTGTTTTGGGGAGCTACAACTGTACACAAGCTTTCGCCAGTTCACTGCTCATTCTCCAACAAGCAGGAAGACTGTGTGCATGGGCATTTTGGTAGAGGTATTTTGGAAAGCCTCGTTAAAGCAACTAAAACACAGACTAAGCAAAAATTGCCGAGTCATCTTTTCTGGGAGAGTTCTGCAGTCACAGCTGTCTTCTGCTCTCATTAAGTTTCACATCTGAAGTTAAAAGAGGTGACTTACAAAGTAAATGTAGACCCAAGACAAACAGCACAAGCTGTCCAGAAAAGAAGAGAGCAGCACTCTGATGTTGAAAACTTCATGGAAGAGTGAGCCATTTAGAAACATTTTAAATGAGTTGCCAGACTGAGAAATGTGAAGTAAAGGTTACTCCAGACAAACAGGGCAACTTGGGAGAAGGCTTACTACAGGGATAGATGAAGGGGACAAAAATGAGGTAATGAGAAGTGGGAGGAACAAGTTAGACCCAAGCCTCATTGTTTTTTGAGCTACCTGGAATAACAAAAAGACATGTAAACTTGTACCAAAGGACGGATAGCCTAGTCTGCACCCTGGTGAAGAACTGAGAAGAGGTGACCAAATCATGGAAGCTGTGTTAAAGCTGGTCAGTTTTTAAAACCAATACCTGATGTCAACATCCTAGGATATCTAACAATCCTTCCTGTAGGCAGGCTGAAGTTTGAGAGAACAACACTTTGCAGCATGCAGGAGACAAGGTAAATGCAGCATTTGACATCAAGAAGCAGAGGACTGAAACAGAGTCAGCCCTTGATTCCAAATGAACATGTTCACAACACTTTGTAGGTCTTGCTGTCTGGCTATTGATCACTGACACCTTGTGATGGACCATTTGGGGACATGACAGCTCCCAAAATCTCTTCCAGAGCAATGGACTTGAAACACAGGGGCTCAGGTCAACGGTGATTAAACAAACATTGTTAAAAAGAGCAAGCACCTCCAGACACCTTTAAAATAAAACAAACATTCTTCAAAACCACTGTCTCTAGAGTGACAGCACTTCAGGGGGGTAGGCTTCCTGGGACAGGGGAAGAAACAGCTGGCCATGGTAGGACTAACATTTGCTCAAACTTTTGCAGTCCACTATTTGATTAACCACACTGTCTGCACTGGAGAAATCTTGGCACAGAGTGCCTTCACCTACACAAGCTTGGTGGGAAATGGAGAGATCCACAAACAGAGTCTGGATATGGAGCCAGTCTGAAACACTACGATTCTCACTTGCCCCTTCATTCAGACACGTTATTTACACCCCCTACAAACCACAGGATATACTCTGATGATTTCTGTAGTTATGAGTCTTAACTTTTGTGAGCTAGACAAGAAGTTCCTAGGTCACTTCCAACAATAGGTGTCATGTCAGTTAAGTTTCAGCCCTAACAAAATGGATTCTTTTAGCTCCACAGCATGCCGTGAACAGAGTTCTCAGAGCAGAGGTCCTTCTATCTTCAGAAGCAATAAACATTCATTGTTAAAAGTCCTCTTAACAACTCTATCAAAAATTCATTCCCATTTTTTTAGCTACGTATCTGATGAGAAATGCAGAACAAGGGATGGTACCACAAGCGCCAAAGATATTCTGTCACTCTAGGCATATGTGCGCCACTGCTAGAAAGTTTTCTGATCTGTATTACATGATACTACTAAAAACAGATGGTGTTCCAGAAACAAAACAGGCATCAGATATGATTTGGAATAAGCAGATGTAATCTTCTCGGTCCACAGAAATAGCTACAAACCTGATTTCAATTTCACTGTTTTCATGGTGTTTATTTTCCTTCCGATTACTTCCAAAAACATAGCCTCTTTTGATGTTAATTGTGTGTACACTTCTGCTTATCCTTCAACGATTCATCCTCTCTTGGGAGGTGACTTTTGTTTACAAATCACAAAAGCTACTTAGACAAAGTGCTGGAGATGACTGAGAGGGGCCAGGTTTAAATGTATATCTTAGGAGAACAGCAGATGTCTGCTGAATCATTTGTATACATTTTTCCATAGGTGTGGGTTAGCATATGTATGTTATTGCAATCTTTAAGGAATTTACTATTTTTATATTTACATGATTATAGTTTAGATTACAGTTTGAAACTAAAGGAATTGCCACAGAGAGAGAGTTTGGCCAAAGTTTACTTACTCAGTAAGAGGACAAAAGTTTCCGTTTAAGGATTTTAGATAAATTTGAAAATTTTCTAGCAGTTTAATTATTTTTGACAAATTTGTAAATTGATAGAAGAATATACACAACTTTCCTCAGACAAGAGAGTGGCAAGTCCTCTCCTCAAAGTACTAGTAAGATGCTCTGAAATCAAAGAATAAAAAGGAAACAACTATGGAGAATGGCGTTCCGAGCAGAGATATTCAGCTGCCCTCACCTTCTCAGTCTTGAATACAAAATGAATTGAGAATACTGTAGCTGACCATGCCCTGATGTCGCATGAAGGCACATGGTAAACAGCAGCGCTCTCCAGGCTTGGATTAGGGAACAGAGAATATATTTACCCACTACTTTGGCTTTTCTGAGGTTGTGTGCAATGACAGAATCTCTATACGGTACAGTAAAGTGATTCCTGGTTGCATAAAAAGATTCAAGACATTTAACTTGATTTAAGTGGAGGTTCTCCAAAAAATAATATTCTAAAAATAAACAAAGCTACTGAAATAGACAACTTGGTGAATTATGTAATTAAGATGTACACTTTTCCTTCCCTTCCTATGCAACACATTAATATATAGTACATTCTGAGCTATCAGTGGTTAGGACAGTTATAATACAGGACTTTGGAAAAAGGGAAGTGAAGAAGATGTGCAGCGGGTGAGAAGGGCGTGTATGTGTGCGTGTGCATAAGTAAAGAGAGAGAAATGACAGTAACATGAACAGAACACAAGTTTTCTTGCAAAATTCTATTTTAAGCAGTCCAGCAACTAACCTTCATATCAAAGTATTCCATATTTTTCCCCAGGTGTAACCGTGTAATCAAAAAGCAGCTGGTCAGCGGAGAATGGATATCCATGCAGTCAAAAAGATCAGACACCTCAGGGGCAAACATCTTTTTCATGCAAAAATAGCATGCTAAGCCAATGGGAAGAGGGCAAGATTCAATATTCAAAGTCAAGGCATGGCAAAGTTAAGATGGAATGCATAGTCGCTGTACATATTCATTACAGTGCAGTCTTTCTTCTGTGTGCGCGAGATGTACAGGGCAGTCCATGAGATGAAAGCTTATAAGCTGTATAAAAGTGCACGCCTGATATTCAGCTTCTTCCCTCTGCTTCTGAAAGGACACTGACTACTTCGGCAACCATTTCCACGCCTTGTTTCCTCACTAGCCCTTATGCATGCACTGCCCTTCCAAGCTCACTGGCCAGGCCTATACACATGCTGCAAACTAGAAGATGGTTTCTAAAATCAGAGGAGTGAGATTCTGGACCAGCCTGCCAATAAAAGTAGCGGTAGCAAATGACCTACCTAACTTTAAGATGGAACTTGCCAAGTATATGATGGGGTTGCCGACAATAGCAGAAGACTGGACTTGATGACCCAAAAGATCCCTTCCAGTTCTGTGTGCTATGTTCCTTGAGCACTTCAAATGCTGCAACACTCACCATGGGCACATCCCTACACCGAGTAGCCATGTAAGCTGACTGACATAACTGCCATTTTCATGGTTGCAGTACCCCTGAATTCTTGCTCATCTGAAGCTGGGCTGTAAGTTCTCAGGGCAGAGAACATAGGAGGAGCTTAGCCTACTTCCAGGTGCTTTAACGTAACAAATAGCAGTCATCAAACAGTAACTGGAGCTGGGAAACTGAAGAAATGACACCAGTGTTTGGCCCATCTGTCAGCAGAGATGAAAGACCAGTCCATTTGGTGATAACTGTTGCATCGAAGGGAAGAAGTGTTTAATAAAATTAAAAAGGTAAAAGCAATGGCAATTTTCTCAACACTGATTTCAGCAGCAAAGACAGAGCTGTTTGAACCTGTCATAACCCATCTGATGGCTGTTTAAGAACATATTACTAAGACAGTGACAGAAAAGGGTTGACCTGGCCAGAGTTCTGTGCCAGGCCATGCAGAAGAGCTAGCTTCAATTTCTATTTCAGCCTCACACACTGAGACCAACACACAAATACCCAAGTCAATTATTGCATTGTTAAAACTAAAAGCTTTTAAAATCTATATGCTGATATAATCAAACCTGGTAGATTAGCAAATGGACACAAAACTTGAAAGTATTGAGCATTTAGATGAATACTTCTATTTAAACAATTTTATGTTTACCTATGAGATCAAACACATATATTATTCAGAATCAATGTTACCGGCACAAGAAAGGCTAAAGTAATTAGCTAAATCATACAACCACCTCCTACTTACTGCTGGTTCTACTTGAGTTCTGTCTGCAATGTCAATATGCACAACTTCAACACTCTTCCATGTGTTGGGATCCAAGTCATGCACCTGCACCAGGGAGAAGAAAAGGCTTCATCCTTTGTTGCCTTAATGCAGAGACTGCAATAATTCTGTTTTACCCAGATTTTTCTGGGGTCTGTAAAGATGGACAATTTTCTTAGAATCACTGCGGAACGCACGCGACAATTTATTCTTTATTTCATTATCTAAGTAATTCTGAAGCTTTTGTTGGTTTATTTACCTTTCAGCTCTTCTGCTGTCAGAGAAGCTTGATTTTAAGATCAAGTTGTATTCTTTGGTCACTTTCATTACAGCTAATATCAAACACTATCATTAGAATCATTGCTTTCAAAAAGCCTGGCAGCCATTTTATTTTAGTGAGCAGCCTTCACACAAAACTCTGAAGTGCAAATGATCCAGTTGTTAGTAACCTGCGTTAAGTCAAATGAGTTCTTTAATCAGAGCCCCTGCACATTTTGAAGCTGGCTAGAAACATACTGTTTTGAAATATATCCATTAAAAGATATCTTTCAAGAGATGTGACCTAATGCAAAGAGAAGAGCTCGGATACATAGCATGTTGTATACACAAATGGCTGTTAGACACATACATATTTCAGATTAAGCACAAGAAGAATTGTTTGAAAATACTTTTTACTTTCTATTTTCACTGCCGTAAGTCATTCCTTCTGCGGGTCTCTAGCCTGTGTGATAAACAGTGAGCCAGGCAAGTCATCCAAACACTGAAAACAGACATATTTCTACAGGTGCACATCATTACTCTCTAGCTACTCTTTCATTAGAGAGGAGAAAGAGGAGAGTCAAATCATGCACCACCCCTACTAGGACTGAACCAACTACTCTGAGTGGGACAGATCCAGGATATTTCCAGGCAGAAAACTAGCTAAAAAGGAAACTTCACCATGCTTGAACAAAGAGGACTGAGTGTGTGCTTTCTATGAGCCACTTAAACCCCTTGCTGGAGCCCCTGGAAGAGGTGACCATACTTAGGATAAGAAGTGGTCGGGAGCAATATCTAGGTAGCCACAAAAGTCCCAGTCCCTCTACGATCTGAACACCTCTCAAACTTTGAAAATAAAACATCTTTCCCCTAACCCCTTTCTTCCATGATAGCAGAAAAAAGAACTTTATTGATTGAGAGGAATATGACAGTTATTTATTGGAGAGAAGCTGTCATCCTTTAAGCATCATTTATCAGCCACTGGCAGAAATGGGATACTGGGCCACCACATGTAATGTCTACAGTAATGCTGGATTACCACTGCAGCCGGACTTACGTTTTCTGATGTCCCCAAGTCTGGTTTATGCCAGGTCTCGATTTTTATGAAGAAGTCATCTTTCATATATTCATTCTGTCAGAAACAAAACCGAGCAGCAGAAGAGTGACTGTATTTTCCCTCTTTTAAGTCTTACATTTAACAAGCTCATTTCTCCGCCAGGTGTGGCACTGTAGGCCTTAACTAGCAACTTAGCGTCCCATTATAAGGGCAGGTCTATATTTCTTGCTGTTTTCGGCAGCAGTTGAATGGAGGCACGCAAGTTACTCAAAATATCTTGTGTATCTGAGTTCAACTGCCTAATGGCCCGCTCCTCCGTTGTACTGAGTCAAAGGGAGAGGCCTCTGATGGACTCAGCACTACCCCAGGTGCCGGGGTGGTGTTAGTAGATCAGCTTCCTAATCCATTGAGCGGGTCTTCACAGATCCCTCAATTGAGCCGAGAAGTTTGAACTGATGGAAGTAAATTTGCCGCTGCCAGTGAAGACTAGCCCTCCATCTAATATGGATATAATCGGACATAGAGGATCCACTGCTGCACCTGGGAACAGTCAAGTTTAGATGCCCTACCCCTCAGCCTGAAACGCTGGGGAGAGATGAGATGCAACTTAAAACTATAGTCATCTGATAAATCTATATACCTCTGACACCTACACAAACAAACATGGGGAATTTGTAAACACCTCAGTTGGACTCCTGTAAGTGGAATCAGTCTCCCAAGTCACAGCAAGCTTTCTGTTTCTAATAAAGTCAGGATTTGATTTGATTTTTTTTTAATTTATTAAGACTGACTACCACAGAAGACTTAACGAAAGGTTCCATGAAAAAGTAGTATTCTGCTGTGGGATTAGAATTTGCAATTGTTTTTAATATTCTGTATATCCACATCTATATCATTTAAATCATTTAGCCAGGGTGTGTTGTTCCAATACCAGGAATGAAGAAGAGTAGGCTGAATGATGATTGCAGAAGACGACAGTAAGGAAGAAAAGTATGAGAAAGGCTTGTTGGCAAGTAGCTGATCTGAAAATTCTAATTTCTGACTGGCAGAATCCTTCCTAATCAGTAAACCAGAGATGAGACTGGCAGATATGCAGGATCAGACAGTCAGCTATAACATTAATAACCAAGAGCCACACTAAAACATATTTCACAAACATAGGACCAATAATAAACCAGGTACTCACCGTCACAACTGAAAGCCGGAGAGACATGCAACAAAAAAGAAAGGGAAGCATTCAAAATAGTGTTAATATGTGAAACTGGTCAGTCACAAAAGTCTTAACTCTAAAGCAATCTGCAATACACATGAATTATATATAGAAAGTACTGTGCAATCTCTCATTACAAACCTTTGTTCAGTAAGAAACCGCACAAAAACATATTCATCAGCATACTTCTATGCAACAATTTGTTAATATTAAAGATGTCATATGCTTTAAGGCATTTTAAACACATACACAAGACAAGCCAAAAAAGGGTGGTTGGGGGGACACGCCCATATTCTTGAAACATAAAGGAATCTAAGTTTCAGTATTGATTAGAATGAATACATCTCCTTTTCACAACTTCCTCCTCTAAAGATCAAAGAGTTTTCTGGACTCTAAAAATGAATATTACATCAAATCAAATTGCACGCATCTGACGAAGTGGGTTGCAGCTCATGAAAGCTTTTGCCCGAAGAAATTTATTATTCTTTAAGGTGCCCCAGGACTCTGGTTGTTTTTATGTCAAGTCAAAGGAACTTTGATTGCTATCTACAATTGTCATTTTTAACCTTTACACTCCTCATTTGCAGCAGCCTTTAAGGACAGTAAATTATGCTCCTTTCCTAACAGGTTTTATCCAGGACTTGGCAAGAGAGTCAGGATCTGTAGTCTTCTAGTGGGCACATCAGGCACTAGCACATCATTATGTCTTGCGACTAAAATCTGCTGGTTAACTTAAATTCTCTCTCATGGCTTCACAGCTCAGCCAGAGCAGGTTTGACAAAGGTGACCAGCAAGATATTTTCTACCAATTACAAAACTTTGTAGCCTAAATTACTTGACAGTATATCTAAACAGTAGGCAAACTATAAGAATCAATTGAGAGCAAGCTTACTTGTTCTACAATATGGATATGCGTTCCAAGCCTTTTCGTGGAATACCAAGGAGCCTTCTGGAGCAATCATCCGTACGAACCCAGGAACCTTACTGTAAAGAGCAAAATATTGTACGTTGGTTACAGCTCTGCGAATCAAAGGAGGTTCCAAGCTGATTTCTAGCAATCTACATGTAAAGGCACATTTTACCCAAACAGATTAAACATGATGCACAAGCAATCAGCTTAATTTGGTAATGGTAACGTTACTGGCATTCATGCAAACTAACTGAGTCAGTCAATGGTATTTTCAGCAGCATCACGATCTCAACCATACATACAGCTTAGTTTTTCTTTCTCGTCAACTACAGTAAAGACTATTATCTAAAGAAACTGCTCTAGAGGGTGCTGGTCTGTTGATCTCTGACAACTGAAATCGGTCAGGTCATGTAGCTCAGTTAGCTCTGGCTAGAAACTGGATGGGAATCCAAATGATCCCAATTATGTCTCAAGAAGTAAATACTGATTTCCTAGTATAGGAATTGCTATGCCTGATTAAACATGGGGCCCACCTAGTCCAGAATTCCCTCCCCTTAGAGATACAAAATTGTACTCCTGGAAGCACTGGAGAGTCTGTTTACAGTAGTGACAAGGTCAGATAGATTGGAAGTCCCAGCAGCTGTAGCAAGAGTCTAGCAACATCTTTGACAAGCAAATATTAGTGAAGATTTCTCATTCAAGTGTAGAAGTGGAAGGCGATTGTAGATAGGATATTAGGATTTTTATACCAGAAACATCACATTGGTGCATGTGTTTCAAAGCAGTAACCAAGAAAATGACCTCATATGAAATCATCTTCCATAACAGTAAAAGAACAAAACATAGCCCACTGGTAGAAAATACGACCCCCCTCTCAGAAATAGCACAGGGATCGGTCGCCTGGCTGACATAGTGATCCCATCACACAGGGAAAGTCACGTGAAAGATACTTGTCAGCAGGGATATGCTGCTGCCATGGCATTCTTCACTAACTAAGCACAGGCTGAAGTATCACAAGATTTGGAAAATTCGTGTATTTAACACAAGCAATTTGATGAGCTGCAGAACAAAGAAAAATCTCCTCTGAAAGAAATTCTGAAACTTAAAAAAAAAAATCCAGACCCATTTTATGGTGGGGTCTTCGTCCGTACTGCCCTTCTTAAAATTCCAACTGGCTCTAAACATTTTCCGGTCAAGACTGAAGCGTACTGCACTTTTACATAATGAAAACCGAAGCCAGGAAATCCTGGAAAGGTAGTTCTCTCACAGAAAGACGACACATCCCTTACCTCTTTAAGTGGTAGATTTTGTGGGTATACTGTCCCTTTTCACCATCCTTTTCATAAGGCTCATTCTTTAAGACTTGAATTCCTTCACCACCTCCTGTTTCGTTTTTACTAGCTTCTGCCACAGAGTAAAGTTGCCCAACTTGATACTGAAATTGAGAGAGAGAAATTTCAACATTAAGATGTGAGAGAGGAAAACTTTAGTGTGTCAGAATGTAGGTATTTCACTATGATCAGTCAGCTATGCATGGACATGATTCCATACAAGTTTCCTTGGAAGGGAACACTAGAGAATGACCAAACTTGGGGAAAATATTCCTTGAGCACAGGCTCTGTGATCAGGATGTACTCATGTAGAATGCAACCTTGGGCTTTACAAGACATATCAAGGTTTTTACTCTTCTTGTTATCAATTTTCCACGTTACCCGAAAGAACTACAAAACACTACTTCTGTTCTGGCAATAGCTATGAAGTACGATCATTCAAATGGTTTTAGTGTCTAAGTAAAATTTTGAAATGATGAGTTTTATTTCCAGTGTTGCACCTGAACATGCACACAGTTAACATCACTGCACATGTAACAAAGCTTTTCTTAAGAAAGAGATTCAGGCAGAGGGAACTAGCTGTCAGAAGGTAAAAGAAAGCAGGTACATTTCCCCTTAGAACATGAAGTTTTCTATTCAACTTGGACTTTTGAGAGGGAGCATTAGTTAAGTGCACTTTAGTGCCATTTAAGTCCTTGGTTTCAGAGAGTCCTTGCCCCTGATTTACGGGCGGCAGAAGTATATTAGCTGGACTCATACAATGCCCTCAGAAGCAGGAAGGTTTTGCATTATGAAGAGATTTACAATTTCCTTTTCTTGATCATAAACACTGGGATTGGCTTGGAAGTGGCTGAACAGTCTTGACCTACAGCCACTTGTCTGCTTTGAAGTTCACTGAGCTGAGACACTGTCTCATCAGTCAGAGCAAAGGAAACTCACAGCTGGTTGACTAGTGATGCAGAGCACAGAATACATTTGGACCCAGGCTAATCAGTTTTTAGAATAAGACCATAAAGCTCACCAAAGAGTACATACCTCTTGCACTGAGCATGGTAAAACCACTCGGCTGAAAGAGAAAAGGAACAAACTGAATACATCAAATAACTAACCCAAGTAATCTATTCCATAGGCAATACCTCTGTTAGCTTTTATAAAGGTGCTCATAAAAATAGTGATTTCTTATATTCATTGACCTTTCATAAAACAAGAGAAGTTAGACAGTAACATTACACAAGAATAAAGTAACCCACCCCGTACAACGCCATCTGAAACACTTCTTGTAAGGAAAAAATTGAGCGGTTGAACCTAGGGAGGAGTAAAGAGACCAAGAATTATATCCAGCTCTGCCACTGACTTGAAGTGACTCCTCAGGCAAGTCACTTCAGAGAGTCAGAGCTGAAGGCCAGAAAGGACCATCATAGCATTTAGCCTGACCCCCTGTACCTCAAGGGGACTAACCGCACCCAGCACTCATAGAACGAACTCTTGCACAATACCTTCAGACGTGTGAATAATCACTAGCGCAGAGGTAAAGAGAGATAATGAACATAAGCCTGAATGAAGTGAATTTCTGGAATTATTACTGATCGCCCTTCATTGAATTTGGGAGAGCAGAGGCCGTATGAGAAGGGGCAAGTACTTTACATGAAGCGTTGTTGATACATCTAATATTGCAGAGCTCAAAATCACAAATATCTGGAATGTAAAAGTTACCCAAGAATTGATCAAATCGATGCTGCATTAAGAATGCTGTATTTAATCTTTTTTGAAGAAAAGGGGATGGGAGAATTGTCTGTATTTAAGCCTAGTTTAAATACTAAAAGAAGTACGTTCCAAAGGGGGAGCCATGCTAGTCTGGTTCAGCAAAACGAACAAGGAGTCTAAAGCCACTTTCAAAGACTAACCAATTTATTTATCACATGAGCTTTCGTGGGAGAAAAGGGGATTTTTTTCCTCCCACGAAAGCTCATGTGATCATTTTGTTAGTCTTTAAAAGTGGCACCAGGCTCCTTGTTTGTTTTGCTGAAATAATCAAGTTTTATAGAGAGAGGAGACACGGATTAATGGCCCATTTTTCTTGCTCCTCCTGTTGGTCACACTGTCAAACTGAGTTAATAATAATAAAACTACAGCAGATGAGTGGCCACTTGGAAGAGCAGTATCTCTGCAACAGAATGGCACTTCCCCTGTAAAGATAAGGCTACCTAAGTTTGCAAAATCTAGTTGCAGACACCAAATCACAGGCTGTGAACTATTTTTTTGCCACCCGTAACTCTCCTGCTCCTAATGTTAAGGCACTTTTGGGATTGAGAAGTTTGCTGTGTTTTTCAATTAGACATTTCCAAACTCTTTTATAAAATTGCCCCAGATTCAGCTTCTGAGCCTGCCTAAGCCTCCAGTAAGCCAGAATTTGCAGACACTCCCCAAGAGAGGTGGGAGCTAAGATTCCTAAGGCTTTGCTACAATTTTAGCTTCCCACTGTGCATGCCTGGCGGGGGGGGGTTATAATTATTTATAAAAATGATTTCTCCTTTGCCTCTACCCCACAACAAGCTAGGGTGCTAAACCCCAAAGACCACCCATACCCAGGTTTACTTCCAATACTTCGGCTGTATAAGGAAGTTTGAAATTCCCCTTCCCATAGGAGAGTAGTTTATCCTACCCCACAGCTGAAAGCAGTTTGCTTTAGCTTTCCAAAAACACAGCTTGAAGCAGAAAGCAAGAACAGAAGATTTCAGCCCTAAAGGTGAATAATTTCGAAAGCTACACATACGAGATAGGGTGAGTAACAGAAACCAGTTTGTGTCCTAAAAATTCATAATAATTCTCCCATCTTAATTCATTTCAACCACCCCTCTATACTGACTCATTATCTAGACGATAATAGGGCGGAATATAAAATGAGGTTTCATTTGGGAAACTACTACTACTATGAATACCACAGGGGAAAATAATCTGAAACTGAGTTACGCCAGTGGGAAGGAGAAACCTGGGAACCAGTAGCTGCAAGAGCTACAGATGACAGCAGAGAGCAAATCAGATGAGCGCACGCAACGGGAGGGCCAGTGAAGTTTTGGGCTTGCTTAAAGCCGTAGCACCACGCTCACCTTGTAGCAAGGAGGTCGTCTCTCCCACTCGAGTTGAGGCGTGCACATACAGCTAGATTACAGCGCACATTCAATTCTGGGCACCTGACTGCTGAGATTCCGGTGGCAATACATTCTGGGAATCCTCTTCAAAGCGGAGGGAAGAGTCTTGGGAAGTCTACCTCCACAACTCAGTCTGTTCCTGAGGAGTGACTGTTTCTATCAGACACAGACCGTACTACTATTATTCATGCTTTGGAACTGCTAAGGACAGAGATGTATAGCACCTTGCAACAGATGCAGACCTTGGGACCACTTCGAAGCTAAAGTTAGTGGCAAAGGTGGCTGTCCACTTGCTAAATGGGATTTCCGGCAGGGAGCACGCTGTACACATGGTCAGTCCATCTACTGGCTCCCAGATGGGGATCAAAGTGTTGCCTTAAAAGTAATCAATCAAATAATGATTCTGGCTAATGAAACGACAACCCATCTCCCTTTGCATACTGCTGCAGTTGGCAGCAGCAGAAACGGCCAAGCTGGAGACACTCCATTCGAAACAGACGGTGAGGGTGCTGCTTACTTCAGAACGCACTCCCGGCCACTTCCAACACCCCATCTCTGATTTGTTAGTTTTCGGAAAACACCCCCAGGCTCATCTCTTCCTCAGCACGTATAAGGAGATGGGTTGATGGAGATGATGGGGTATTGTTTATTAAGTTCTGGAAAGCAATGATTTGTCAGTTCTTGGCTGGCAATGTGTGGTTTTTTGTATTATAATACTGCACATTTTTAACACCTTGTTCTATATTGCAAACACTGCAAAGATGCTTACTATGTAAAACAGGAGTAAATTCCGATCAAAGCAGCATAAACAGTTAACAACTTGAAATGATTCCTTATGTCAAGAGTAAAAATTTAATGGATATATACTTTGCAAAAAAAAATTGCAATATAATATTTCATCATTGTCATGCGAGCCACAGTTGTGAAATTTAATCCAAGCATTTGTACCAAATGCAAAATAGAAAATGCAAATAAAGCTGTTTTATATTGTACTAGACTGAATGGTATAAACACCAGAAGAAAGAAATTATTTGCAGGGGTCCAAGAGGGCATAAGTAGATCCAATTATATGAAGTTAAGCAACAGAAAAATTTCACTACATCCCCAGGAAAAAGCGGTACACCTTGCCAAGGGAAATGGTGAGAGCCCTATAACTGAGTCCTTGGAAACTCCACTACAAAATCCATGAGAGAACAAACTAAGGAACAAGCCTGCACTGGTCATGGGAGGGAGAGAAATGAAACTGATTTTTTCAAGCAGTGACAGCTAGGATTCCCTGTGCCAACACTGCAGCCTGGACTTGATGGACTCTTTCACAACTATTGTTGAAAGACAACAGAGTCTTGTGGCACTTTTAAAGACTAACAGATTTATTAATCGCATGAGCTTTCGTGGGAGAAAATCCCACTTCGTCAGACGCTTTGAAGATAGGAAAGTTACAGAGTGGGAGGAAATTAAATGCAGGGGAGTGTATGACATAGCATCAGGTCAGGCTGTAACAGCAAATCAAAGTAGGTGTTAGGATTCAAAACACTGGGGAACAGCACATTACACAACTATTGTTGTAAGAGGAAGGTTTCTGTGGCTGACTCTGATTAGTAAAAACCTCTCAGAAGGGAACTGTTAGTTGGGTGCAATCCACACTGCCCCCGTCCCCCCCCCCCCCATCCAACTGCACCTCAGAGCACAAATGCTCTGCACAGCCTTCATTCCACTGGGAGGCAATTCTCTGCTCTCAGGAAGACTGAGGAGAAACAAGAGTGGAGAGAACACAGTCAAGTACAGGATGACAGTGCTTATTAATCAAAATCAGCAAGATTCTCAGTTTCTGTGCTATAATGACAAGAGCTGAAACACTATTCTGTACGTTATTGGCCCACAACTGATATTCCAGCACTAACCAGTTAGACTGGCAAAGAAATTTGCTAAATTTTGCATAAGTTGTCACAGAATTATACTTCTAAAGCTGCAAAGATGCACTATCTGGAAGATGAGATAATGTACAAGAAAGTATGATTCTTTAACAACTTATCATAGCTAACTTGAAAATGCAGCACAAGGGAAGATTTATTCTGGATACAATGGGAATTTCTTCAACAAACCAAAACGCAATGCAGTACTTAGCAGAGGAAGAGCTATTTCGACATAATGGAACAAAGCAATTTCATTTGCTACTAGCTATTTCAGACATCGCCTCCAATCACGAACTTTGAAAAGTGCTAATGGTTTAAAACAACGCCCATTTTAAGCCAGTTGCTGCTAATTCCATACCTCTACTCATTCTGAGGCACTGCTGTATCAAAGGGCGCGAGGAGAAGCTAAGTGTACAGAGACATTGTCAGATTGTGTGCCATTTTTATCTAAAAGTGTGAAACTGCAAAAAAATTTCAAACTTTGGTTAAAATCACAAGTGTCATTTGCAAAGGTGTCACTGGGGTTTCTTGTGCTTCTAGTCTTTCCTTCACTTGACAGGAAAACAATGCATAAAACACCCGAGTTACAGTTCCATACTGAAAGCTGCTGTCTTTCATAGTGCAATCTCAACCATCACACTTTACTCTGTAAACAGTAAGAAAAAAGAATGGATAAATTCAACACACTAGCTATGATGTGCGTCCAATACACTGCAGTGATATCAAAGGAACGTTCTCTCCTTTACAGAAGAAACCTCTAGTTAGTTCTCCCACCAGACAACAAAAAAGGAGTGAGAATAGGTGAAATAAAATCATTATAATCAGAAGTTCTAATAATATTGACAATTATTAAGACAGGGTTCACAGGCTTATTTCATAACTCAATCACACATGTCTAAGGTAAATATACTTCGAAACAAACCAATCATTCACACACTCAGGGCTCTGAAGGTCAAAAGAGACCATTGTAGTCATCTCACCTAACCTCCTGTAAACACAGAACACGGCATTTCCCCAAAATAATTCCTGGGGCATCTTTTAGAAAAACATCCAACCTTGATGTAAAAATGGAAAACGATGGAGAATTCATCTTGCCTTTGGTAAACTAGTCCAGTGGTTAATTATCCTGTCAAAAATCTACAACATATTTCCAGTCTGAATTTGTCCAACTTCCAGCCATTAGACCATTTTATACCTTTTCTGCTAGACTGTAGAGCCCATCGCTACATCTGTGTTCCCCATACAGATGTGTATGGATTGTCAAGTCACTTCCTAACCTCCACCTGCTAAACTAAACAGATCGAGCTCTTTGAATCTATCACTGCAAGATATGTTTTCTAATCCTTTAATCCAACTCCTAGAGCTTTCCTGAACCCTCTCCAATTTATCACTATCCTTCTTGAATTGGGGACGCCAGAACTGGACACTGTAGCCAAGCAACATTCACACAGTGCTAAATTGAGAGAGAAAATAACCTCTCTCTGAGTACTCAAAGAGTCCTGTTTATGCACCCCAGAACTACATTAATTCAGGGGTCAGCAACCTTTGCTGACCCCTGTGCTGGCTCCTCCTCCCCAAACCTCAGACGGTGCTGGTGGCCCCCTCCACTAAAAAAAAGCAGCTGCCACCTAAAAATTCAGCAGCTGCCACAGCTGGGAGTGGAGAGCTTCCCACAGATGCCACTAGAAGGAGTTGCTCGTGGTAAGAAGCTGCCCGGAGCGGCCCCTCCCAGAGGTCTCCAGGCATGCCATAGAAAGAAGTTGCCCAGAGCAGCTCCTTTTGGCAGTGACATATTAATGAGAGGAGCCACTCCGGGCAGCTTTTTATGGCATGCATGGGGCATGGATATGGCAGGAACTCCCAACACCCCAGCCACTCCTGAAAGAAGCCGCCCAGGTGGCTTTTAGTGGCAGGAGCATCAATTTCTGGGGCGCTGCAGAGGGGGAGCAGCATGGCACTCCAAACTGTCTGCACTAGTGCCAGGCATTGCCTACCCCTGCATCAATTAGTTCTTTTGGCCATATCATCACAGTGGGAGTTTATCTTCATCTGATAACCTACAACACTCAAATCTTGTCAGAGTCGCTACTTCCCAATACACAGTTCTTTATTCTGTAACAATAGCCTACATTTTTGCTCTTAAATATATATAAAACTTGTACCGTTTGTGCTCCATTTATCACTGATTCAGTAACCTGTACTTTTTATTTATCACTCCCGAAACTGTCTCACCTGCAAACTCTCAATGTTAACATTTTTCCCCCAGTCACTGATGGAAGTCTTAGACAGCCAGTTATTACCCCATCAAACGTGTACCGCCCTAATTTTATCTCGCTCCAATCTTTTGCTGGGCACCAGCAGCCCCAGAAACTATGGGAACACTTCTCTTTACCAGCCTAGCCCGTGATCTCCGGGACACAGGTCTGAGTTCGCCTGGCAGTAACTCGGGCTGCCCTGCCCTCAGTTCTCCGGGAATGGAGAGCAGCAGCGCTCCCGCGCCCGGCCCCCGCTCAACGGCCGCTCCAGGAGCGAGGAGGGCGGCTCAGCCCGTTCGCCTCCCCCCGCAAACGGCTCCCGCGCCCGGTCAGCCACTGGTCCCGGCCCGGCCCCGATCCGCGCCCGGTCAGCCACTGGTCCCGGCCCGGCCCCGATCCGCGCCCGGCCACTGGTCCC
>ML685954.1:8301850-8368589 GCA_007922175.1 Pelusios castaneus
GCATCCACAAGAACTGGGCCCTGGCTCCGCGCTGTAGCTATAGCGATGTGCAGGGCTGCAGCCGGCTAGGGACAAATACACAGATCCGCATCCAATCTGCATCCACAAGAACTGGGCCCTGTGTCCGCGCTGTAGCTGTAGCAATGTGCAGGGCTGCAGCCGGCCCAGGGACAAATACACAGATCCGCATCCAATCTGCATCCACAAGAACTGGGCCCTGTGTCCGCGCTGTAGCTATAGCGATGTGCAGGGCTGCAGCCGGCCCAGGGACAAATACACGGATCCGCATCCAATCTGCATCCACAAGAACTGGGCCCTGGCTCCGCCCTGAGCCACGGTGGTGTGCAGGGTTGCAGGGCTGCAGCTGGCCCAGGGACAAATACACAGATCCACATCCAATCTGCATCCGCAAGAACTGGGCCCTGGCTCCGCGCTGAGCCACGGCGGTGGCAGAGGTGCAGGGCTGCAGCTGGCCCAGGTACAAATAAACAATCTGTGTCTGATCTGCATCTGCAAGAAATGGGCAGCGGCGCTCCACGGATACAATGCGGAGAGGCGCTGTTTCGCAGGGTTTCTTACTCAGTACATTTTAACTCCTGACGCTGACAGTTGGGGGGAAGGATCCTTTCACCACCAGCCCCGCTGTGTCCTGTCACTAATTCTCCTTTGACCACTCTCCTGCCTGGCAGTCTAAACATTTCATGGCTTAAAAACAAAATAAGGGTTTATCAAGATATTTAGTCTTGAGATATGTGATGTTGTCCTAAACCTCCAGCTCCTGGAATCCCTCTAGCTCGCTGTCTCTCTCTCTCCCTCTGTGTATGTGAGTGTGAGAGAGAAATCATTTTTAGCCCCCCTCTCTCCCCCAAATCACAAGGATTGTGTGACTCAGGAGGTTTAAAGCTGGCTGAGCTGCTGAATCAACCATTTTATACATCACACTTTAGAGCATGTTAAAGGTTTTAAAAATTCATTTTGTTTGAAACTTTAGAATTTATTTGCATTTACAGTAAATTTTCTAAACAATTTTTATAGAAATTGTTTTCCCTGGGGGCACCTTCTCAGTTTTACTCCCTTTCAGTGGAAAAAAAAAAAAGAATTCATTTTTAAGTGCAAGAAAGTGGTTATTTCCCATTGTGATGGGATGTACAGATCCCACATAGGGCCCAAAACAACATGGGAAAAGTACTCAATGCTTTCTTTCTGTCTTCACAGACATGGTCAGTTCGCTGACTACTACATTGGGCAGCACAGAATAGAAAGTGGTGACCCGCCCTCAGTGCCAAAAAACAGGTTCAGAACTATTTAGAAAGGCAGGACTTACACGAGTTCATGGGGCCGGAGGCATTGCAGCCAACGGTGTTGGCTGATAGGACTGCAGAGCCATTGGCCTTATCTTTGAAAACTGCTGGTGACTGGAAGAGGTCCCAGCTGACTGGAGAAAGGCAAATATAGGGCTCGTCTTTATTTTAAAAAAAAAAAAGTGTGTGGGGGGGGAGGAGGTGGTTCCAGGGAAATACAGACCACTGAGCTTCACCCTAGTTCACAGAAAAATGATGGAGCAACACCTCAGGGAATCCATTTTGAGGCACTTGGAAGAGAGGAACGTGGTCAGGAATGGTCAGCATGGATTCACCAAGGACAAGTCATGTCTGACCAACCTGATGGCCTTCTATGATGAGATGACTGGCTCTGTAGATATGGGAAAAGCAGTGGATGTGATATACCTGGACTTCAGTAAAGTTTTTGATACAGACTCCCACAGTATTCTTACCAGCAAGTTCAAGAAGTATGGGTTGGCTGAGTGGACTGTAAGATGTACAGAAATCTGGCTAGATCATTGGGTTCAATGAGAAGTGACCAACTGCTTGGGATCCAATTGGCAGCCAGTAACACTGGGAGTGCCCCAGAGATCAGTGCTGGGTCCAGTTTTTGTTCAATATCTTCATTAATGAGCAGGAGGGGGGGGTGGATTGAACCCTTAGCAAGTTTGTAGATGACATTAAGCTGGGGGAAGTGGTAGATACCCTGGAAGGTTGTGATGGGATACAACGTAACCTAGACCAATTGTAGGATTGGGCAAAAATATCTGATGAGCTTCAGCAAGGAGAAGTGCTGAAAGAATGCCATGCACTGCCCCATACTGGGAACCAACTGGCCAGGCAGCAGTTCTTCAGAAAAGGACCTGTAGGTTTCAGTGGACAAGAAGCTGTATAGGAGACAGCAGTGTGCCCTTTTTGCCAAAGAGGCTAATGGCATATTAGATTGCGTTAGTAAGAACATTGCCAGCAGATCATGGGAAGGAATTATCCCGTCTCTTCGGCATTTGGAGTACTATGTCCTGTTTTGGAATCTGAACTACGGAAAGGGTGTGGACCAATTGGAGAGAGTCAGGAGGAGGACCACACAAATGATTAGGAGGCTGGGGCACATGATGGATGAGGAAAGGCTGATGAAATGAGGCTTGTTTAGTCTGCAGAAGAAAAGAATGGGGGGGGATTTGATAGCGCCCTTTAACCACCTAAAAGAGGGTTCCTGGAAGGATGGAGGGGGCTGCTTTTCAAGTGGCAGGAGATGACAGAACTAGGACCAATGTTGTCAAGTTGCAGAGGGGGAGGTCGAGGTTGGGTGTTAGGAAAACCTTTTTCTCTAGGAGGGGGTGAAACACTGGGTGGGTTACTGAAGAGGTCGAGGAATCTCCATCCTTAGAGGTTTTTTAAGTGAGACTTGATAAACCCCGGCTGGGATGATTTAGGTGGGTCTGGTCCTGCTTTGAGCAGGGGGTTGGACTAAATGATCTACTGAGGTCCCTTCCAGTCCTGATTTTATATGAATCTGTGATTCTCAAAGGACAATTACTGAGCCCAGGAAGTCCCTCTAGACCTGCAGAGTATTCTACAATTGAACAGGAAGCTTAAATGGGAGGGAGCCCACTCAGTCAGAGGGAGGATGAGGCGGAAGACAGGCCTACGCTCAGGGGTCCTGGACAAGGGTGCCGAAGAAGCCGCCCCATAGGAGTAGACCAGCATGCTCGGCCCAGCGGGCGCTGAAGATTTTGTTGCCTCTTTTTCATTTATCATCTTACGTTGCACTTGATGTCGTGGAGGACAGACCGATGGTAGGAAGTGAGCCCGGGATGGTAACTGTGAGGGCACTCCAGGGTGCCTGACCCTCTCCACTCTGATATGGCCCTAGGTTGGAGACACTTCTGCAAGTAAGGGATAAGCCACATTCCACATTCTGGAGATCGCAGAATAATTTTCAGCAGTTTAGTGACCTGCTGCTAAGAGCAAAGTGAAACCACCCTTTGAATGCCCTAGAAATCAGATTCTCTGTCTCTAGGGACCAACAGACAGAATCATTCTAGCAGTAACAATTTTACACTTTCCAGCCAGATAGCCTCTGGCAAAGAAATCCTGTCAGCCGTGAGAGTCAAAGCTTTTTGTCATAAAAGTGACTTCCAATATGGACACCTCCTTCTGCCTATAAATCCCTACCAAAAAAATAATAATAGAACAACCACTTTCCTAAGCACTTTTCTTATCCCCACAAAAAGAGAAGTAACAAAGACTCTATGAAGTCCATGAGGGAAGGGGCCCAGATACCACTGTGGTGGGTGGTAGAACGGAGCCCTACGATGGTAGACAGAAATAACACTACATGTGGCAACTGCCCAACCGCTGGACCTCCAGCCTCAACAAAGCATCTGATAATTTGACATTTTTGTGCTTTAAGAATTATTTGGTTACACATCCTGTAGAAAAGAATCTAATAGCAAATCCACAAGAATCTGTGCATTGCTGCAAAGATTTCTAAATCAAAATAACATTTTCTAAAGGGAGACTTCTACTGGTTCATCGAAAAACAAATAAGCCTTTTCTTAGGCATCTGCAGCCATGCAGTTCATGCTCTCAGATGCATCACTGCCAACTCCCACAACAGATATTTTAGAAGAGAAGTCTTATGTGCCACCAAATAAGGAAATAGCTCAAAACATCAGGAAACTCGAGCTATGCACCCTCTGTGAGTTTTAAGGGGTGATGGTTTTGATGGGCTTTTCCTAAATGTATGTGGCAACATTTGTAAAACTAATTTCTTTTTTCATTTTATTTTTTGTTGCCTTAGAAAATGAAGCTAGTAATTAAGATACAATTTGAATCATGCTTAATAAACTTTGCTGTCTTTCATTACATTTCACACTGGTAAGTGAACACCATTATATACAGCCCTAGGTAACACTTTAAAATAGCTAACTTTGTTAAAAAATATCTGCTTTCCAAATTCCTTGTAATAAAATGTAATTGCCTTTTCTATTTTGTCTGTATGTAGAATCTGGTCACAAAATACAATGAAGGAAAGCTCTTTTCAAACAAAATTACCTATTGTCAAGACACCCAGCACTTGAACAGTCAGAAGGGGAAATATATATTTAGTTCAAAAAATGTTCTAGATACAGTAAAGACAAATATGAAGACAAGCTCCCAGTCACAGATTTTTATATAATTATATATGAGGGGCAGGGGGTGTTTATAGTGCATGTGCACAGAATGAGACAGAAAAAGCACAAGATTTTAAAAAGGCATGTGATGCAGTTTAGCATGTCTGTTAATTTCAGATCTATTTTAATAGAATTGTTGGGATGATGGGCCACATTTTCAGAGCTGCTGCACATCTGTTAGACACTCTCTCTCTCTCACACCCACACACGTGCACAGAGAGAGAGAGAGAGAGAGAGAGAAAAAGGAGTTCAGGAACAGCGAATTCAGAGTTCAGGAAAATAAGAGGGTTATTTAAAATGCTTGTATACCAATGCAAGGAGCCTGGGTAGCAAAGTGGAGGAACTAGAGGTACTCGTAGAAGAAGTGAAAGCAGATTTTATACGGGTAAGAGAAATGTGAAGGACGAGTAGTCATGACTGGTGTAGACGTATTGAAGGCTATGTGCTGTTTAAGAAAGACAGTTATAAAAGGCAAAGATGGGGGAGTAGCATTGTATAACAATGATGAGGTAGACTAAAGAAATTAGAATGATGGAATTGATAATACAGAGTCTGTCTGGGTAAAAATCACATTGGGGAAGAAAACTATTAAGAGTTCGGGATATGGAGAGAGAGAGAGACCTCTTTTAGGTCTTTAATGAAGTAAATACTGGGAAACTTAGCCCTAACTTCCCAGCTAGATACTGGAGAATATGTGCTAGAAGTAATAATAGGGACCAGATTTTCCTGTTTGTGATAGCTGATGAATTCCTTCACCAAACAGTTACTGAACCAACAGGAGGGGATACCATCTTAGATTTGTTATTGGTGAGTAGCGAGGACCTCGTAGAAGAACCGGTTGTAGGGGACAATCTTGGTTTGAGTGACCATAAGCTAATTCAGTTCAAGCTAAATGGAAGGATAAACAAAAACAGGTGATTAGGATCTTTGACTTCAAAAGGGCTAACTTTACAAAACTAAGGGAATTAGTTGGGGAAGTGGACTGCACTGAAGAACTCTTGAATCTATAGGTAGAAGAGGCTTGGATTTACTTCAAGTCAAAGTTGCAGGAACTATCTGAAGCCCGCATCCCAAGGAAGGAGAAAAACTCACAGGCAAGAGTTATAGACCAACCTGGATAAGTAAGCATCTCAGACAAGTGATTAAGAGAAAGCAGAAAGCCTACAAGCTGTGGAAGATGGGAGAGATCTGCAAGCAAAGCCCTCTTGGAGGTCAGAACATGTAGAGATAAAGTGAGAAAGGCCAGAAGCCAAGTAGAGTTGGACCTTGCAAAGAGAACTAAAACCAATAGTAAAAGGTTCCATAGCCATATAAATAGGAAGAAAACAAAGGAAGAAGTGGGACTGCTAAACACTGAGATTGGGGTTAAGGATAATCTAGGCATGGCCGAATATCTAAACAAATACTTTGCCTCTGTTTTTAATGAGGCTAACGATGAACTTGGGGATTGTGATAGGGTGACTAATGAGAATGAGGATATGGAGCTAGAAATTACCACATCTGAGGTAGAAGCCAAACTTGCACTGCTAAATTTGGGGGGGGGGGGGGGAGGAGATCTCCATCGAAGAATATTAAATGACCTGGCACATGAAATTGCAAGCCCATTAGCAAGGATTTTTAATGAATCTGTAAACTCTGGGGTTGTACTGAACTATTAACAGTTACGAAAAGGGGAAAAAAGTGATCCGAGTAACTAGAAGCCTGTTAGTTTGACCTGAGTATTATGCAAGGTCTTGGAACAAGTTTTGAAAGAGAAAGTTCTTAAGGACAGACCAACCTGATCTCCTTTTTTGAGAAGATAACAGATTTTTTTAGACAAAACCCACTTCTGCTGCAAACTGAGCCTTTAGAAGTATCCTACTGCTGACTTACAAAATGATCACAAGTCTGTGTTTATGGGTTATTAATAGCAAAACAAATGGAAACAAATTTCACTTTGGGAGCCCTGTGCCAGGAGCTGCCGAGAGATAAAGTAGGTCAGCTTGTCAGCTACATCACAAACTGCTGCGAGCCCCATCCACGAGCAGGTTACAGCTGCTTGAGTCTGTGGATGGGTCTGTGTCAGCCCTGGCCTGGGGTCTAATTTACGCCAGTGGTACATAGCCACTAGGGGACCATAGCCCAGCTGAAAATTGGCAAAGTTAGTGGAACACAAAGGGGTGATGGCCAGGATGCTGCACGCTGGAGCCAGCTCTGTATCCGCTGAGGGCACTGGGGAAGTCTGTGCCTCATAAGCAGCGTAAAAGGGTCAGGTCAGAGAAGAGGATCTGAACCCGTTAGCTTCTGCGAACCCAAAGGTCTTTTCAGGCAAACACAAAAGGAGGATAAATTAAATTTGTCTCACTTCCTTGCAATGAAGGAACAAGCGTTTCTAAAACCAATGTTTCTCTCAACGGGGAATAGCTACAGAATATCAGACAGCTCGGAAACTCAGGTCTTTTCAGCCACAAACTAAACTTACTTTTATAACACCCTCAAAGTTAGTATTAGAAAACAGCTGAGGGTTTAAAAGATTGGAAATCTGCATTTAAAGTTCAGACATTACGTTGGGCTCAGCCTGGTTTACCACCCCCATTAGGAATATTATTATTACACCTCTGGAACGTGATCGTCAGGACAGAATCTGGGGATTTGACAAGCGAGAACAGTATCCCACTAAAAGGAAGAATTTTGTTTCCCCGCTTTCACTAAATCCACGAGTGTGTCTTTCTTGATGATTGCATTCCAAGACAAAGTATGGGTTTATTACCAATCAAAAATGTTCCTATAATGAAGTGTAAATACAAATATAACCATTTCTAAATGTATCCACTGTCCTGTCCAAAGGTGCATGTTTCAGCAAAGTGTGTACTTCCTATGCCCAGAATACATAAGATGAATATACGGTACAGCTGATCCTAAGAAAGGCTGCACTGGCTTTTGTCTAAATTCCGTGTCCCTATTTCCTGCTTTTGTCCCAGAAAATGTTTTTGGACCAATTAAACTTTCAGTCCATCCTTTAGAGAAATCCCAAATATTTGGCCAGTGCTGCAATGAGCTCAAATTGCTTGGTGCTCTAAAAACACATCTCTGAATGGAACAGAACTTCCTCAGGCATCTGTGCGGTGGTGCCACTCGCTTCAGAACAAGCCTGGGGCAAGCCAATAGGCAGCAGGAGCTTTCCAGTTATTAACACTCTGCTCATCACCATGGAAGTAGGGCACCTGGCTGAAAGAGCAGGAGCTGCGACCAGGAAAATGCCATCTTCGGGCCGCACTGGTTGCCCCTCCAAATATAGCAAATTAGCTCCAGGGAAAGACCCTTCCAAATGGAGAAGTTCAGTGGTGTTTCAGGATTTGGGTTAGTCCACTATCCTTCTACAACTAGTGATCACACATATAGCCGAGTGAGAGCCCCTTGGATACAAAAAAACCTGCAAATTCTATTTATTGTCATCTGCCCATGTTGACAGAGCATCTAAGCAGTTACTTACCTCACACACCACTGTAAAATTAGCTTTCACCGGACAAGGTTGTTTGACTGTGCATCCTGCTCAGCTCCAGCCCACTCCACTTCTCATTGCTACTGGTTGAAACAAGGGAATGGAGCAAATGTTGGTCCTACTATCCTCTGCTGGTGGAAGAGGAGGTCCAGGCCATCACTTTTCTTTCTGACTGCAGCACTGTGTCGTGTAACAGGAACCAAAGGGAGTGCTCACTGAACTGCCCATTGCCACACCAGAAGACACAGTTGCCATATTGCTGGAACTGGCCTCTGAAGTTCTGTAGCAACAGCATGAAATTATTGCACGACAAATGTCTTCACTGGAGTCTGGGGAAGAAGGTGATTAGAAGCCATACGTGGTCAGCTGGCGGTAGTAGGGAAGTCAGAAGACTAAACAATTCATTCGAAATGTGATCCGAGGACACGACACGGAAGTACTGAGAGAACTCATGCTTTAATAGACACTGAAATCACGAAGTAAGAAGGCCAAATGCCCTGGCAATTTCAATAAAAATATGAAATTCTTTTTACATGGTAAATTTTGTAATATAAAATGTTTAATGCTGTCTGGAAACAGAGTTTTAATTTACAAAAAAAGTCCATATAGGCCAAACATGGCTAATACTGCATACAAGGAGAATGAGTGCTACAGAGCTGCTGCATGGGAGAAGTCCTCCTTGAATTACCATCTTCCAAGATCTTGGGAAGGATCTCTGCAATCTAAGGGCCCAGTTCACAATAAACAGGTACAGCCTTTCTGGACAGCATGGCGGAATAGATGCATTCCAATATTCCCATGTTTACTGAGACAACTCAGGCTCAATGGATGCGACAGAAAGAGAAGTTCATGGTACCTGCCGAAGGGAGATGTCACTGAGGGACAGAATTCAGGGTTGCAGTGTCCCCTTAGCTACTTTTTTACCTCAACAGTTTGTCAGTATGAACCCTTCTGTTTCTTTTTTTAAATAAGTGTCGGATAAAAAGGAGAACCAGCACCTGGGTAGCAGCTAATGAAATCGATAAAACTGGAAGTTTGGCTGGTTCCATTTAGCTTTAGCTAAAGCTAAAGACAGTCAACAAAATGTGCAGAATTAGTGTTTCACACAGTAAAACATTCGGGGTAAAACTAAACAAAAATATATTCTATTGCCTTGGGAATTTTTTGCATGTGGGAGGTTTATTGTGAAAGTGGATAATACCTAGTTCTTATTGCTCACTTTATCAAGCAGTGTTATCACTTGTACCATGCACAAACACAACAACAAATGCATCTCACTTCCACAGAGGGGATTCTGTCATCCGAAGGAGAATAGGTTCTTTTCACCTCCTGCAATTTACCACAGAAAGGGCAAATCAGCTCCTTTCTCATTGAAGGGGTGGGGAAGTCAGGTGTGAGGGTATGTGAGGTGTCTCCTGCCCATGAACAGACAGGAGATGTGCTCCATTCACAGCTCTCAGTGTAACCAGTAAAAGTGCTGTGTGTCCATAGAAAAGCAATCCCAAAATAGCTGACACTTCATCTTCCATATTTATACACCACTTTAAATACTGAACTTCCCTCTTTTCCGTGTCCTCTTTAATACATTTTTACTGATCCAGATTTTCTGAAAATTTGCTGGCCTAGGTTTTCTAGCATGAAGGTCACTGGAGGGGTGAAAAAGGGTTGCCCGAAAATGGCAGCTTTTGAAATGTATCATTTCTGTACGATTCCAGAGCAATGTATGGAACATATAGAGAAGGGTATTTCTGGCATGCCGTGCAGAACAGCGGGAAGTATGTGCCATTAAGTAAATGAAAAGCTGCCCACCAGCCTTGCTGGTTTCTAAGACATTAGACTAAAACGGGGAAATTGATTAGAACTGTAGGGGAACCTATGGGGTCTCTCAGTGGCCTGAAGACATGTGGCCAAATTAATTTGAATTATCAACATCATCAACATTTATAAAAGCTCTTAGCTTTTCTACTGGCGTATTTCTATTTCTGCCCATTATTCTAACACGTCTGGGCTAATTAGGAAAGGGTAACTTTCACATAGAAAGCTGTAGGCAGCCTACTTATAGCCACGTCACTCCCAGGATATTGGAGAGACAAGTCGGGGGAGGCCATATCTTTTATTGGACCAGCTTCTGCTGGTGAAAGAGACAAGCTTTCCAGCTCCACAGAGCCCATCTTCAGGGCTGGGAAAGGTACTGAGGGCATGTCTTCACAGACAGTGGCTGGCTGCGCCATTGTGTGAGACAAGCCGGAAGAGCGTCACAGCTAAAGACCAGATCAAATAGATCAGCATAAATAGGCAGCCCGTTCTCCAAGGGAGCCTTCCAGGGCAAGGGGCCCGTTACCACCTCTGCAGCCATAGGACAAAAAGGGGAGTTTAGCAGGGCTATCGCGGGCGGTGGTGCTGACGTTCCTCCGGCACAGATGCTCTGTCAAGGGCTCACCTGCACATAAAACTTACAGCAGCACAGGAGAGGACGCTCCTGCTGACATGCTGGAACCCTCCAGGAGAGCTGGTAGCTCTGTGGGCTCTTCCATCGGCACAGCGCTGTCCACACTGGCCCTTAGATCAGTATAGCTGACGTTCCCAGCTGGGGTCATTCGGATCCCTGAATGATGTCAATTATACCCCAGTAATTTGTACTGGAGGCGTGGCCTGGCTTACAGACTGTTCTAATTAGCCAGGCTCTCTATTAAGATCAGAAAGTCTAGCAAGGTTATGAATTTAAGCTCCCAGGCTTGACTTCTGAATGAGCTCAGCCAGGGCACCAAATGCCCCAATACAAGGTGGATGAAAGCAGACAATCACTACGCTCTCGAACATGCTCACACGGGAAAATGATAAAAGACAGAAATCCCCAATCTGCTGTGGGCGTACACTTCACACAAAGGGACTGCTTTGTATTCTGGGGCCTTAGTCCAGCCTAAAAGGAAACGTGCACAAGAAAGTTTGAAGACAAGCCTGGCAGCTTACATTCCTAACTTTTCTAGACACTAAAAATCACGGACTGAACAGAGCCACCAGGTTTATGGCTTTTTACAACTATCTGTAATTACTAACCCCCTTTTTACCCTATCGCTGCAGGGTTGTTACGGCCACTTCACCCCAAATGGTGCTAATTACTTATCCTGAACAATCGTTTTGATTTTGTATTTAGCTGCAGCACTCTCAGGCCTGCTCTGAACACTTCAGCCGTGTTGCTGTAGCACTGAAGTGAAGACGCTCCTACGCCCGCGGAAAAGCATCAGCAGGGTTAACCCTCCACCCTGCGAGACTGTAGTTACGTCGGCCTCGAAGTAGTGCTGTCTACGTGGGGGAGGGGGAGATTAGTTATCGTTATCCATGTCGTTATCCATGTCATTATAGGGTCGGTAGTGTAGCGTAGATCTGGCTGTCAAACCTTTCTCAGCCCTGAAGAAGAGCTGTGTGTAGCTCAGTCTGTCTCTCCTCCAAAAAAGTTGGTCCAGTAAAAAATACTAGGCTTTGGCTACATGCATGTTTGTCGGTCAGGAGTGGGTCATGGAAAAAACACAGCCCAGACCAAACAGATTTCCTGGAGAAAAGCACCCGTGTGGACAGAGCTGCGTTGGGGGGAGATGCTCTCCCACCGACACAGGGTGCACTTTAATGATGCTGATGGGAGAGCTCTCCATTGTCATAGCTCTGTAGTGTAGATGTGGCCTTACTTCACCCACAGAGGAAGCTGTAATGCAACAGCCAAATAATCTGCATCTAGTAAGAAGTGCAGCTTAGTTTACTATTTTGCCACATTTTCCGGTACATGTACGTGGAGCATTAAGCTCTTCCTGGCCCTTTGCTCTGAAAGGTTCATGAGCCCCCGTCTCTCCTACCTGTCTACACGCACAGCCCCTGACATGCGGGATCTTTAGTTTCTTGCAGTTGTGATAAGGCAATCGTTCCTCCCCAAATGGTAAGGATTTTCACTGCTCGCAGGGCCGGTCAGGCACATTACAGCAATGTGATGTTAAATAGGGGGAATGTAATACTTTGTATTGCTGTAGTGCCCTTCAGCCAGGATTTCAAAGCGCATCACAAGTGTTAAGGCCTAGAGCGTCAAAGAGAGGCCAGGTGACACAAATGTAGGCATCAACTGTGGCCAGCTAGCAGCTCAGCCAGCTGATCGCACCCACAATTCATGGAGATTGGCCTCTGCTAACAAGGAGCTGAGCTGAAGTCGCACTAGAATGAAGCCTCACGACACCCCTGTGAGGTAGGTAGGCAAGAGTTACTACCCCCATTGGAAGGGGCGGGTGGGGGCGTGCAGGCACAGAGGGTGAAGTGAGTAGTTCAAGGTCTCACAGTGAATTGGGGAGGGTCTAGAACAGAAGAAAAGAGCCTTGGCTTTGTTCCTCGCCCGAGGTCTCTCAGCGCATGGCCTTGTCTAAGACTTGGCTTGACGGCAGATGTGCAGTGTGGCTGAGTCAGTGTTGCTGCATGTCCCGGTTTCAGGGCATGTGAATTCCCAGTCTTCATTACCTTACCTTTGTGGTCTGCATTTCATGGCCTTCTTTAAAAAACACGACTCAGTTTCCAAACTGCCTTTGCTCTGCCTCACTGTGTGATGCCCGCTTCCCAGCCTGTCTTCCTCTCCTAGCTGCAAGAGTTCTCGGGGCTCTCCCCTTCTCTGTGGGGTTTAACAGACCCCAGTGCATAGATTCTAACGTGCGGTCAGGGTCCACTTTCCTTCCACGTGCGGTCTGCTTGCACAGTGACAGACCTATTTCACTTGCATATATTGGCTAACGGGAAGGGTTTGTGGGCTTGTCCATGGGAGGAGGCTAAGCAGCAATGGACATGTGATCAAGAGATCACTCCCTCCATTTCTGATTTCTGCATGCAGCAAGCTGACAGCTCCATGTCCTCCCTCACTCACTGTGTATCTCCTGTGTGTTTTTGGCTTCAATAGAAAAGTTCTGTGCTGACCAGCTACCTGCCAATATGAAAACTGGACCTTGTAAAATTATGTGCAACAGAGGGACCACTTTTTAAAAACCAGAGCTCGTATCTGGCTCGCTCTCCCACTAATCAGATGCAGGATTTTTTCAATACTTACCGAAATATTATTTGGGGCTCAAACCAGTCAATGGAAATGTCAAGCTAAATGGTATTTCTTCCCTTTCTACTTTTTCACAATGTCACCAGCACAGCACCAGAGTGATGCCAAGGAGTTGTACATTGTAGCATTTTCTCACATTTGCTTGTGATTGGCTAACAGAGCAGTTTCACCTACAGTTACGCTGAAACCTGCTTTCCCTGCGGAGCCCCGGAGGCATAAAAGCAACGGCTTGTACTTCTCTGGACAGAAAATTGTGTGCGCTAGCCTCGTGGCCTAAAATGGAAGTTCTGCCTCCACTTGCCTCCCGCCCCAGTCCCTGGATATGTATAAACTCTGTATAAAAATCCAACTGTAAACATCCTTGCAGGATAAGAAACACATGGGGGTGACAAAGGCTAACTCGTGAGCAGACAGACATGCTGCTGCACAGAGTCTGCTCCCAACACTACACAAAATTGTCAGCAGGTGTGTCTGGCCAAGTCCTGAGAGAGGAACTCGATCCGTTTGCATAAGACCCTTGTTCAGACCCTGTGCCAGACTCATTTGTCTCCTTCCTCGGCACTGCTAATCAGGGGTGTGACCATGGCTTCTCAGGTAACAGTCTGTGGTTTTGTATTGATCAAGGCAAGTGGGCAGAAGCAAATACTGAGAACCTTTATGTGACTGCAAGTCGAATCAACTGGTAGAAAAGACATTTCAGCATTTGGAGGAAGGGAAAAATCTCCCCGGTGACAAAAACTTGTAACCATTCCCAGATGGCAGCCTCAAGGGGTGTTCTGTTCCCGAAGTGCTATTGGAAGGTGGAGAATGGGTTGAAGTCACTGCACTGCTTGGTTCAGGGCGCCTGTGTCCATTTGGAGGGTTCTTTTGTGGAGAAGCAAGCTGTTGCTGAATAGACAACTCCTGAAGTTCCAGCTTGTCTGCACTCCCATCTTTGCTGTGCCGTGGAGATAAGTTCAGCAAGCTGAGAACATCTCTCTTAGTGGTCATTGTTCCAGGAGCTCCGCGGAAAATCTTCATTGGTCCTGTGGAATGCTGGGGCGTGCTCTGCCAGAACATCTTCAGGTTATGGATGGCCTGAACCTTTTCATCAATGGCAGCCAATTTTAATTTGTCTCTGTCTGGGGCGTCAGCGGGACTGGAGCAAGCGGAACCAGCGGAGGAGTAAGAGAGAGCTGGAGAGGGGGTGCGGCCCCCAGGAGAGTGATGCCCGGAGCTTGGGGAGCTATTTCTGGGTGATTTAGAGATATGAGCGCTGTAAGGAGAGCTGGGGTACTTGAGTTTAACGTGAGGCTGTTCAGTTAAGGAGCCATGCGAGTCAGAAGCTGGAGAAGGCTGTCCACTGTCCGAGCCTGGCCCTTCGCTGTTAGACATCTCAGTCACGGTGGGGCTCTTGTACCTGGAACTCACCTTCTGAAGGGAGGAACTCCTTGTGGGAGGCTTTGGTTTCATTGTGACTGGCGAAGGAAGACTCCTCTGACTTGAGCCCAGTGGCTTGCTGAACGCGCTGGTCTCTGAGGATCTGAATGCAGAAACACCAGCCGCTGTGGAGGCTCCGTCTTCTGAGCTATTCTGTTGGCTCATCTGATTGCCGCTCCTTTGAAGACGTTCAACAGCAATGAGGTGACTTTGAGTCTCCTCCAAAATTTTCTGGGCCAACTCTTGTGGATCGAGCTTTGGGTTGGTCTCCTCCTGGGATCTGACAGTGCTGTCCGTTTCAGTGCTAGACTGGTCAGATTCCCCAGTATCGGAACCAGCAAGTTTCCCTACTTTTTGGAAAGGTGAGTTTGGACTGGGAATAAGTATCATTTTAACAGGGGAATTTGGGGTACTTATGCTGCCTTTGGAATTGACAGAAACTTTAATCCCTCCCATTGGACCAGCTTTGGACTGTTTGTGATCAGGAGAAAATCTGGTTTTTATATTTTCTTGATAAGTTGTCATAGGCTCATTGCTGATGACAGAAAATCCTTCATACTCCTCATTGTCTTTGTTGGCTGCAGCACTGGTCTGTGCTGACAGCTGGCTCTGCGGCCCAGAGGACCTTTGCGGATAGACATTCTTAGGCCTTTCATAATCCTGTCGCCCCCTGGGCCCTGCAGCCTCTGATGTGCTCTCTGGCTTGGAAGCAAAACTCATTGAAGAAGCAATTGAGCTCAGGCTGTACACAGAAATGGCGTCTGACGCAATGCTGTCTGGGCAAGTAGGAGAGAATGGAGGGTTCTGGTAGCCCAAAGGCACTGGGTTGGAAATGGACTGAGCAGAAGCCAGCGATTCCAGTGATGAGGAACTGTCCAGGCTAAGGCGTTTGGGCAGCTCTGTAGAATCTAAAGAAATAAAACCGACAGTACTTACCACAATGAAAGCAAAAGACAGAGTACACACAGAGTCTCCCTGTGCCGGTCTGTGAACTTGTTCACCAGCTGCGGTGCTGCCATAACACAACTGCCAGTTACGTGGAAACACAATGTTCACATCCCCGGAAAGGTGCATGCGGAAACTCAGTTCCTCTACCAGAGAAGAACCTGGTAGAATTGATATTTTAGCTGTACAAATCACCTTTGTTATACAAGACCAACTTCCGGCAGATCTGATTTCTATTCCTAACGCACATGGGGACAAGCCTCCGTTTCTCAACGTCCCAGTCGGTGAAATGAGGCTTGTCTTTCCCCTTTCCTATCAAGCTTTTCAAATATTAATGGATAAGACCTCCCAGAAAGAGCCTGACTGCATGAACAAACACTCGAGAGGTGTGGAAAAGGCAGAGCTATGGCCAGCCAGCTAGGAGAAACAGTCACCTGCTTCAGTCCTACACGACGCCCTGCGGGAAGAGAACCGGTCTGGTCTGCAGCCATCTCTGGCAAACAAGGCCGGAGTGCGAGCGTGACGGGAGAGGGAAAAGAAATGTCAAAACCTGCATTCATGGGACACCAAGTCCAAGCCAGCCTGGGCCAGGAACGACCTGGTTTAAGTGTTTTGCAGAGCTCCGTCAATAAACAGCCTCATTACAAAGAGACATCACTGCAGTTTGCCCAGTTGGCAGACTCGCCTGAGTAAAAGTAAATTGACTCCCCTCTCGTCACTGGCTGAGGCATGTTGACAGATGGTAGTTCCGGTTTATCTAAATCAGTGCTCTCCCCAGCACGAACTCACACCACAGAGCAAGAGAACATGGGGGATGCTACTGAACTGTGTAAGGAAGGCCATTCGGGTTCGTCTGATTGACAGCGGCTGTCTGTCTGTATGCCCTTTACATTTTACTCTAAAAGAGGTTTAGCTCAGGGGAACTAGTGACTGGATAAGTGACCAATCCACCTCCCCAGATTTTCCCTGCGCTCTGCCTGCTCCTCACCCATTAACTCTCCTTCCCCCACATGCCTATTCAGTGCCCCACCTGTGCCTCAGACACCCCGCCCACAGGACCCGCCAAACGCCCTCTCCTCCCCGAGTCCCACGTCTCATTGCTTGTGCTTGTTCCTACAGTGAACGCAGTGGTGGGAGCGCTCGGCCCCTGCTCCGGGCCTGCTCAGCAATTCCTGGGTCTAATTGCCCTGCGAGCCAGCAGGGCCAGGAAGTGCCCCCACCCCTGTGATACTACGCAAGTAAAAGATCCATAGCAACTGTTGTGTGACTCTTGGCTTTGTGACAGACACCATCATCCACCAGCCGTCCGATGGAGCAGTAACGTCCCGGCACAGAGACTTACCAAAAAGTGCCAGCAGGGACTGGAGAGCAAAGTGCATGGTCCTCCTGTTCGCTTGTTTGCCTGTTTTCAGTATCACCTCCTCCTGCCCAACTTCACAAAGGTCAAAACCTGCAGGGCAGAGCAGAAACCCATTTCTCATGCAAAGATTCTGCACCTTGAACAGGTCTGAGTAAGTTACTGCTGCTGTTTGTAATACCTGGACAGCAGACAGACACCATGAGCTTACAGTGGCCGCAGCTGCCTTCTTCTTATTTAATATTTTTATTCCAGTAGGTCCCATGTGTCCCACCAAGGACCGGGCCCCTATTTTGCTTGGTGCTGGACAAACACATAGGCAGTCCGGTATCTGCCCTGAGGAGCTTACCTGGGCAGGGTGGAGGAAAGAAATGTACGGTACACATTAGCCAATGGTTTCCGGATATGTATAACTCAGTAACAGTTATGCCCCGTGTGCTCTCTCAAGCCATCATTCACGGCTTGATTTCCACAGTGACTGTGGCAGCCAGGAGTCTAAGGAGAGGGAACTGGCCATGCGGCCCGATGCCGGGAGGTCGGGGGCAGCACAGAGAAGGCAGGAGATGTCTGCATGAGGGTGAGGCTGGAGGGCAGATGGGGGGGAGGAGGCAATGCCTTATCTTTGTCCTCTTTCCACTCCATTTACTTCTCGGCGGTGTTACCCTCTCATTAACTACCTACGTACGTGGCCTTGCCATGAGGTGGTGCCAAGGCAAACCTGGGCTGCTTCCAATAAAATGCAGAAAGAAAGATCTCCCCCCACACTCCTGCATGTGGCAAACAGGCAGGGAAAGCAATCTCTGCTCACTGTGACCAGAGGAGGGTACCCGGCAGCTACACCACCCTGTCCTACCCATCCAGCGACGTACGCAATACCAGAGCTGGTGAAACGCCAGCTGTTGGGAATCCCGTCTACGATGGCCACACCAGACAGCAGCAATGGTTAAAATACATTTTAAAAGGAGACGTTTGCCTACCTAAGGCTGCCAGAAACTCATGGCAGCCGGGAAGCCTCCAGAGCTGGACGCTGATGGAGACCTGGATCGGCGCAGAGGAGAAATCTTGCTCCTTCTCTCCCGCTTGGAGTTGGACCAGGACCTGATGAAGCTGAGGATGAAAGGACAAAGATCAGCCCCTCCATAACAATTCACCACATTCCCAGCCTGTGGGATCAGACCTCACCTAGCCTAGCCCCAAAGAGTCACTAATACACCGGAGTCAAGGTGCTGCCCAGCCCTGGGAAGAGAAGCCCACGCAGAGGTCAGACTCTGGGTAAAGGGAGTGGCCCTGAAACTAACTCTTCTGCACTAGTGCTGGGACGACCCCAGCAGACAAACGCGAACCCGCTGGTAGGCGAGTTATGCATGGGGCTGCTGCCGGAGAAAGGAGGACAGGAGGAGAAGTGCAGGAAAAAGGAAAAGTAGGAGGTACTTAGTGGCTGCTCAGGGCCACTTAAAAGCCATTTGGGAACTGGGCCATGTGGCCAGGTGTGAAGCCAGAGCCAGGAACGAGCCAGCTGCACTCATCCCAGCATTAAACGAGACTACGGGAATCATGTGAACACACATTTTTCCAGGACTCCCTTGGGAGCAGGTTTTCCCAGCTGAGGCTGAGACAGGAATGCTGGGGTGGGAGCAGAGCCCTTGTTACGAAAACATGGGCTCGACCACGGTGCCCGTTCCCTCATCTGCACCCCCCTGGAGCTGCAATACCACACCGGGGAAGGCCTGGGTGGGGAGGAGAGGGAAGAGTGTAAATCACGCACTGAACCCCACTCCCAGCCTCACCATACTAAGCTTCAGGCACAGGTTCAACATCACAGTGTCCTTCCTTTCTCCTCACTAGCAGGAATTAGGCAAGTCCCAGGCTTATAAATCTGGTGACTAATAAACTGGGACCCAGGAAAGTGGGGCAGAGGAGTTTCCCAGAGCCCAGGGCTGGACATTCCCTGGTGTGTGTGGTACTCACCATTCCCACCATATTTTTAACAGCCTTCGGGCAGCAGATAACAAGAGAGAAAAGGAAAGAAAGAACGAGCATGGGTTATTCTGCACTATGAAGCCACCATGGCATGGAGCCCTGTAGGGCTGCAGTAGATCATCACAGGCCAGCCCCTTACCGCAAGATGCAGCGCACAGGGCAGGAGGAGAAGGGCAATGCAGCTGGGGGGGGGGGGGAGGGTCAGAAGGGACTAAACCACCAGAAAGAGGAGCTGGAATCTGGACGCCCCTAATCTGTTAAAACCAGAGCTGGCACTTCACAGGCAGCCAATGAGAAGAGAGCCCTGGAACGACAACCCACCCTCCTCTCGTTTCTTTCCTGGGACTGTTACTGGCATTTGATGCCATCTACACTCCCAGCAGCTTCCTGGCCTGCGGAAAGACAAAGCCAATATTTCCTTATGATAGGGAATGCTCAGTCCTCACAGAGTTAATCCTCCACCCCCATGATGGGAGGGGCACTGTCCCCACTGACAGACAGACGGACAGATCTCAGCAGCACGTCATCTCCGGGGTGGGACCCTGGGAAAATGCCACGATCTGAGCCCTGCTAGCTTGGAGTGTGGGCGAGGCAGGCCTGGCATTCCTGGCAAGTACCTGAGCCTGCCGGGGATGCTGGAGAAGTGGCTTTTCCCTCCCAGAGTGTGGCTGCCACATGGTTGGGGGCTTTACATTTCAAAGAGCCTGGCTGCCCCCATCCCTGTCTCATGCATGTGGTGTCTGTTGTATTTCCCTGGGCGACGCTGAGTGTCCCTAATGGAAAGGGGTCAGGAGAAGCAGCCGTGACTGATCCGTACTGGAGAGGCAGCAGATAGTGTCAATGGGCTGGGCTGTCAAGGCAGGACTAAGTATTAGTTACACTACCCCTGAGAGGTCTTTTAAACCAAGACTTCCCACCCCTGGAACAAACCAACCCTTTGATGCTTACTACAACAGAACCTCAGAGGTCAACCACACACCTCATCTGGAACCAGACGTGCCCAATCAGGCAGCCAGAGAGAGAAAGTACAGCACAGTACTGCGTTAAACGGACACCACTAAACAGGAGGGAAAAGCAGCGTTTTCCTTCTGCACAGCTGCATTAAGTTAATGTTCAGCTGTAAACTTCTGAAGGAATAACCATAAGGCTTTGTTCAGAGTTAGGAACGTTTCAGCATTCTGAACAGCCTCCATTCCCACGGTGTTCGTAACGCTGAGGTGCTACTCTACTTGCATGTCTGGGGAGAATGGACTGCAGCAAAGCAGGGCTGAACAATGCTAATTTCCAGCCAGAGATGTGCCTGTGCAAAGAGGGTTGGGCCAGCACAAACATCTGCAGGAACAATGCAACATCTCTTCTGATATTTACTGCAGAAGCACCCCTCTTTGCTAGGATCCCGCCTTCCTCAGCCGTTGTCTATGTCCCAGGCTCTCTGTCTGTCCCTGAGCTGTGAGGTCCATGGCATTCAGTTACCCACATGAGCAGACAAGAGAGCCAATGGGTGAGCTCTGAACACAAAAGCCAGCCTGTTCGTTGGGCGGCTCCCCTGCAAGATACAAAACGATTCGTGGCTCTCGATTCCTCTGCCCTGGGCATAAGGCTTTGAGGCCCTGTCCTGTAGCATCACCCCCTCCTCACCCGGCTGATCAGCTGCTCTCCAGTCTCCGACGCAGTGATAAGTTTACAAAGGGCCTGAAGTGCTGGATTAGGCAAACCTGAAAAAAACCAGAATCACAGTTTGTTCAAACCTGCCTCTCAACGCTGGGAGCCATCCCCACCAAGATGAGGCCCCAGGTTCCCACACCAAGGAGGCTCCTGGAGGGGCAGCGGTTTCTACAAAGAGTAAAGCTTTTACTAGCTTTGCACCTGATGAGCTGGGAAAAGGAACAATCATGCACAGGCCCCTCAGGCATCGAGGCCTGCGGGAAACAAATGGGAGCTGTGCCTGAAGCAGCCATGCTCTGAGTGCAGCGCTTGGTCGGACCCTCCAGGCCCACGGGGTGATTTCACCTGGTCACTGTAAAAGCCCAGGTCGTCACAGCTGGGGGTGGCCAGCTCTGGGCAGGAGGTTGGACTAGAGGACTCCTGAGGTCCCACTCCTCCCACCCAAGAGCCTGCTCAGGCCGACGATGCCAGAGCACCCAGCTGGCCTCCTCCTTACCTAGGAGAGACTGGATGGCCGTGCTGCACTGCTGCAGCCGTTCCCCAGGATCGGAGGTGGGGAAAAACACTGCCGCGGGAAGACCGCTCGCAGGAGGGTCCAGGCGAAAGCCCACAGCGGTGAGCAGCGCTTGCCAGCCTGGAACACCACCAACTTTGTTCTCCACACTCTGCTGAGAGGTGTACATGGAATTGTGCTGCCCACTCTGGATCCGCTGCAGTGACTTCTCCACCTTGGGGAGGAAAGATGGCATCAGCTTATTCTGTTTTGCGGGCGGTTTATCACTAGCCCTCTCCTCGGCAGGTCAGGAATGCGAGGGCGTCTCAGGCAGGGAGGGTGGGGTGACAGACTATATGGCAATTGGAGGTGGGGGCCATTTGGCGCTAGACGCTCCTCATTCACGTACAGCTGTAACGGAGAGGCCGGGCAGCCTGTATCAGCATCTTGGGCAGAGGGAGCCCTGGGAAACTACAGGTTTGCCTGGGAGGAGGAAACTGCCTGTTTTCCAACCTATCCTCAAGGGACGACTTCCCATAAAACAAGCGGCCATATTTTTGCCCCCAGAATCTGTAGATTCTGGTTTGCAGCCTCTTGGTTCTCCTGATGACTGCCAGGTACCAGTGTTCAGTGTGCAGACTTCCCACCCACACGGTGACTCGCAAAGAGCCTGGCTCCATTCCCGCTGCTCCCTGCCCAGCCTGAGGCACCCGGGACATCTGCCATTACAGGGAGACGCTGTCCCTGACGGAAAACTGCAGGCTGCTTTAGCAGGAAAGGTGTTCGACAGCTGTGAGCGGGTATTCTAACCATCCCAGATCGCATTGCTCACAGCTCAGCAGGAACTCCAGACTCTCATTACACTTCCAGGGGTGCTGCTCTTCTGTGGCATTTTCTGCTCAAAGCTGTCACTGTCCTGCATCAGGCAGTATCAGATCCGAAGAGCCAGTTCTGTCTAACACGCCTGCTGCATTGGAGCTTGCTCTGGTCTAACCTACCCTGTTAATTCGTGGCTCTGGCACCAAACCTGAAGCCATCAGGCCTTACGGTCTGGACAGAGAGGGTGGTCAGTAGCTGGCAGGGAGACACACTCAAGTGTCTTCATTCTCCCCTCCCTGCTTGCCTAGTTCACAGCAGCTCTGTCACAGAAACAGTTAACCTACGTCCCAGGGGGGAGCCCTGTGAGTCTAGCTCAGCAAAACAAACCAGGAGTCCTGGGGCGCTTCTAAAGACTAACACATTTATTGATCACATGAGCTTAACCCTCAAAGCACAGACCCGCTCAGCAGCATACTCAGACCTGCTCGATCTGACAGAGGGATGTTATTGGTCATAATAGCACGGTGATACCTCGTGACTACTCTGAGAACCGGCCGGGTTCACATTCTTCTCCCAGGGACAGAGTAACATGCTGAGAGAGGAAGAGAAAGGCTGGGGATTTACATCCAGTCCCCCCCCACTCAGTAGTCAGACACCTCACCACATCACCTTCCAAAGGTTAAGAGTAGGAGATGCCCACCATGCTGCAAGGCAGGGACCCACATTCTTGGGCAGCGTCTGTAAATGTAGATGGAGGCGAAACTGGGCTGCTTCAAGGAAGGCTCCCAAAGCAAGACTGCAAGTTCTTATTGCAGGGACACTTTTCTGGCCGCTCCCTCTCTCTTACCAGGTGTAACAAGACTCGCAGGGCATCTCGTGCTCTCTCTGGGTGCTGCAGAATCTCAGTCAGGGCCTGTCCAATGAGCGAGGCAGGGCTGTTAAGCTTTACGTCGCTCCCAATGAGCAGGAAGCCTGCAGGATTCAGAGGAAGAGCTTCTTAGCCTCTGCTTCTTCCAGACAAAAATACAAACCAGAGACAAATTCTCTCTGCCTCCCTCAAGCTAACAGGAATGAGTCGTTCATTGCCCCTTGCTGAGTACGTGCTCCCAAAGAGAAGGGAGAAGGCAGAGCAGCTACCTTCACATTGCTCAGCCCCGGGACCCAACTTCCAGGATGCCTCTTCAACGCTCCCTACTCTCCCCCTTTATGAAATCAACATCACTTTCATTCAAGTACGTGGGAAAATGTTGTACTGCACAGACTTGCCCATGCCTGCTCCATGTCTCATTGCAGTAGCTGAAATCAATAAAAGCTAAACTCTGCCTACAAAGAGTGGACCTAAAAATGGAGAGCTGTCCCTGTCACCCGCTCTGCCCTGGCTCAGGCATCATGCAAATAAACAGACTCCCCCAATGGCTCTTCCTCCTCCCACAGTTCATGGGCATGTGCTCATCACTACTGAGCTGCATTCCTTCCTTGGAAATGGCCCTACCCAACCCTCCAGGGAAGGCTGGGGGGCGGAGGGGGGGAGGATTTGCATATGGATTCAGGGGAGGAGCTTGTGAGCAGGGGTCGGTAGGTGCCATTCCTTGCCTGCCTCGATGTACCATGCCCCAGCAAGAGCTCCTACATCTGGTATCATTTCCGTGATGGGACCTGTTTGGGAAAGCCACCCCCAATTCTCCTCTTCCCTGCCAGATTCAGACAAACTCCCTTAGGAGGAAGAACAGCCCAACTTCATCACTTTTCCTTGGATCCCCGGCAGCAGCCAGTACCTGAGCCCCTGTCCTACCAAGAGAGAGACGGCAGCTATCTGATCTGAGCACGCTAGCCCCCTGGGTGTACCATTAGCAGGGACACGTGTGGGACGGACACACAGCTTTCAAAAAGTAGGCTTTTTGCTGAGAAAACATGCTGCATATTTTATATAATAAATCCTGTTAACAAACCGCTAACCTCAGTGTCTTTCTCTTTCTGAATCTCCTTTGATTCACCAAATCTCTCCTCACCCTTCAGCTCTTGTGCCAGCGGAACCTGCTGTCGTCGATAGCAAGCTCACACGCACGAGGACCATGGGAGCAAGTCTTGGAATGTTTTCTCCTAGAAATTACGCCTGCTGCCCTCTCTAAGAAATGTTTGTTACACTCTCGTCCCAAGCACGGTGGGGGTTCCAGAGGGTCGCTTTCGGTGTCAGGGCCAGCTAGTTCACTCCTCCAATATGAGCTAACCCAAGCGTGCAGAAGACATGTGGTGAGCGGGATGGTCCGTTCTGGAGGAGAGTGCTGCTGTCATGGGAAAAGCTTCATCTCCCTAAATTCTGGGAAGTTCTGTGGGAGCTATTCCTCCTAGTGTGTAGTCTCAGTTCCTTTTCTCCCTCACCACTGACCTACTGAACACATTTCATTTTAAAACACTGCAGAAAACACCCACAGCTCTTACCGTTCCAGTCAAGAAACCCCCCCCTCACCCATCCTTAGCCAACATGAATCAAATCTTCCTGCAGCACCATGCTAGTCACATATCCGTAAGAATAAAGCATCCTGGTCTGAAATCTCTAGGGAGAAACAGCCTCCTGTCTCTTATCAGCTGGGAATCCTGAGTAATTTCCTGCCTTCATGTCCCTTCGCACAAGCCAGGTGCACTTCACACCATGTACATTCTGTCAAACCCAAATGCTCCCTGTTGTGTGCATTGAAGAACGAGTGTTTTCCACTGGACCGTCAGGCAGCACTACTCACTAGTGCAGGATCAGGCCTGGTAAGAGCTCCTGGCTGCTTCTTCCTACAAACCCCTTCATATTTATTTAGGAGAACAGCCCAGAGAAGGCCTACCTGCCCAGTTGGATGGATGGGAGAACTGCTTGCTGCTCTGCACTGTTTTCATGGCCTCTCCAAGGGCAGCGCTGGCTTTCATGCCATTCAGGAGAGAGGAATAGAAGGCGTGCACAAACAGTTTGGAAGCAGCTACAGAAATAGGCCAGAGTGACACCAAGACGCACTGAGCCCCCGCAGCCAGGAACGCTCGCGTCAGGCCAACGACCCCATCGGCGGTGACTTTGCTGTTTGACTCTTGGTAGGAGCCGAGAACCACTAATTTAACAGGAAGACGCAGATCCAGAACATCAGCTGCTGTGAGCAGGAACTCCTGGAGAGGAGGGCAGTCTGAGATACTCTCCACGTCGCTGGCATCATCCTGCATGCGGAGGGATTCTGGGATTGTGTAGGGGTTCCCAAAGGAGCTCTTGCTACTGGTGGGGTTGCTGTCAGCACTGGGCGTTAGGACCAAGGCCGCCAGCTTCCAGGAAACATGGGTTGCAAAATGGACACACTCTGCCCTAGTGAGCGCACTCATGACCCTCTCCTTTGTGGCCACAGTACCAACCAGAGGTTGGCAGCCGAGTAATTCAGATACCATGTAGGCCTCCTCTTCCGCCGAGGGCATAGGCCCCCACAGCCACCTGTCCATCACTGCTGGGGGGAGTTTGGGATTTCCTATGACAGCTGCCATTGAGGTGGAACTGGAGTAAGCAGGAGCATTCTTCCTCAAATGGGACTGGAAAGAGAAAGAGAGAAAATTGGGGTCAACGAACTGTCTGTCTGTTGTAGCTTTGTTCTTCTTGGCTGTAGCCTCAGTAGCCAGAAATCTGTGTGTAGAATGTGAAAAAAAATACTCCGAGCCTCGGGGTGGAACATAGTATTTTTTGTCAGTAGTAGGCAGGACAGGAGCCAGACTTTGCCACACCACGTTACTAGAGCTAACCGTGTCACTGATGGACAAGGCAGTCTTGCCCTGGAGAGATACAGGAAGAATGCCTAACAGGGTGTGTTGGTGGTCCTGTATCTCCTCAAACAGACTTTGTAAATGGTCCATTATGGATTTTAGCAGGTCTTGAAAGGCTTTGAAATCATCCGGGTAAAATGGTGGAAGAAATATGTTCATGAATGTAAGCTGAATACAGAATGGGACAGAAAATAGAGTAATGTCATTCTGTACAGCAGTCACGCTGAATAAAGCAATCTTGCCTGGGACAGTGTGGCAATAAGCTCATCTCTACAAAGGAGAGACGGGAGACTAGAGGGGCTAAACGTTTGGAGAGACTCCCGTATGAAGTGAGACTGAATGGATGGCTACTGGCTGGTTGGGAGAGGAGAAGAATAAGAGGGGACAGGATAGGAGTAAACAGAAGAGGGCCAGGTAGAGAGGTTAGATTGGCACTCCCCTCTCATGCTACAAGGTCAGTGAACTGTGAGGGAACAAGTTTAAAAGTGATTGAAAGAACCACTTAACCATAGATCTCATTGCCCCAAGATGTTGCTGAGGGAAGGCCTCACTAGAATTCAGGAAGGGTCAGACAACTGTGAGAACATGCTCAGCTACACTGGGTAGGATAATGTAGTTTTTGAAGAAGAGATGTGAAGCCAGCCTGCTTCAGGACAGAAACAAACATGCACCTGACCTGTGGTGAGGAAGAAACTTCCCTTGACTTATGGGTAGGTTATTCTACAATTGCCTGCTCCAGGGTCTCTGGAACCTTCCTCGCAAGCATCAAATACCAGCCACTGCTGGAGACAGGGCACTGTATTTGACTGACTCCTGAGTCTAAGCTGGAATGGGAAGTTCCAAGTGATAAAGTCAGGCCCACCCTCCTGTTTAGACAAGAATTCTTCACAAAGCAATAATGCAGGATGCACCGTGCGGCCCTCTTCTAAACAACTGGAGCAAGAACCGTGGCATTCCCTGATGGTATGATGTTGGCCTTGGACTCCCCAGAGACTTTGGGCTTTTAGAAGTGGAAGGTTCTTGCCATATGTCAATGAAAAGGGTATTTCCAAAGGATTTGCTTAAGGTATCAGCTTTGACCTATGGCCCTCACTGTCATGAGAAATCAGTGGCCAGCTCCATGGGGGAACAGGCAGGCAGTCAAACATCTGAGCAGTTGCTAGGGTGTGATTAAGTCACCAGGGAAACTCAGTCTAGGTCACAAATATCGAAGGTTTACTCAGTCCACACAGGAGCTCCACACACCCCGGACTGCAGTCTAGTCACAAAAGAAATGCCGAGCACCACATCGACAGGCTTTGATTTTCATCTGCTTGGGCAGGGACTGCGCCTGACTCTGCTCTATAAAGCAGCCAAAGGCACTCTTGGTGCTCAGCCTCCTGGAAGCTGTGTGTGTGATTTCTACTTTAGCGATGCTGCCGGAAGAGACAGCAATCCTTGCAGTCCAGTAGAGCAGGACATGGAGGGGCCCTGCATGTTACCGCCCCCCCCCCCCACACACCCGGGATAGCTTTGGGAGCATAGGGGTGGAGCTGTACCTTGGAGCTGGGGTTCAGGGACTGGATGGATGGCACTGCAATGATGCTGAAGCGCTCATACAGGTACTCATTTGATGAACTGCCTTTCAGAAGTGCGAAAGGGATAACATACAGCTCTCCCTCTAGGACCAGGATCAGCTGGCGATGGCGGCCGACTGGACCACTGGAGTGCATCAGACCCTGAAAAGGAAAGACATGCAGGCAGCTCTCAGTGTCCTTGTACAACAGCCAATCAAACACTCCATGCTCAGCCCCAGCCTAAAGCGTCTAGCTCCCGAAGTCAGCACCCCTGGAACATCTGTCCTAAAGCCGCTATTTTGCAGAGCACATGTGACCCTGGATGCAACACCTGTCGCCCTGGACGGAAAATCTCCAGCCAGATGTACCGGACTGGATTGCACTTCTTTGCTGCACGGCAGCTTTAGGGAAGTTTACCAGTCTCATAACTACCATTCCCCCGAAATTCAAACCTTGGTCTCTCTCTGCGTCACCTCATCTCCTACATCAATTCTCTGGCTCAGTGATTGGGACTTGGCCCAATCAAAGACAGACCTTGGCTCCCTGACAGTTTGGGACCAAGACGGCTGCAACACCTCTGCATAATCTGGGCGTGGCTATCTGAATGTTGCTAATCCCTCTTCTGCAAAACCTGCCAGCTCCTCCCCTCCACATATACCGGCCCCACACCTGCCTTTGTGCTGCACCCCTGGAGTTTGGGAAGCGCTCTGGATGAGAGAGTGTGGGCTGCGAGAGCGCAGGAGGAACTAGATGCACAGGGGACGTGGCCCAAACGCTGGTCAAAGCAAACTTGGATGATGGTGAACAATTCAGTTCACTAAAGAGCAGCAGGTGGGTGACAGCTGCTATTTGTGCTTCATCTCAGTACAACTTCTGCATGCAGCATCTAAAGAGGGCACTGCCTATCAGGGGGTCCCCTGCTTCTCGTTCCCCTCGCTGCCCAGAGGCTATGGCTCCTATGCGTATTCATTTCCTGCACATACTTTTTGTTGCATTCTGTATATTCACTTAACCTCATTCCTGACATTTGGCTTTCTGTGTGTGCTACAGGTTGCATCATTTACATTATCCCTCTACTGACATCGCCCCCTGCAAGATCCACAACGTCTGCCTTTTAAATAGCTTTATTCTGAGAACTTCCCATCGAGAAAGGTCAAATCCACCTCCCACCCCAGAGGGGGTGTGGGTGGGTCAGATAAAGCCAGGCCTCATTTCCACATGACCTGTAGTAAGATATTCATCCCTCCTTATTCCGATAGGCCAAATAAATGAGACTACCTGACGCACCAGCCATGGGACTCCCACCTCCAGATTCCACCCAAAAACAATATGGTCATTGTCCTGCCCACTGCATGCGTAGCAGGTGCTGAACCAATACCACAGAGAGTGCGTTCAGAACTCACACACGGCTAAAAAAGCGTCTAACAGGCTCTTTGCCCTTCTCTACAAAACTGGGGAGAGCTTTTAAATGCTGGCTTAGAGTCCAGCCCTGAAAACGCCACCGCACCAGTACTGCTTCAGGGTGCAGGGCAGCTGGACAACTACTCATCCACAGGCAACTTTCTCTCCAAACTATGGCCCAGAGAGTCTGAAATCTGCACATTTATCTGCTTGCCGTTCATATTGCCTCCTCTTGTCTCCAAAAGCTTTCAATGCAGAGTTTCAGGCAAGTAAGATAGAGGTTGACAGATATTCATCAAACAGGCTAAGACCCCAAAGGCACATGCCCCTGTCCTATTTCACCATGTACAAATGAATTCCATTTTAGACTATTTCATCTAGTTTGATTAAATGAAACCAGAAACAGCACCCCAAAATGAGCAGCCTCATCAAGCCTTTACAGCTTGGAACCAGACGCACTAAAACAGTATCTGCATCACACAAAGCAAAAGTGATCTCAACCACAAAATGAACTGAGCAAACAGGCGCTTCAATGTTAGAGCAGCAGGTTTAGTGTGGGCTGTAAATAGACATTTCATTTCAACTTGGAGCCTTTAGCGTGTGCCCAAATGGGACCTTAGCTTCAAACTGACCTAACTTTGGTCCTAACCAATTCAACATGTGTTGCTGTGTTTCCCTGGAGACCTCATCCTTCTCCAAGCGTGAGCCAGGTATTCAGTATTCACTGGCAGGATGGAGACCAGTGCTCGGCACTGAGGACTATAATGCTTGAGGGACACCATGTTAGCTGCGAACAGAGGGAGCAAACGCCAGTTTTAACAGGAAAAGGACAGCTCCTCAGCAAATGAATATAAAACTTCCCCACTCCTTTCCGAGGGGATTTCTGAATTACACTCCAACCTCCCCGAACATTTCTCTCTTCCTGCTGAAAACGCTGGCTCCAGCATCAGGACCGCTGGATGTGGATGTGTATTTTGTAAGTAAAAACCTAGAGAATCTCTTTAAGTCCAGATGTTCTTCAGAGGAATAACATCCACATTCTGCATCTCTCTCAAATATTGAGCTACGTTGTTCCTTTTCAGGTTCTTTTATTTAGAGTCTATTTCATTCATCTCCACTCTACTGGCTGGAGGCTTCAGGATCTCCTTTCTGGAAATGTCTCTTTCCCCTCTCTAAACAGTTAACGACAGGAATTTTCGAATGAAAACACAAACCCCTTTGAATAAAAGGGAGTTAGAAAGCAGCATGCAGTGACCTAGGGCTGCATGTGCTGAGTAAGCAGGCAACACTGAGGGAAAAGAGTGTGTGTGTGCACATTAGGAAAGATGAACTTGATGAATTGTATTGCCTGTGTCAAGTTCTCCACACACAGCTCTGATGACTTCTGTTCTGACCCACAGCTCCTCTCCCCCCAACCCTGATTGTGGGCCTCTCTTCAGCAGAGATTTCTAGCAACGAGGTGCAGCATTTTTATTGTTGCTTGCTGTGCATAAGAGTGAGACCCACTGATCTCACCTGACTGGTGACTTGAAGAGTAACAGGAATCCACTATGGATTCTCTAAAAAGAGCACTGGAAAAACAGAGCAACATTAATAAGAATCTTCCAATCACTCTGGCTTCCTCCCATGATGGAGGCTGTGCCAATAGCCACCGGAGGGTCAGACGCAAAGGAGGAACTCACACAAGTTGGAGGCTTGACAAAGAGAGCAAAAATCTTTCCTATTTGGAATGGGAATAAAACTGCTAAAGGAAAAGGAAGAGATTTTCTTGTAAGAGGAGTAAAAATAGTCACTGACCTCTCGCTGTTTTTCCTGCTCACCCTGCTCCATCGCGTGGAGACAAAGAGACAGGTCACTCACACTGACATCCAGCTGCCTCGGGAGCCTTCCTGAGAAAAATGTCCTCTCCATTCTGACATACTGTTTACAAGCATCAACAGATCCTGGAGGGAGGCCTCCGCCTGCACACTGCCTGTGGTGAACCAGGCTGCGTGCTCTGCAGCTAAATTTACCAGCGCCGGCTCAATCTCGCCTCTCTCTACAGAGACCGAGTTGACAAGCAGTAGCTTCCCACCAGGGGGCTTGTTGTTTTCCAGAAATGTTTTTATATATATTCCGTCTGACTTACTGCTCCAGGAGCTTTAGCTGTAGGCAACATAACGAGACTATCTAAGCCATAGTGACATGTGCCCAGCAGAATTTTCCATTTGTATGGAAACCCCCAGGGTTTAATATTTTTTCATGATGGCTGCATGTGTTTGAGGGGAACAGAAGTAAAATTATTAGGTTCATTTGCATTTCACAGAGCTCCAAGAGCTACTCAGGGGTGAGTCTGGAGACAAAGGAATGGTTCAGCGTACGCCGTGGAGGCAGAGGTTTGAACGACACAGCATGGGACCGCATGCGTGAGCGTCACCGACAGCTGTGGGTTCCGAGGCCAGCTCACCACAGTGGCCACAGACCAAACCGCTGCAAAACAATGTGGAACCACTGGGCATCAGAGTGGGGTCAGCAGCTAAAATGCCAACAAGCTGCTGGTCTGAATGGTCCCCCTGAGCAGTCGATACATTTTGGACACCAGGGATGAGCCGGCAGTAAGGGGGCTGGATATCTGGGCCACTGACAGAAAGGAGTTGTCATTTGCTAAGGGGATGCACATGTGGTCTGACCATCCCCACATGCCACCAGTTATTACGCCTTGCAGCAGGCTCTCCTCGCCTTTTCCTGCAGCCCCTAAACCCAGGGCCAGCAGCCACAGGGTACCCACATTACAAGACAGGGCCCAGCTCAGCACGGCTGGAGGGAGGAGCAGATGCCCCACAAGAACATCTGGAGATCCTGTTTGAGATCTTCTCCCAGGGCTTTGGACAACAATGAAGTGAAGCTTTCAGAGATCGCTTGGCCCAGGACTCTACAGAAGCCAGCACAGACAGCCTGGCCTGCAGATGGCTCCTCTCAGAAAGTTAGGTCTCTCGCACTAGAATCACCACCAGAAACACCGCTCCCCTCCCTGTAGGCAGGTGCCACTTCTGAAACGTAGCCCAAGGGGTTAGCTTGCCTTCACTCTATTCAGCCACAATGCAAGGAACTGTGGAAAGGGATCTGGGTGTCAGTGGACCACAAGCTAAATATGAGTCAACAATGTAACGCTGTTGCCAAAAATAAAAAGAAAGCAAACACCACTCTCAGATGTATTAACAGGAGTACTGTAATGAAGACACGAGAAGTAATTCTCCCGCTCTACTCCACCCTGATTAGGCCTCAACTGGAGTACTGTGTCCAGCTCTGGGCGCCTCATTTCAGGAAAGATGTGGACAAATTGGAGAAAGTCTAGAGAAGAACAAGAAGATTGATTAAAGGTCTGGAACAGTTGACTTATGAGGGAAGACTGAAAGAGCTGGGTGTGTTTAGTCTGGAAAAGAGGAGACAGAGGGGACATGGTAACAGTTTTCAAGTCCCTAAAAGGTTGTCATGAGGAGGAGAGAGAAAAATTGTTCTCCTAACTGCCGATGATAGGACAAGAAACAATGGGCTTAAATTACAGCAAGGGAGGGTTAGGTTGGACATTAGGAAAAATTCCTACCTGTCAGGGTGATTAACCCCTGGAATAAGTTGCCTGGGCAGGTTGTGGAGGTTTTTAAGAGCAGGTCCGACAAACACCTGTCAGGGAGGGTTTAAGAGGAAACTTGTCCTGCCGTGAGTGCAGGGGACGGGACTCGACGACCTCTCCTGGTTCCCTCCAGTTTCAATCCTTCTATGAACCTACAGGTCTGTACCCATAAGGCTCTGGCTTCAGCAGTGAACATGAAAGAGTGGTGCCAAAGCCTTCCCTATTGTGCCTCCCTTTATCAGTAATGGAATTTGTCCACGTCCCCCTCCATTACTGCACAGCTGGCTCAGCCGTGGGGAACTGAGATAACGCTAGATCCAGAGGGGAATGGGGGCAGAGCTGACCTGGGGCAGTCTCTCTTCGCCCCGAGGGCCCTGCCATGCACTCCCTGCATGTTTCTCCGCACCCTTCAGGGGGGTTTAGCCCACACAGTGGGGACCACAGACATGAGGCTTGAGGCCCACGAACTTTGGCACAGATAAATGACCTAATAATCCCCCCCGCATTTTGGGGAACTGAAAACAGAGTGTGCAAGGGTGAATTTTGATCACGACGACACCTAATGACCACAGGAGCATGGGTCAACGTCCCCAGCTGACGAACCACAAGAGTGGTGCGGCAATGAAATCACACCTATGATAAAACGGTGAGATCATTGATATATAAACCTCCAGAAGGACACTCCAAGGTGAGGAAATACAAACCAGGAAGAGGGAGAAACCTATACTGAACAGGCATCAGACACAGTGGGCTCAGCATGACATACAGAAGTGGGCAGTAGGAGAGAGAGAGACAGATGTCGGCCTCTGGTGGTGAGGAAGGTGACGCTAGTGTTTCAGGTTGTTCTGCACGGCATGGATATTCAGAGATACAGGGGTGTTGGTGACTTCCTAAATGTAGGACTAAATTATACGCAATTATAGAAGGGTTCCTGCAGGGTGAGTATCATAGCTGTGCACACTGGGGTCCCCAACTACCTAATAATCTGAATAACGCTGGGCCTGATCTTGGGACTAGAACCTGTCAACCCTCAAAGTGTTAACTGGGGCTTCTGAAGTAATCTGTCATCTACAGACCAGGCTAAGAAACCTGGCCATGTTCTCGGATTTACATGCTGTTCCTGGGTGATCTTGAACTGGCAGACACAGGGCCAGGCTCAGGAGTTACACCTCCAGCTAAGAAACAGGCTGTACAGGCAGGACCAATCACAGAATCATAGAATAATAGGGCTGGAAGGGACCTCACGAGGTCACCTAGTCCAACCCCCTGCTAAAAAGCAGGACCGCTCCCACTAAATTACCCCAGCCAGGGATCTGTCTAAATGTGCTTATAGCAATCCTGTATCCCAGAGACTTCCTGGTGACGGCTGGGAATTATTTCTCTTCTCATATGGCCAGCATTCTGGTCCAGCATAATCATGTGTCTGTTCTCCATGTTGTCCCAGCTTTAGAAAAGAGCATTAATGTCTGAAAAATGATCCTCAACTCATCTACTTAGCGCACACTAATGGCGAGCTGGACCTTGTATTGGCCATGTTGAGTGATTGCTTTGTGACACGGGAACCTGCCTGAGGAACTCAGACCCAGGTGGTCTGAAGTTCTTTGTATGCCCTAAGACTGCACATGAAAAAGCCTGCTATTAATTAATTACTAACTATAGCTGTAAAAAGAATGAACTCCATAGTTCACACATTCCCTCCCTCTCTGGTGTGCTGCCATGGAACTAGATCTGCCTCTCCCCAGAGGACCCTGGAATAACTGGAGTAATAGGAAAAGTAAAGGACTTTGATAATCAAGTAAAATGGATACAGGGACTTCCTGTGGAACATGGACCCCCGGAGACAGCACCTTTTAAGGACACCTTCCCAGAGGCCCAGGTGGGGTGGTGCTAGCTCTTAGGGCAGCACACCAGAAATGCTGTTTATGCCTTGGCAAATACACCTTCATTGCACAGTCGCCTTCACGCCCTGGCCAATCACTCCCGAGTAAGCTCTTACCTCACTACAGGCATCTCAACAAGGGCTACTCAGGAGCCTGAAGACAGCTCCGCGCCCTGCTCATCCCCGGCAGGTTGGCTGGGAAGGAGCAGGACATCCGAGCAATGCCAAGATGCTACAGCAAGTAGAGTAGGTGTTCCCAGGGCTATCACCTCAGGCTAAACAAACGACATTCAGCAGAGTCAGAAAAGCCACTTCAGAGGTGAAGTGCAGATAAGAAGGTTAACAGTGTCCGCAGCAATCTCAAACTTCAGCAGGCCCCCACTGCTGTTTCTTGTCACCTACTGTCTGTCGTCAGCATCGTCGGTGCAAATGACTCTCCAGCTCCTTCTGCGCCGACGCCGGCTCCTTCGCTCATTTTCTGATGTGGGGCTTTATAGCCAAAGCCCTTCTCCTGCGAGGCTCACACTGGAGCTAATGTAACGTTTCAGAACAGCTGGTGAACGCGACTACACGATGCTCTTCTTAAAGACAAGTACAAGTGTGGCTGTCTTCCTGACAGCAGAGGACAGCATGTTTCCAGGAAGCCGCCAAGTCAGCACTTTCCCCTTAAGCACAAATTAAATCAAAAAGCAGTGCAACTCCTCAAGTACAATGTTATTCCATTCCCTTTTTCACATTCTCTGACCCGGCCTTTGACAACCTCGCGGCTGCTAAACAAAGACAGTTGTTCAAGTAATTATAAGCACTGCATAAAGGGGCTAATCTCTTTAGTCTTGAAGTGTCTGTGATTTATAATCTCAGACGTTTATTCTCAATATTTTTACTGAAAGGCTGAAAAACAATTCTACGTTCTCTCTCGGAAATGCGCAGCTGGCTTCCCAGGCTGGCTCACTTTGATGGCGCAGCACTGCCCCCTAGTGCACCCTCATGGAGCTGCTGCACCAGCCAGCCCAGCCGGCAGCCGGCCTCAGAGGAGCTTGGAGAATTAAGAGATGTAGGACAAAGAAAATGGGGAAGAGAGATTCACGGGCTCCCTGCATCTCTTCGGGAAAGGTGTCACTACTCTGGATAAGGAACACACACCAAAAACTGGCCCGCAGGAGAAGTCAGGGAGATAACCGCGCATCTCACAAACTCTTCCCCACTGAGCCCCAACCAGACGTTGGCCGTCACTCTCAGCTCAGACTGCACAGCCACAGCAGGTGTAGGAGACCGGACAGATAAATCCAGGCATGCTGGCACCCCAGGCATGGTTGGGAAAGTGTTCTCCTGTAGTCAGTGTGATTCTGTCACATCTCAGCAGGCGTCTGCAGTCACTCCCCGCCTGCAGAGGTGGTGTGTGAGCAGCAAGCGAGTTCTCCTCTTCAGCTATTCTCTCCTATGCTGCAGAAGCAGCCTGCCTTGTCCACTCTTTGGCACTCTGCGTTCCCAGTTTAAGTTCCTCCAGCTGGGGGGGCCCTTTAGCAGCATGTGGTCTGGTGGTTCTCCTCGTCAGCTGTCATCCCTCCTCCACCCCAGTCCCCGCAACTCTCCCCCCTTCAAATGCTCAAGGGCTGCCCGACGAGAGCACACACTTCCAGAGCCTCCAAACTGGACTGAAAGCAACGTTCTGTCTGAACGCCAGTACCGCCAGCAAACCAACCTGTGCCCAGCAGACAGCCTCCCTGGGACATTTTAAATCACCAGCTTTTTCGAGACCCTTTTCCTCAGGTGTTCCACATACAGTAATTCCCACCGTAGATGTTCCTCGTCCACTACAGGCTCAGGGACACTTATCCATCTGTTCGCAGAGCAGCTCACTAAACTATCATGGAATTGCTGACCCCGAGCCCAGTCCTCTGCCCGTCAGCCTGCTGACCGTGTCTGTCTGATGGTGCCGAGCCGTTCCTGACTCCTTCCAGACGTGCCTCCGGCGCCCTCATTAGATCACCCCAAATTCCCTTTCTCTAGGCTTAGGGAAGCCAAAGCTGATTCCTTTTCCCTACTCCCCAGCCCAAGCCCTGGGTGTCCCTGCCGCGCCTTTTCGGTCTCAGCTCCGTCCTTCCTAGACTGAGGTGACCAGAGGCGCAGACAGCGTTCTAATGGAGGCTTACTGAGAGCCGCAGTAGCTTGTCCTGATTCACACTCCACACCTAGTGCAAAGAAATATATTCTCAGAGCTCATTTCCTCTTACTGCTGCTAGACAATGTGAATTTAACCAAAAGTCATTGAACGTGGGGTCCACAGACAGTTCTGGTACGTGGAACTCTGCAGCTTTGCCTGTCACTTACCCCTTCCATGGGCCCAATCAGCAGGTCATACAGCGCTCGCAGTGGGGGCTTGGGGAAGATGCTCTGTCTCCTGGGCAGAGAGGACGTCCCGTCTTTAACAGGGGACAGGGTGCTGCTGAACAAACTCGTCATGCTCTGACAGCTCCTGTGGACAGAAGGAAAGCGAGAGGTTAACTGGAACGGCGTGGAGATCAGAAGTGGACCTTGCTACTCACAAGCCAATCCCCATGCATGCTCAGGACAGGCGGGGGCTCCCCCAGCAGCGTTCCTCCGTGGCTTTATTCTCTCACTGTTTCACACCATAGTGAACAATGAGGGAACCGCAGGGTGAACCAGCTGCAGAGAACAACTTCCATTTCCATGGAGTTTCTCTACATAATCTAATGTCCCCAAGCGCTGCTCAAAGGATTGAATTACACACGTGTGCAGGCAAACGTGAGAGCTGCAGCAGCAGGAAGGCCCCAATTAATCTGGGATGGCATCAAAAGACAAAGCGGATGAAGGGCTGGGCCCACACCTGTGCACCTGCCATTAATCTGAATGGCCCCAGACGGAGCACAGCTCCCTTCCCATGGCTTGCCAGCCAGCAAGCTGCTGACTTGAAGCTGCATCCTTCAGCCGTGCCCTCAAGCCCCAGCTGGCCAGCACTGGGCCCAGGGGCAGTTCACATCACACTTCTCACTCTTCCCAGAGCTCTGCACAGCTTCTGGGGGAGGGGCTGTTTCTCCGCAGGGCCCAGTAAGAGACGGAAACTGCCCACGGGACACGTATTCACGCACAGCTGCCCTGGGACCAACCCAGTGCTGGCAGGAGGGAGCAGAGGCCGGAGCTGCCTGTCCCAGGGATCGGGGAGTGACTTTCGTTCCCTAAGGCCCCTCTCACACCTGTTTCCCAGAACTGTGCACCGAACTCGGCTCTCAGCCGTCCGCAGAAGAGTGATGTACGTCACAGGAGGGAGAGCTTACTCCCACCTCAGAAAGGGCCTGAGCCATCTGATGGCTCCTGATAATCTGTCCTCAGGCTACGTCGCAGCCAAGCCCTGTGCTCTGTCCAGGGGATCTGGCTGCTCCTGCTGACTGAGATCTCACCTCATGGAGTTTACCTGGGTTCCTGCTTTGCACAGAGCATGTTTTAAGATCAGGTCAGGAAATCCAAGTGATATTCTCCCAACCCCTGCATCCCCCAGCACTCCACTCCGGCACCTCCACGCTCCACTCTTGGCCGGCGAGGGAAAATGCTAGCAGGACTCCGGGTGGACGATGCAGGGGCTTGTCGGCAGGTGGCGCCCTTAGTCTCTCTCTCACCATTTGATAACAGCTGTTCGTTACAGGAGGCTCCAGGACATCCCGAAAGGGGTTTGCAGCCAGGCAGTCTCGGGTTGATCATCTTCGCACTCAGACGACCCTTGGCTAGTCCAATCCCAAGGCATAACACAGACTGTTCTCTTTCCGAGGCCCAAGAGAGAGAAAGAACTAATCCACACGGGGAGGTCGAACAAAGTTCCTTTGTGCAGGACATGAGAGATCTGGCATCTGCTCTTGCCTGTGCCCACACACCCTCCAGCAACTCTGGTCTGGCCAATTTCAACGCAGTGCCAAGGCCTCCCTCTGCCGCTTCTCTCCTGCTGCCCAACAGCAGGTCTGAGCAGGAGTGTTCCTGGCCTGCGGCTGGAGAAATAACTCAGCCCTGCACAGACTCTGCAGCGCTATGCATGAGGCAGCCCATGCCACCAGAAGGGAGAGAACAGCACAAACCAGGGCCCAGAGGTGACTGCATTTCAGTGTCTCTCTGCCTCTGCCCTCCAAGGGACCCTCTGTGGGCTCCCCAGGGAAAAGGGAGAGCTCGTCTGCTGCACCAGCTCAGAGCTTGCAGTGCCGGGGCTGAGGCAGCCCAAGAGGACTGTGGTGCGTCCACCTGACAGTGGGAGGCAGGGAAGAGGGACACACAGGGAACAAAGAGAGTGCTGCTACATCAGCGTTGGCTCTTTAGGACGCCAGACAGGCCCAAGACCAGACAGGATGGCAAGGGGCAGGAGCCGCGCTGGAATTTCTCCAGAGAGGTTCAGTCCAGGTCCAGGGCGGAACGAACGGCTGACCCAAACAAGAGAGCGAGAGATGTGGCTGGAGACTCCCCTCCGTCGCTCCTGCTGCAGCTTGCCACTTTCTGTGAGTCAGTCAGTCGTGCTTGACGTGCGAGAGAGCTGGGCAATGGGCTTTCCTGGGCAACAGCTCTCACAGCAGCGTGAAAGCCTTGGTTTTGTGCTGATGTGCCATGAAAACCAGAGCAGAAAGCTTACCATCTCTCACACTGAACTGCCGTTTCCCAGTCCCCACCCCAGCTCCGCATTCTCTTTCAGCCTCACAGGGCGCCATCCAAAAGAGCTGGGCACTCAGAGACTTTTCCCAGAGGTGCAGCCCCATCTGCAGAGCCAGGCATGTTCTCACCCTCGTCCCAAGCCGCAGGGAGCTCCCAGAACATACTAAGATTTGAGCTCTCTGGGGTTGCTTTCAAACATCCACAACTGAGTCCTGAACCCACGGAGCACCCACTCCTCTTGGCCTGTGATCAGGCAGCCTCTGACCCCTGGCCAATTAGATAAGGGACATCTTTGCCACTGGCTTTCATCTGTCTCCCTAAAATTCACTTCATCCTCGGCCAGCCAGACACCACCGGTATCTTAGCAGGCCTGTAACTGCTCTAAAAACAGGCTGTGCAGTTCTTCTCCGGGGAGGAGGAGCCACAGGAGGAGAGCCTGGCACTACGGGGCCGTCCAGCTCTGCTCTCAATGGACGAGCATGTGCCCAGAAACTACGGTGATGGGCTGCGAGGAATGAGATAGGTCAGAGACTGCGTCCAGGCAACGGGGGACAGGGTGTGGTACAGCTATCGCCGGGTAACGCAGTGCCGCTCCCCTTCGTGAATGCCAAGCCCTCGCCCCTTTGCTGCGATACGGTCTTGAGGTTGGCGTCATGTTTTGCAGACCCGAGATACCAGGGCAAAGGGCCCCTCCTTCAGGCCTGTTTGGGTCTTCAATGCATCATGTAAAAATCCTGCAGGCTGGAAACCATCCTTAGGGGTTTGGGCAGGAAGGACACAGGGTGCAAGAGGCAGCAGCTCACGGATTCCCCGGATGCACTTTCCCGTGACTCCCCTCTCCTGTGGCTGAGCTCTGTTATCGCTGCTCTCAGCCATCTCTGGAGAGACACGAGATCCCGCCTCCACTTGGGCAGCAATGTCCAGTGACACCACAGTGCTGGTATCCGTGAGCTTACCTGTCCATAGCACCCGGGGAGTGAAAGCTGGCTCACCCCTGGCCCTGAGCCCCCTTCAGTGAGACGCCTGGTCTGTGCGGCTCCCCTGGATGCCGGGTTTGGAACAGGGCTGGTTTTTGGCGAGTCCCTCTGATGTCATGCCCGGTTTCTGTTTGTTCTCTTGGCTGACTGGGCACACATGAGCACAGCGGGTCACAAACTGATACCCGCCCACGGGGTTCTCCAGGCACCACCTCTTCGGTTCAAATGCGAGTCTGGAAATCTCAGGTCCTGACTGCTCTCCCCCAATGAGTCACATTTGGGCTCTGCTGGAAACAAATGAGCTTTTTGCACTTGGCAGGCGGACCCGGAATCCACCCCAGGGCCTTGGCAGAGGTGAGCTTTCATCCCAGGGTCTGCTCCTTTCCGCCCATTTGCCTTTTACAGCCCAGGTGCTCCAAGCTGCCTCGAAACAGTGTGGGCTGTCGGCTGAGAGCAGGCCAAGTGGGGACCCAGGTCCCTGGTCTGCCGGAGAGCAACCATCACCAGAGAAGTTGGGGCAAGCTGGCTCCCCTGAGAGGGAAGGCCTGGCTCCTGGGAGGTTGAGTGGGGGACGGGGATCCTTCCATGCAGGAGGTACAGCTGGCTCCTGGGATGGATCTGAGAAAAGAGGTGTCACTCTGTGCAGATGCGGGAAGCCTGGCTCCCATCTCAGGGGCATCGATCAGTTTCCTGAATGGCAGCCACTGCTCAGTAACCCGCTGGTGGCCCATGCCCCTCTTCCTACATCATCTTGTCCTTTTAATACCCATTTCCTCTCCAAGAGCCTATTTCTTCCCTGACGCTCCTTGTGGGAACTCACCAAACCCCTGGGTTTCTGCTCCTCCGGGAAGAGTCAGCACAAAACCATGGTTCTGCCAGAAGCCAGAATCCCTAAGTGAGGTGGCTATGGCCAGCGGAGGGCCTTCCTTTCAAGAGTAGCCCATTTGCTGCCAGACATGGAGGTGAGAAAGCCCATGGGGTGCATCTATAGAGCTGCTGGGAGCGAGTCCTGCAGGCTGGGGCCACAGAGGTGCTGCTGGGGCTCACGCCAGCATGCTAAAAATGGCAATGTGAGCATTCCCAGCTGGCTTCGTGCTGGGTTCTGATGCTGGGAGGGGAGTGGGCTACAGAGCCAAAGCAATATCTATACAGCTAAGCCTGCTAGTCAGCGTCTGAACGAGACCCACCCTAACTTGAGGAGCGCCAAGGCACTCACAGGACACTGAGCCGGGCAAACACCCTTCAGATGAATGTAAGCATCCCAGTGTAAGATGTGAACAACCTACATGGGCCTCCACACGCGAGATCCAGCCTTGGTCTCTCTTAGAAAGAGCATTCTGTTCTCCGGTCATAAACCAGACCCTTCACTTCCCTGCCCACAAACAGGACCGCGCAGCACGAGTGCCTGCGAAGCAAGAGCCCCATCACCAGCCTGCGGTTTCCTGTGAAAGGAGTAACTCACGTTCCCTGATTTCTGACACCCCACACTCCGCTTGTGCGGCTCAGAGCACACGCAGCCGGCGCGAGGCACTGCCCTGCCAGCAATCACTCTGGGGAACTCGACTGTGGCCATTGTTCCTCTCACTATTTGAGTCACTCAAGGTGCCTCTTGGTCTGAGGGGTCAGAGACCCCCATGTGTGCCGGGCAGCAGCAGAGTCCCTTCTCACCTTCACTCCCTCCGGCCTAATTCCTTTCCCCAAAGAACTTGCCCGACTCAGGGCTGTGACAAGCTAGCTCTCCCACTGTCTCAGAGCATGGGGGGACAGCCCCAGCCACACTGTCCACAGCACACGGGACAGTAAGAACGGAACATAGAAAAGCACAGCTGTCCATCGTCTGCCTGGAGCTGAGCTGACAGACCCGGCCTAGGAGACCAGCACAGCGCAGCTCAGCCCCAGCGACAGAACCTGTTCTCACTTATTCCTGAGCCCGCGCAGATTAAGAACCCAGGCCAGGAATCCAATGGATGTGGCAGGGTTACAGCAGTCACTAAAACTCCCATGTCCAGGGAAAAGGGATTCACACAGCCTCATAGGTGGGGGTGGGGGCCGGGGACAGCTTGCTGTCTACCTGATCTCAAGAGATCAGCACGGAGAGAGCGCTCACGCTGGAAACCCCGCGCCTACTCTCCTCAGGAGGCGGAGAGGTCAGTCCTCATGCTTCTCCCAGCATCAAACTGATTCTCTGCACAGGCTGCTCCCATTCTACCTGCCTTCCATGTGACAGGAAAAGATTTCAGACACCAGGACCGACTTGCTGAATTAATGCTCACCGCGCTCCTGCAATCACAGTGCATAGCTAGTGTGGAAAATACGTTCTCCTCACTAACCCTAGCAAAGCAAGCCCCCAGGGAACGCATTCCTGACCCCAAACTGGTGGCCACTTCATCACTCTTGTGGCAGTCTGAATGGGGTCAGAGGGAGGGGAAATGACCCAATGGCTCACTCTGGGGGGAGGCTGTCTCCGCTCCCATGTTCCAGCAGTCACATGAAACATTGCACGCTGGCCTTGCCCTCTTTCCAGCTGCAAAGGGTTTGGCGTACCCTGAACTCTGAGTGTGGAAGCCACAGATCCCGGCAGCGCTGTAACCATCGTCATGGAGGGAATGGCAACTGAGATTCTGTCTCCAATTTCCACTTCAAACGCTTGCTGTGATCAGCACAGGGATGTGACTGGCTGAGATCTGAGAAAGTTCTAAAGATGCAGAAAATGAACAGAGATGGGGCAGCCACTGTACAGTGCTAGAATTTTCCCAGCTAATTACTGCCACAGTTAAAATTAATGGGGAGCAAATGTTTCCAAGAGAAACTAGTTGACAAACAGAGAGCTCCAGGCCTCAGGGAGAAAGAATCAGGTCTTGCTGCAAAATCCCCACTAACCCCGAAGAGCAGACGTCCGGAGGTCACAGGGAGAAAAGACAGGTGAAGTTACTGGACTGCCTGACCCAGGCTCCAGGGCAGAGCCACAAGTAACCCTTACACACCGTTCCCATCTTGCTGTCCACAATGCCGAAAATCTCTGATCCTCTCCCAGAAACACGATCCGCAACAGCCCAACAATCCAACTGCTCAGCTGACAATGAGCACCAGCACTGGATTTCTGGGGGAGGGAAGCAGCCACACATCCCAATCCCTGCCCCCTTCTCCCCACCTATCCGCACAGAGCTGTAGGCTTCATGGGAATACGGAGATACCACTGCCATGTCCCCGCTAGGACCCAGCAGGGTTTTTTCTCCTCTAATCTGGGATGTGAGTTGCTAGACATTCTCTCAGTCCCAGGCACCCCCGAAGCTGGATCAGAGCTGGACAGCAAGCCTCGCATACCGCAGGCTGCCACTCAGTGACACACAGCCCTCCCCTGCACTCCATGATGTGCCAGCTCCCCTTCCCCACCCTCGCCCCACAGCATGCAGGCGCCTCCCCAGGCGCAAGTTCAAATTCAAAGTGCTCGAGGGCCAAGAAAAACTCACTGAGTGGATTCAGCCATAGGAGGAGCTACCAGAAGATGCCAGACTTATTCAGAGTCTGGCCCTTGTCAAGGCGCAGTGCAAGCATTTCCCAGTCTAACTAAATTAACAGGGAAGAGAAATGAAGACTAGAAAGCAAAAAAGCCAATGTGTATCCAGCAGCCTCCTCCCAAGGAAAGGGAGAAGAGCAGATTCCTCATGTGCGCCAGACCCTGCCATGCAGGCCTCACTCACCTGGGAACACCAGGGATGGTGGTGAAGTGATGGGCGAAAGCACTCAGGCTGTGGAGACAAGCTCCTCTGCCATCCTTTTATAAAAGGCAGGACACTGGAGAGGGACTTACTCAGATTCTGCCATCCGAGAACCCAGCTCCAAGTCGGAACAGCTCTGGCCTCAGCTGTGCCCCTGGGTGAATCCAGCCCAGCACGGCTGTCACACTGCACCACGACAGGATGGGGCGAAGAGAACCATCTCCCTGCTTCACTAGCTGCAGCCTGCTGGCTCCAGGATCAAATTCTCACCTGTTGAAAAGGTTGTTCCTGCTGACCATTCTCAGGAAGCCAGTTGGGTCAGTTACCGAGTTCAGCTTGTTGTTCATCTCCTCAACCTGCTGGTCCAAGATGTCCCCCGCTTCACTCTCTGTCTCACTGCTGGCACAGGCTCTGAGGAGAGAGACAGAGAAGAGACAGGTCAGCGAGGCAGAGAGCAGCACCAGAGAATAGAGACAATTAGGGCTGGAAGGAACCGCAGGAGGTCACCTAGTCCAGCCCCTGCACAAAGCAGGGCCAACCCCAACTAAATCACCCCAGCCAGGGCTGTGTCAAGCTGGGCTTTAAAAACCCCTAAGGATGAAGATTGCACCACCTCCCTCGGTCACCCGTTCTGGAGCTTCACCCCCCACACTGCAACTTGAGACCACTGCTCCTTGTTCTGTCCTCTACCAGTGAGAACAGCCCAGCTCCATTCTCCCTGGAGCCCTCTTCAGGTAGCTGAAGGCCGCTCCAAATCCCCTCTCGCTCTTCTCTTCTGCAGACTGAACAAGCCCCAGTCCCTCAGCCTCTCCTCACAAGTCATGTGCTCCAGCCCCCTCATCATTTTTGTTGCCCTCCACTGGACTCTTTCTAATTTGTCTACATCCTTCCTGTAGTGGGGAGCCCCAAACTGGACACACTACTCCAAATGAGGCCTCACCAGGGGAGAATAATCACTTCCCTCTCTCTGCTGGCAATGCTTCTATGAATGCAGCCCCACATGCTGTTAGCCCCCTTGGCAACAGGGGCGCACTGCTGACTCCTGTCCAGCTTCTGGTCCCCTGTAAATTAGCTTCGCTGAAACATGGAGCCTAGGACAGGACCTGCTCTGTTCTCCAGTGGAGCCCATGCAGCCTGAGACACAGCGACGGGAATAACCCGCTTCCCTCCCCAAGGGCTCCGGCTGCATATCTCGTACCAATGGCCGTCCTGGACCCAATATCCCCCAGCTCGTAACAAGCACCCATGGGCGAAGTCACAGCCTGAAACAAAAGCGTCTGTGAAACCCAACATGCTCCCAGGCTGTGTCTACACTAGGAAAGTGAGGTCGACTTTGTAAAGTGGTTTCCCTGAACGGGGACTTGGTAAGTCGACTGGAGGGTTAATCCACGTCCACACTGTGTTAGGTGGACCCAAGGAGTCGACCCCCTAACCGGCCATTCTTACTAAGTCGACCTGTCGACTAAAGGAATTTCTTAAATCCACTTAATGGAAGTCCAGTGTGGACAGGGAGTAACTGAGGTCAACACAAGGCTGCTTAAGTGGACCCAAATTGCCAGTGTAGACGTACCCAGGGATCCTTACTGAGGCCCTCACACCGTCAGCAGCTTGCAAAGCGTGTCAGTGTCACTACCCCCATGTTACAGGTAGGGAAACTGAGGCTAAGAGGGGGAAATGCCTTGTCCCAGTGCACCCAGCAGAGCTAGGACTAGAACCAAGCCAGACCTCTGTCCACTCGGACACTTGACAGCCGACATCGCATCTGCCAGGTCTCCCTGTGCGCGCAGCAATTCAGCCAGGACAGCAGAGGCGCTCGTCCCAGACCCTCTTCCCCATGTTTAGGAGGCCAGAGGGAGATGGTCCAAGGGAGGATTACGTGCGCTCAGATGAACAAATACCTCCTCCCCTCCTAACTCTGCTCTGTTGCCTTCCTCCAGTTCAAACCTCTCAGGACAAAGAGGTTTCTTTCGTACACGTTTCTCTGCGGAGAAGGCATATGGCATCCTGAGGAGGCTACGTGCTCTGTTCTGGGGAGACTGGGGTCCACCTCTCCACAGAGCAGCTGGATGTGACTCAACAGGCAGGGCAGACAATAGGAAACGATTTACTGTGGCCAGTAAACATATGGAACCACAGCTGCACGCCTCCATAGGGTCTGCCGAAGCTGTCTCCTGCACCTCATTCCTGCTCCACTTCATCCATCTCCTTCCTCAAGGAGCTTCATGTCCCTGAAGTGCTCACACTTCAAACACTGTTTCTGCACAAACAACCCGCCTAATTCCCAGAAGTGAGTGGCATGTTTGCAGCCTACTCCCAGCTGCAGAAATAGGTGGCACTGGAGGACCCCTAATTACTCCCTGAGATTCTCTCCACATGTCACACGTGCTCTAACCCCAGCCTATCGAATGGCTTTTTATGGTTCCACTTCTCCCTAGTGCTCACAAGGCTGTCTTGTGTCACTTCAGAAATGAGAGCGGGAAATTAATCTCACACCCCAGGCAGAAAAGGTCTTAAGGCAAATGTTCCAAAGAACAAAGGCACAAATCCTGCTAAGAGGTAACAGGATTTTCAGTGTGGGCACAGGCATCTCAGCAGCTCTGCACTAGGCAAAGGATGCCTTGTAAATACGCTTCCAGGTCAATGGTCTTCCACCAAGGAAATTCTACTTTAAGCCCTGGCAAGAGCCAAGGAAACCCTTGAAGAATGAAAACTTGCGGACTGAACAGCAGCACACAAGTAGTGGAGCTGCTCTGCCAAGAGCAGAGTTTCTCCAGCTTGTTTTGCTGGGATCCCCTTTGAACACATTTCAGGCTGTAACAACCCTCCCGAAAAGGGATGACTCCCCCCGCCCATCATGCCATACTGACAGGCATGCACAGGAGCGGACAGCTTGCAGCCTGCCCATAGCCCCCCAGTTTCAAAGCCCCCAGCAAACAGCCTCCTTCCTTCGGCTTTCTTTCCGAGCTGCAGCCAGCCCCTCAGCACTCCTCAGTACCTCTCCCGGAAAAGGGGGCTGAGCTCCTGGTAGAAGACAGAAACCTGAATTCATCTGCCCAGCACAGCAGGGTCTAGGAGCTCAAGCAAATTTCAAACCCCTTTTAACTGGATACTTTGCTTTGAGAATCTCATTGGACACAGAACCAGTCCTCTCGTGCCCCTGAATTAAGGCACTTTATTCACTAAAACGTGGCTCCTTGATTAATGCACAGGACTGTGTTTGAAGAATTATTAACACCAACAGAGGGATGTTCCAGAACCCGCTCCCAGCACAGGCAGCTGCGCTCTGCCTTTAAGCTAAAGATGGCCAGGGAATGAACTGGGAGTCAAGGTTGAACAGTATTTTCATGTTCATGCTAAGCCCTGTACTGTGCGCCACATTTAACCATCTCTGCTCTTTGTTGGCAGGAAAATAGCAGCTCCCAGGGAGCAGGAGTAGGTGACGCAGGAGAGAAGATGTCTAATTTCTCTTGGTCCAACCCTCTCAGCCGTGGTGACAATACGCAATAGAGAGCCCCAAGGGTACATGCTGGAAAATAATTTCCAAGTGATGTTTGAAGTTCCACACAAATCCAGTGAGTGAACAGGGTTTGTCTGCACAGTATTCTGAGGCGGGGCGCTCCCCCCATGCCAGCCTTGAGAATCAGGGACAGAATGGGAGCTTCAGACGGAGCCATCGGCACCTTGCGGCCCCAAGAATCCTGCATTCCATGCTGGGAACACACACTCTTTGGAGGAGACGGCAAGCTCATGCCTCAGGAGACTAAAAACTCCCTCTGTGCAATCCTGATAACCTTGGTGTAAAGGACACTCTTCCCCTCCCACCCACCACTGCTCAGCACCTTCCAAGGGCACTTTCTTCCGCCTCCAACTCCTGGGCAGGACCTAAGCCACAATGGAGTCTTTCCTGAGGCTCACTGCTTTTTTAACTGCTTGCCATTGTCTGTGTGGCTCAAGGAGAGTGTGGAAATATAGCCCGGCTGCAGGAGCCACAGGACAGGGAGAGGAGCCCCCCCTCCCTCTACTCCAAGCCCCAGCCCAGGGGCCCTCGGCATAGCAGCTTCGTACTGTGGCCACGGCTAACAGCAGCACTTCCTTCCCCTGGGCTATTTCCCCCCTTCCTGCTCTTTTCCCTCTCCTGGGGCTCGGTTCTGTCCCCAACACTCCCTGGTGCCAGTCCTCCGTTCTCACCACACCCTCTGGCTGGAGCAAGGGCTTTTTATCAGCTGAGCCTGGATTGGGCTCAGGTGCCTCTAATTAACCTGAAGCAAACCCTGCTCAATCTGCCGGGAACAAAGCCCAGATCTTTCTAGGGCTTATCTACCTGCCTTCGAAGGCTGTCCTGCTTCCCTCTGGCCCTGCTCTCTCACAATACACCACGGTGGGGTCTAAATGCCACTCAAGAAAGAGATCCCGGTGTCATCATGACTAGTTCTCTGAAAAGTTCTGCTCAGTGACAGTCGAGAAAGCCAATACAAAGTACTAGGAAAGGGAAAAATCAAACAAATGCCAAAAATACATCTTAATTCTGCTATAAAATCCATGGCACCCCCACCCTTGGGATACTGTGTGCAGTTCTCATTGCCTCATTTCAAAAAAGAATGGGTTAGAACTGGAAAGGGTGCAGAGAAGGGCAATGAAAATGATTGGGGGACAGACTGCTTCCACCTGAGGAGAGATTCCTGGTGGAGGTATGTGCGTGTGAGAGGTCTATAAAATCATGAACGTACGGAGAAAGTGAATAGGGAGGTGTTTCACTCTTCACACAGCACAGGAACTAAGTGTCACTTGATGAAATGATTAAAAACAAACAGAAGGAAATACTTCTACGCACAATGAACAGTCAGCTGTGGAACTCATTGCCAAGGTATGCTGTGAAGGCCAACTGTATCACTGGGTTGAGAAAAGAATTAGAAAAGCTCAGGGAGGATTGGTCCATTGGTGGCTATTAGCCGAGATGGGCAGGGACACACCCGATGCTCCAGCAGTCGCTAACCCTCCAACTGATGATCCTGTTTGTCCCTGCTGACCTCGGAGCCCTAAGCCCCACCCCACGCTCTGACTGCAGCCAACCGCAGCAAAGAAACTGCTGGATCCAGTGATATAAGATGTCCCCAGCTCAGAAACCTTACACACCACACAGGCTGGGCACAGAGCTGGTGCCGGCATCAATCTAGCGATTATGTTACCACTGGGATATCATTGATACCATGATGCAGACCTGTCTGGGCTTTAATGAGAAGGAAGCCACCTTCACTCTCATCTCTGCTCCCCTAGATACACATGAGCTCAGATATTTATATGTACTCCCATCCCTTCTGTCAGGAGCCCCTCTGGAAAAAATTGCTCCCACGCTCTTTGTTTCAGACAGCTGCAACCTGCAGTGAAATGAAGGACCTAATTGCACGGTTGTGAAGAGCTTTGGATTCCCTTCAAGGAGCCATCCCTGAGTTCCTGGAAGGTCACAGCCCTCGGCAGATGAATTCCCCTTTGTATTGTAATGAGGAATAATAAAGAAGTCAGTAATTATGGAGCTGGAAGTGAGTCAAGCACGAATTAGACTGTTATCACTCCTCCCCATGCCGGTGAGCTGCTGCTCATGTACATACAGTTCTAGCAATTTAAAAGACACCTGCCTAGTTTAAAGCACTGAACATTCATAACCCAAACAGCCCAGCAAGGTAGCTGGATAACTCTTATCCTTATTTCAGAGGCAAGAAAACTCAGAGATAAAAGGAGGAAGTGACTTGGCCAAGGCCACATGGTGAGTTCAGTGGCACCGGCGGGATCAGAACTCAAGACCGCTCTATATCCCAGCGTGGCGCTCCTCGCTCCAAGCCGCCATCAGCTAACTACAGGGCAAGCAAGCGAAAGCACAGCACCACATGTTCCATCACAGCCAGTGTCCCAGGTCAGCCTACAAGGCACACCTGCATTTCTGCCTCATGTAAACGGGCTTCTCCTAAATGTGAACGCTTAAGACTCTATATCCGGGTTCCTCCCAAACAATTTTCCAGACTCCTACTTCAGTTTCATATAAACATTTCACAGCTGGGAATTTCTGTAACCAAATTTATACTCCATTTTCATTTCTTTATTATTAATTGTCCAGAAATATCCCCAAGCCATACATCTTTAACATTTTTGTGTTCTTTGTTCCATCCCTCCAAACCCAGCCATGTTCTGGTTATGAATGAATTTACAGAAAATGGCTGCATAAGTTGCAGGATAAGAAATCCAGGGTGTTCCTATGCCCACCCCAGGCACGCAAACCCCCTGCAGAGCACAGATCCTCTGTCCCCAGTTCTTATTACACTCCCCCCATGATCACAGTGGCATCACTCTCTGCCTCTTGGAAAACTGGGAAGCGAAAGAAAGTGGCAAAGATCAATTTTTTTCTAGATACCTGAGTCCCTCTCCAGCTAACTTTTCCTTCAGCACATTCACTCTTGCTCTTGCTTTAAAGCTTTTGTGCCAATTAACTTTCTTCACACATCTGGGAGGTTACACTCTTTAATCTGGGTTTCTTTGAAGTCACCTCCGCACCCCTTTCAAGCCCTGGCCCAATAAACATGGCTCCAGTTGTCTGTGTAGTGCCTGTCTGCGCCTCTTTAAAAAACAGCACTGCTGTGTTTTTCTACTACAGAGTCTCACAGACTGGACTAAAACTACCACAATCTTCAGACAGTAACACATTTCAGAGATTGCGCTGCAATTTAGCTCGCATAGGATTAAGATGATCATTTTAATGTTAACAAAGATGGCTGGAAAATCTCAAGGCGCTGGTGAAACCCACAAGTAGCAGAAGGACTGGGACTTACTGAAAGGGACTTGCTTGATATGGCTGGCATCCTGCTCAGAAAAAGGAAGCTTTCCTGTTTGGTAGGGATTTGGACAGGCTCCGTCCTTGCAATGCAGGTGACAAGTATTTCTGCTCAAGCTGGACCTGATGCCTGTTGTTACAGTCAGTCCTGAAGACTATGCAAGTGTAGAGAGTTATTGGGGAAAGAATTTCATTCATAAACTGCTCATAAATTTTCAGGCAGTTTCCAGGAATGTTCTAAGCAGTGCATGAATATAAAGAGCCCTAAAGTTCCTGGGCTGTAACTTTTGTCTCTGTTTATGAGCGTTCTTAGCTGAAGTACAAGAGCCGAAGTCATGCTGGCCCCGAATCACTGCCTGTCAGGCTTGATTTCTGCAGCCCTGTAGGCTGTTTCTTGCCAGTTTTTGAAGCGTTGCTGCTCTCCTATTTTGGGTGTTTCCAGCCACTGACGAGAGCCCAGATCTTCTCAAGGCTTTAGACACATGATCTGTGTTCAGTTTTCTGCCGGAGAGGGCTGTTTCTTATGTTTGATCCCTCGCATGAGCCAGCAAGGGAAACGTCCAAAGGTCTCTGGCACCAGCCACAGCTCAAACACTTGTCTAGGAGGGAACGGCAGGAGACGTTCATCTATTAGCCCATTTTGCTCAGCCCGTGGAGGGGAGCATGACTGCAGTCTGTCCTGTCTGGGTACTAGGAAAATCGGCAGAGATCAGCCTGGTGAACTGGGTTCCAGACCTGACAGAGTGATAAAGCTGCTGTTTCACTGACAGAAAGTGGAATATCACGACACCCTTTTATACACCAACACCATCCCCAGCCTTTGCAGGTCACAGAAGCCCTGCAATTGCTGCAGCGAGAAGGGAAAGCCTGAAGCACCAACGTGGAGAAGTCACCGCATGTCTGTTCATTTGTCTCAGAGAGGTTTTCTGCCTCTTGCTACCGAGCAGTAAGTGTGGCACGGAAGCTGATCTCTCCCACAGGCCGGTGCAGATGCTATGACAGGGAATGCGTGGACATGCTGCAGGGTGCCCGTCACAGCCAGGGTGTGTCCCATCAGCAGGCAGGGGAAGGACCGAGCAATTAGGGAACGCTGCAATGAGACTGTCTAGCCAGTGCATTTTACTGGAAGTGACTGACTTTTAAAGCCAATCCCACCTCCCATGACACATTGTATTACCTGTCTGAGCTCCTCAAAGGCTATTCACAGGCCTTCATCGCCTGTGCCAGTCACAGGAAACCCCAGGTTCTCTCACTCCAAATGTACACCGCCATTACGCTAAATTACAGAAGCGGCTTCTGTTGTAACCTTGTGCCCATAAAATTGACTTGTTCGCTCCTTCTCAGACTGACCCAAAATGGGACACCTGGAGCCTCGTGGATACTCGGGCCTCCTAAAAAGAGGCACACCCAGCGAGGCTGGCAGGGCAGCTAGTCTAGCAGAGAAGTGAACGGAAATGATCTTCATCCACCGGCTCATCTCTGTAGCTCCACTGCCATATCTGATTGGTAGAGCTGGCTGCTGGCCACGTAGGTGACGCTCTCGTTACTACCTGCCCGGGGAGTGTTTGGGTCTCAGAGAGGCCAGGAGGACCTTAGGACCCATGACACAAACAGACGATTACGCTGAACACGTGTAGGTTGGATTTTCTCCCCGGTCACCTGAAGAAAAAAGTGAGGCTAAGCTAGCACAACATAGTGCCTAGTCTGAAATTTTCTCTGCTTTCCATCGTATTCTTGTCTCTCCCCCCTGAACTCAGTTTGAGGGCACACCTGTGTGGATAGTTTCAGCACCCCTTAGGGCCCAAGATGAGAATTACCCACGTCTTTCATCCTCCTTCTAGAGGCTGACAAAGAGGAAGAACAAGTTCCCGGCCCACCCGGGGACCAGAAGTCACAGCCCCACAAGGCATTCATCTCCATAGCCCTGCGTGATGGGTTTTGCCCGGAGGACTTGCATTTACAGCGCTATGCTGGCAGGAGACCATCTCGCGCTGCCATAGCTGCTGCCGCTCATTGAGGTGGTTTTCTTACACTGCCGGAAGAGCTCTCCTCCACTGACGTAACAGGGCTACGCCAGCCGCCAGCTGTTCTGATGTAACTCTGCTGCTGTACATTTAAGATGCTGACTGAATTGGTTCAGTAACCCAACATGCCTTGGGAATAGCTGTCCTGAGCGTGCGCCCAGGAAGTCCCATCCTAATACTGGGCGGGATTGTTGGTGAGAACGCTGGGGAAGCTGACTGGAAATATGTTCACACTCAGACAAAACTGCAAAACTCGTAACACAATCCAATGGAAAATCCTGCCTCAACCAGACTGAAGTGTGAACATGGGGGAGGGAGAGCGCAGGCCTTCCTGGGGAGCGGTCACTGCAGCACCTCCTGGCTTTATTGCTACTTCTGCACAGAAAGGTCTGAATTGCATTATTTCAGTATCAGGTATGGCTCTGGCTGCTTTCTGTGGCAGGCACCAGCAGAGCTATGAATAGTGATTAACTGGGGGACGGGGAGAGGTGCAGTTTTTCCTGCACTGTCCACAAAATCATGAGCTGAATTTACTTTTTGGCTCAGTTCCACAAAACTGAAATGTGTTTCTTTGCCAGAACTATTCCCCAGAAAATCAGTTTTCTGGGGGACAACCCACTCGGCCTTATCTCCTCCCTGGCCGCTGGGGCCTGAGGAAGATCTGTCAGAGCAGAGCCCGCCGTGACCCTACAGCATACTGACCTGATGAAGGCAGCAGCATAGGAAGACTTCAAGATTACAAATGAGATCATTCCCACTGCAGCCAGATCCCGCATGCCCTGACCCCAGCTGGCAGAGAACTTCTTCCCTGCTAATGTGAGAGTTAGGCAAAGAAATGGATCCTCCTGACACACACTGAAATCAGAAGCAAGAAAGGGGCTGTAAAATGTTTCCTCCAGTGCAGCATCTGCAGCACCCTGTTTAGCCTTCAAGATCTCCCCAAGGGTATGTCACCCACACTTCTCAATACTGCAGAAACCGTTCCATCGTTACAAGACAATGGGATTTAGTGTCAAGAAAATTAAAACACAATAAAACAGAACAAGCCACTGTCCCCATTCAGATAGGTGTCTAGTTAGTGACCTGGGCTAGCAAATACACTTACTCTTCTTCTCATCTGGGCTAATTTAGGCTTCCAAAGAGCCAGTCTGTTACTAACTTGCTGCTTCTTCTGGCAGCACAAACAATGAATTAGATTAAACAAACCTGCTCAGCTACAGCAGTTTGTGAGTACACAACGGGTTTCAGTTTATTAGACGATAAGGTGTCATCATATCCTTTAAGGTAGTTCCATTCACAGAGCAGGGTCAAGAAGGGGGTTGCAGATGCCCTGACTCCACCTGGCAGGCTGAAGTGATTGCAGAAAACAAAGTGTAATGAGCATGTTCAGGTATCACGATAGGAAGTGCTGATAGGCTCATTCAAGCCAGAAATTGAACCAAGACTAAGTGACGCAGCCCACTCACGGCTAACTTAGGACATTCACGGACAAATTGGGTCAAAATATTTGTGGCGCTTATCTGTGCAACGGATAAACTGGTGTCAGAAAGAGGATAACTTAATCAGATGGATTGTTCATGGGAAGTCATTTGCTCAGACCTTGCTGTAAAGAGGCGTATTTCAAGAATGTTCTTTTCAAAGTTGCAACTTCAATTCTTCATGAGCAAATCTCTGTGGCAGAATTAATGATATAGGCACTTCCGAACAGAATCTGCCCGTGTCCAGCAGATGAGACATCTAACTACCAAGTCTGTGGGTGCAAACCCCATCTGCATGCACTTAATCTATTATTTGCAGCACAGATGGCTGTGGAAACAAAACAGAGCAACATGGCTGAAGCTAATTTAAAATTTGGCCCAGAGAATCAGAGTTCTCAGTCCTCAGCTCATCTCAGGCTGTCTGTACACATGACTTCCAGGTGGGAGCACGAGAATCAGGATGGAAACCCCTAACTCACCGGGTATAGTAGGAGTCCACGCCCAGGGCCTCTCGCACACTTGCAATGTAGAACTCCAGCACCGAATTAGTCACCATTTGGAAGCTGCTGGCTTCATGGACATCCCCGGCATTCTCTGCCATGCTGTCCCCCAGATAGTATTCATGAAACTTCAGAATTCCTGCAAAGACACATTAATTCCCAGCATTACCAACTGCCAAGGAAAGCGGTGCAACTTACAAGCCCTGAGGGGTCGGCATCTCCAGCAGAAATGGAGTGAAGCATGCTGTGCCTTGTCTCCAGAGTCCTTTCCAGGAGCTAGTCCAACATGCTATATTAAGACTGCTTTTAAATCTGCTTGTCTACTTTGCAAACGATGGAGCAAGAGAAGAAAGCTGAGAAGGGCTTTAATGAGATGTTCACAGGGCACTTACTATCACAGCAGCCTCATACAAATTATAAAACAGATGTTTCTCAGAAGCATCTACCAAGGAAATTCACAGCTCAATAGCAACATATGAAAAATGTCTATTAATAGTCTCTGACCAAATAAATTAGACACACAAGGGCTGAAAGGCTAAACAAAAAATGTTATTACGACAGCAGAATCTCCTGGTGTCACACGGAGATTTCTCATTTCACCCATATGCACAAAGCTAAATACACGCAAAGAAGTAAAAGGTAGAATCATAAAAGATTAGGGTTGGAATTGTTGATGCCCCTGGCTGCATCTGGGGTCGCGCACTGGGTAACTCGAAGGGGTGGAAGGCCATAGCGCCGATGAAGCCCCTTTGCTCCAGACCTCAGGAGGTCATCTAGTGAGTCCAAGCACTGCTCAAAACTGGATCAACCCCAACTAAATCATCCCAGTCAGGGCTTTTTCACATCGCATCCTAAAAACCTCTAAGGATGGAGATTCCACCACCTCCCTAGGTAACCCATTCCAGCGCTTCCACACACTCCTAGGGGAAAAAAAAATTCCTAATATCCAACCTAGACTTCTCCCACTGCAACTTGAGACCATTGCTCCTTCTCCTGTCACCTGACACTGCCGAAAATAGCCTAGCTCGCTCCTCTTTACAACCCCCCTCAGGTACCTGAGGGCTGCTATCAAATCCCCCCCCCCCCCCCAATTCTTTTCTGCCAACTAAATAAACCAAGTTCCATCAACCTCTCCTCATAAAACATGTGTCCCAGCCCCCTAATCATTTTCTTTGCCCTCCACTGGACCCTCTCCAATTAATACACCGCCTTCCTGTAGAAGAAGGGCCCAAGACTGGACATAGCACTACAGATGTGGCTCAGCAGTGCCAGACAGAAAGTCCCTCCATCTGTTGGCAATTCTCCTACTAATGCAGCCCAAGATGCTGTTAGCCTTCTTGGCAACATGGACACATTGCTGACTCAAATCGCCCTTACTGTCCAACGTAACCCCCATGTCCTTGTCTGCAGAACTGCTGCCTGGCCAGTCGGTTCCAGTCTTCCATCCTACGCGCAGGACTCTGAGCTTGTCCTTGTTGAACCGCATCAGATTTCTTTTGGCCCACTTCTCCAATTTGTCTAGGTGACTCTGTATCCTCTCCTTGCCCTCCAGCACATCTGCCACTGCTCCCCAGCTTAACATCATCTACAAACTTGCTGAGGATGCAGTCCACCCCTTCCTCCAGGTCATTAATCAAGATATTGAACAAAACCGGCCCCAGGACCAATCCTTGCCAACATCATTGATCATCATCCACTGAGCCTGGTGATCTAGACCGCTTTCTAGACATCTTCTAGTCTATTCATCCAATCATCCCTCTTTAACTTGCTGCAAGAATAGCTTTGCTTCCAGACTATGCTACAAAAGCTTTCCCCACATCGACACAGCCTATAATCTCATGGTAGAAGGCAATCGGGTTGGTCATTCATGAATTGCCCTTGGTGAATCACTGCCGGCTGTTCCTGATCACCTTCCTCTCCTTAAGTGCTCCAAAATGGATTCCTTGAGGACCTGCTCCATGATTTTTCCAGGGATTTCGAGGTGTACATGACTGGCCTGTAGTTCCCTGTATTCTCCTTTTTCCCTTTTTTTTGAAGATGGGCACAACATTTGCCTTTTTCCAACTGTAGACGACCTCCCCCAGTCGCCGTGAGTTCTTGAAGATAATGGCCAATGGCTCTGCAATCACATCAGCCAACTCCCTCAGCATCCTTGCATGCCCCACAATTTGCACATGTCCAGCTTTTCTAAGTAGTCCTGAACCTGTTCTTTCATCACAGAGGGCTGCTCCCCTCCTCCCCATATTGCGCTGCCCAGTGCAGCAGGCTGAGAGCTGACCTTGTCTATGAAGAGAGGCAAAAAAGCATTGAGTATTTCAGCTTTTCCCACATCATCTGTCCCTAGGGCATCTCCCCCAATCAGTAACGGGCCCACACTTTCCCTGACCATCCTCTTGTTGCTGATATGCCTGTAGAAACCCTTCTTGCTACCCTTCACATTCCTTACTAGCTGCAACTCCAACTGTGCTCTGGCCCCCCTGATTTCACCCCGCACGCTGGAGCAATATTTTTGTAGGTTAATGAATATTAGAATACTAAAGCAAAAACATCATACAATGGGGACAGCCAGGAAAAGGAAATAATCAGACCAGGGGGGCAGTGTTTTGTCAAGGATTCAGCTATTACTGCTAATAAAATCTTCCTCCAGTTAGATTAGCACATCGTTTTGGAGACGGCTAATCCGACGGTGCCACATCACTGAGAGATTGCCCTGGGCACCCAGTCTGCATGGGCAGTGTCGTGAACCAAGACGGTGAGAACAGGACAATTAAAGAAAAAGACTTAAGCAACCACCATGTAGCAACAACAGCAAATGAACTCACTGAAATGATCAAGGGGTGAATGAGGGAACATTTCCTACCCTAGAGTAAAGAACCTGAGAGGCCCTTTGCACGTATTAGTTAGAGAAGGCGAGAAGAAAGCTGAGAGCTGTAGTCAGCACGTGGGAGCTCCTACGTTTGGGCCACTGGAGGCAAAGCCACGGGATAAGGATCTGAGAGAGGGAGACACATAGAGTCTGAGCAGACTGTGACCATCACAGCCCCACGCGGCCCAGGGTGGCTGTGACTAAATTTTTATGAAGCCCAGCTGATACAATCTTCACAGGCAAAGTCTGGCAAAATACATGGTTTGAGAGGACAATTAGTGACCATGTGTGTAGTGGGACTGTAACGTCTCTTTGCTCAGATCCTTAAAGGGTCTGAGTAACTCCTAGAATAAGTAATCAAAATGATACCTCTAGAGAAAAATGTGTCATCCAGGCCAAAGAAGTTCATTTGGGTTTGCTTTCCTTGTTGAAGCATGTTCAATGCCATCTGAATTAGTGCTCTATCTCTTTAGCTTTGTCACAGTGAAGGGTTACAATTATTAAATTATATACAGAAAGAACTCATGAAAATTTGCAGTCATCACTTTATTAGATAATGAATAACAGCTGCCTGAGAAAAGGGATTCTCTTCAAATTAATCCTCCCTGCTTGCTCCTCTGTGAGAAATGTTTCCACATTCGTGTGAAGAAGATTCAAAGGATCAGACAGTTTGAGGGCACATCAGGAGGCTGGGCTGCCCTCCTGTTTTCTGGAATCCACTTCAATTAATACATGTCAAATGTGTTTGGAAGCAGAAAGCAGAGACATGTAATTAAAGGGAGGACTTTGGGTGACATAAAAGATTCTCTTTTAAGGCTGGCGTGCTTGGAATCTAATGATCATCACTCTTGGCACTGCCCTATGGGAAATCCAAAGAGATTGGCTGTTGAAAATGGGTAAAGTAAGCACCTGAAAACTTTCCCATTTATGGATGAATGTCAAAGCCCTAAACACACTTCTCTGACTGAACTTTCCTTCCTTCTAATTTCTGTGCACGCCACAGGTACCGGCCTATTTGGGATCCTCTGAGCCAGACAGATCCCCCAAACGAGCATCAGTCCACAAACCCATGAAGTCCTTCCCCTCAAGAGAGGGAACAGGACCAAAAGAAACATGGGTATAAAGTAATGGGGTGGTGGGTGTGGGGTGACAAGGAACGAAAAATGCTGGAAGTGTAGAGGAGAGGGTCACAAGAAGGGTACAAGCACACCACCAAGCTGAGAATCTCAGCTAGTGCCCACCTCTCAAAGGACGCCCAGGAGTCAGTGGAAGCCACCCACAAGAATTCTGCCTGGATGCATGGACAGAAAAATGCCAAGAAATAGGCTCCTCTGCACAGTCACAGAGAACATCCCAGTCCATCTTCCTCTGCCTAGACCAGTACAGAGCCTTCTTGACCAGCGCTAGGAGGAGGAGGAGGAGAAGGTTCTGAGATTTTGTGGGGCCACAGATAGGAAGGACATAAATAAAAAAGGGCAGGGAAAGGTGCAGCCAGCACTTCAATAGGAGTTTCTGGCAGAAGCAGAAAACAGGCTGCAACCTGGTGCATTGTAAATAAACATGTTCTAGGGGCAGAGGCGGCTTTTGGGCCAGGCACACGCCTAGAGCCCGAAGCAACAAGGGCCCTGTCGCCTGCTTTGCCTACTCCAAAAGCTGCGTCTGCTTCGGTCAGCAGCAGGAGGGGGAGCTGGCCCCTGGGGCCAGGGCTGGCGTTGGGAAGCTGGGACCAGCGACAGGGTGGGGAGGGCTGGCATCTGGGAGATGGGGCTGGACGGGAGCCAGGGCGGTGGGGAGGGCTGGCATCAGGGAGCCGGGGCCACAGACGGGGGTCCCCATAGACCTTTAGGGGCCCCACAATGGCCCTTTGCCTAGGGCCCCCAATAGCCAAAGGCTGCCTCTATCCAGGGGCTCCCTCTTGCCACAGAAGGGAAGGGTGTCATGGCTGTCCGTCCTCGGGGCCAATTTTTGTTCCTAGTGGACCCTGGAACCAAGGTGGCTGGAGAGAGCTGAAGAGTCGTGTCAAGACCTGCCCGTAGGTAAGGCACTGGAACAGTCCTGACCAGGGGAGGCCCCACTAGAGTTAAAAGTGGAGTCCCCTCATGGCTGGTTCTATCCTGGCCTTCTCTGCTGAGACTGCCACCAACCCCGCGATAAACCACTGCTTTCTGCAGAGAGAATATTTGCACGTTAGGAACTAGATAAAGCCTCCGTCTCATTTCACCGGGGCCCAAAACTGCTGTCAGGCCTTTTAGTTACTACGTTTTGCGGACAAATTCTTCCCTAGAGTGACGCCAGCGATGACCAGGGATTAGAGCACAGATAAACTTGGCCTGAGGCTATGTATTCATTCCAGTGTCCTCCATGTGAGAGGCTGCATTTCCAGTCACCAATCCCGAGCCAGACTGCCTCTTGATCCAGCTTACACAGATGATCCTATATTCCTAGATAAAGGACGAAAGCTAGCTCCCCCCAGGAGCTGCCAATCCCTGCGTCCAGGTGACACGGCTGCATTCCCTCAGCACCTCTGCACTGAATCGCCAGCAGAGACAAGCCTTAACGTAATTCCCAGGAAGAACTGAGTACTGGGCTCCATAAAACCAGTTGTGGGGACGCTGCAGAAGCCGCAGCCTGGAAAGCTGTCCTAACACTGTCCCAGAGCAAGGAGGGTCAGGGTGTGCTAGCACGGCCATGTAAAGCTCCAGGCTAAGCTCAATGCCAGAGGAAGCGGATAGCGGGTGCAGAGAACACTCAGTAATCCAGCACCTATTCTCTGTTACAAAGTGAGGCTTTGGGTGGTCTCTGGGCAGCCTGGGGGTGAACAGGCCAGCATCCGAATGGGTCTGTCCAGCTCTGGTTTCTGAGATTCCCTCTTTGGCTGTAAACTTCAGAAAGAAAACTCACCTGCCCCGGGGGCAAGCAGCCAACTGTACAGGTAGTCTGCAGCCAGCGAATAGTAGAGAACAAGTCCCCTCTGGCCATTCACCGTCTCCAGAACCTGATCAATGGTGACAGGGGAATAGGGGTCTGAGTCCTGCTGTCCAGTCTGACGTTCCACCAGCAAGTCAGCGAATGCTCTCGTTCGCCCCCTCTCCGCCACAGCCAGGGCTTCATCATGGTGGCCTGTGAAGAAGGGCCACAAGTTAGGGAACAAAGTTGTGTCTCACCACAGTGTACTGTTACAAGGCAGAGAGCAAGGCAGTTATTCCAATCCAAACCAGAACCACAGAGCGGCTGCACAGCTGCGCCCCAAATCACAGAAGGGCAGAGCCTCTATTGGCAGATTGTCCTTGCTTCCCGCGCAATCCCAGCCATCCTGGGGGGGATCCTCCGCTCTCCTGCACATCGCTTCTTCCCCGGCTAAGCCACGCCTGACACCACAAAGATCCAAGAAATCCAGTCCCTCTTTATCCAAAGGATCTGTGCTAGACTCTGGCTTATATCTGGTCCCTTCAGTGCAGCAGAGTCTAGGAGCCTGCACTTGTCTACATGGGTAAGCCACGCGGCCTCAGCACCTCTGAGCCTGAGCCTGCGGGTTTCAGCATTCCTGCTCCTTTCCGCCCAGACTGTCGTTCAGAGACTTTGATCTCTTCAGGATCAAAGCACATGAGCAAGTATCTGCAGCGACTCCAGACTAGAAGAGGGTTTCTTTGTCAATTGGTACACAGCCTGGGGATGTCCTTAGGTTAGCTAGACAGGCGAAGGTGAGACAGAGTTCAGACTGCCCAATGCCAGTGCCCCACTGAACCATGCTACTGTGGAAACCAGCCTGGCTCTGGCTCTTTGCCTGTCGGTCCCAGGCGAGGTTCAGGGTCTCTTTGAGCCCAGCCTTATCGCCGCCTTCTCCTCTAGGGCCGCTGTTCTCCGCTGCAAAGCCATGCTGAGTGCATGTGTCTACCTTACCAATCACTGTCTTCCCTGATCCTCCACTGGCAGAGACTGGCTGAACCCAACCCATGACGACCCCAAACACCTCATGTCTCTGCCGTGCTCCAGGAACAGCATTTTAACTCTCTGCACCTACTGGGTAGGAATGCCAAGGTGATATGTACAGAGTCCTACAGCTAGTTCTTAAAGAGGTTACAGACAATCCCTGTGTTCATCACTTTCTCTCTGGGTTTTTCCCCCACCTGCATCCCCACAGCATCCGATCTCTGTCCTGATGTGCATTAAGCGTGGCGACTCATATCTGTTGCGGTGTGGCCTGCAGAGGGTTGGATGTGCAGGGTAGTGATTTGCTCTGGAAGGATTTTATCCTCATGACTCTGCTTGTATTTGCAAAGGGAGTTCAAAGAAGTGCGCCTGGCACTGGGCGCAGAAGCTGCTGAGTTTTGTGTATGTGGAGCAGCTCGAATTCCTCACAGCAGGCTGGGCAGGGGAATCTCTTACCCAGCCTGTGAGGGAAGATGGGAGGGAGAGGATTCTGTGATGTAACCAAGCACAGCCACGGGGGACACAAAGCGAACGGGACAGGAGAGAGCCTAAAGGCAGCATTGTTCAGAGGGGAAAGCGATGAAACCTCATGGAAAGGACATCCGAACTACACTTCATCCCAGACCCCCAGGCTTCGTGGAAAAGCACAACCTCACCTGGCCCATGCCCCATGAGGAATTACCCTCACAGGACACATGGGGAAACTGAGGCACAAACAGGCACAGGAGCTGTGATCTCAGTCTCCTCTTCTCACCACTAGACTAGAAACACTGGGGAGGAACAGCGCACCTGCAACTTGGGTCAAACCCGGCCCCCAGGGACGACGCCCAGCTCCCCAACACCACAGGCACCTCAGCTGTCTCTTACCAAGGCTGACGAGCACTCGCTGCAGGGCCTGGTAGGACGACGTCTGCAGGTCAAAGAGCGACAGCTTGTAGTCTGTGCTCAGCTGCACCTCGTGGCGGATGGTTTCAAACAGTGCCGATGCCCTGTAGAGCTGGGAGGGGAGAACAGCCCATGATGGCACTCAGCACCCACAGCATGCAGCCACTGGCCACGTCAGGGAGGAGAACCTGGGGCAGGGGGAGGAACCAGGCCCAACGTGCTCCGAACTGGGGCAGTTCTGTCCCTTCCAGTCCTGGTCTGCAAGAAGCTCACCCCATTACTGCAGCATCCAAGACAGAGGGGCTGGACACTGTGGGGAAGAGCGGGCACACTTCCCAGACACAGCCGGCATTTGGGGACCCACATGTTACCAGACTGAAATGCCTCCAGGCCACAGCAACTGGACGTTTGTCTCTGTTCCCACATTGTGTGTGAGCACGCACATGTGAACGTCTGGGGGGGCCGGGACGACACGTCACCTCTGAACAAGCGCCATATGCAAGACGGGACCACGCCCTGATGCATTCCAGGGGCTGAGACCCTCTCCCACTCCTGCCTACCTGGTGCTGTGACTCCTCCAGGTTCCCACTAGCCCAGAGAGAGAGGCCCAGCCCATGGCGGATTTTGGCTTCATCTTCTCTACGGCCCAGCTGTTCTGCCAGCCTCAGTCCTGAAAGAGAAGTAAAGTCCATGAAGACAGGAGAAAAGGGTCTCTGCTGTTGCTGCTGCTGGAGGAGGGGAGGTTCCCCAGCCCCCAAGGCTGTGTTCAGGCTGCACGCAGGAACAAATTCACACTGGTCCCGGCCGCTCGTCCCCATACACGTCTGACTGATGTGCGGGGGCTGGAGTGCCGGCGTGATGACGGGAAGAGCTGGGAGGACTCATGGAGCTGCTGCAGACAGGGGTCAGCACGAGGGGTAAGTGACATGACACAAGGAGTGTGCGAGGCTCCCGGGAGCGCCTGGAGGGAGCAGGGAGAGGCTCCACTGGATGGACACTTCCCCTGTGCCACTCCAGCCTCATCCGAGAGGAGTCCCCTCCCAGCTGCTAATACAGCCGGCTAACCGGGTCACGGCTCAGCACCAGCGCTCCCAACACCTTCCCGGCAGAGGCCATGGGCTCTGCTGCAGCCGGACTCCAATCTGACCTACTGAGGGAACATTCATTCAGCTCCTACAGCCTCCGTGGGCATTTCCTCCAACGCTCAGCAAGTCACACCCCTGTCATGCCAGGCACAGGAGGCTGGGTGCAGCTGCTGGGCTCAGCGCAGAAGAGAGGCCTTCGGCAATTCTCAGCAGCCAGAGCAGGAGGAAGGTCACCTCCCGTCAGTAAAGAGGGTGTCTCTAGTTTCAGTTCATCAACTTCCAGGAAACCCACGCTAACTGGGGTAACAGTCTGCAGCCCTGCTCCCCGCACACTAGTGAGCCCACTCGGCTGCTTTTCCTCCTCACACCGCACGCTGAACACGACACTTACCTGGGAGATGGTGCAGCAACAGCACAACAGGTGTCAGGGGAAAGACCGATGGGAACCTGCAGGAGCAGCTTTCCAGACACCCAGCTTCTCAGCTCACCTCCCACCACACACCTTCTTCAAGAGCCTCCAGAAGGTGCAAGGGAGAGCGGCCTCTAACTGGTCCAGCCCTGAGCCCACCCCCCTTTAATCTGCAGGGAAGAGACAGGCGGCTCCCAAATGCAGCCCAAGGGCATCCGGAGCTGTTTCCTCAGGAAGTCAGCCCTCAGCCCCCTGCCACATCTCCCCTCTCTGCCCAGGGCAAACTCGCTTTACAAAGAGACTCAGCTCACTTGGAGTCTTGGGCTTTAAAGGGCCCCCACACACCTTCCAAAACTCTGCCGCTCCCATCCGTCCGTGGGCTGTGCGGCCCGGGGAAGATCAGCCCAGGTCTGCAGGCCTAGAGCACACACTCGCATTCCCACCTCCCCCCCTTTCACCCAGACGTGCCCCCCCTCATCCCTCGCAGCCACTGTCTCCTCACCTTCCTGCAAGTACATGACAGCCTGCGAGTAATTCTGCAGAGCATGATGGGTCCTCCCAAGGCTGCTGTAGGACACAGTTTTGGCCACCAAGTCGTTCATCTGAGCTGCAATGCTGAGGTGCTGCTCCTGATACACCACCGCCCGCTCATAGGTGCCCAGCGACTCGTACGTTAGCCCCAGGTTCCCATAGGCCCTGCCCTGGCAGGTGGGATTGTTGGTCTCTTCTGCAATCTGCAGGTCCAGCTGGTGGTACTGCAGCGCTGTGTCGTACTCGCCCATTTGCTGATAGACTCCCCCCAGGCCGCAGGCGGCGTCGCTCTCCAGAGCCCGGTCCTTCATTTCTCGGGCAATGTTTAGCTGGCGTTCCAGGCAGGATATGGCTTGCTCATAATTTCCTAACTGGCTGTGCAGGCTCCCCAGCTCCCCGTAGGCTTGGGCTTTGTTGAACCCCTCCCCGAGCTCATGAGCCACCACCAGCCTCTTTTCAAAGCACACTAGAGCCTGCTGCAAACTTCCCATGGCCCTGTGGGAAGAAAAAAGAATCATTTATCTTCCCTGTGCAGGTGTGAAATGAAAACCATCTCTCACTGCCACTTCCTACAGAGAACCCCTGCTCTGCAGCCGGCTCTGTCTGTCCTGGCCTCTAGCTGCCAAGTCTAGGGGAATGTCCCAGCTACCAGTCGTGAACTGGCCAGGCACCCTAGCAACGGTCACCAGCAGCCCACAGAATGGTCCAATTCCCCGTAGCGTCCGTTGGAAACGCCTCACTCCAGGGCTCCCGGAACAGGGAAATGGAAGTTTCGCTATTCGGCTTGAATAGCCTTCCTCCTCGTCACCCAGACAGCTGGCGGTCCACACCCCTGTACTCACATCCTGCTCCCCACATCTGTCTACACACCTCCTTCAGCCCCCCATCCCCTCCACAGCCACACGCAGCTGTACACACTCACCCACAATGCCCATGTCCCCCTCACTGCCATACACCCCATACCTGTATGTCCCCTGCATGGCTTACACCCCCACCACATGCATCTGTACACACACCTGTACAACCTCCCATGGCCTTCAGAGCCTACACCCCACTAACCCACATATGTACACGTATACCTGCACACCCCCATGCTCCTCCACACATTTATACACACATCTGTACACCCACACATGCATCTGTAAATCTCCCCATTCCCCCATATTCCCCTCTCTCTCAGCCATGCAGATACACTGCCCTATACCCCCCTCCGTGGCTGCATCCTCTATCTCCCCGCAGCATCCTCTATCCACACACATCCTCTATCTCCCCGCAGCACACACCCCGCCTGCACACTGAGAAATGCAGCATCTGGTCTTGCTTCTCTGTGCAGAGGTTGGTCCCCTGACATGACCTCACACTGGCTGTGATGTGCTCCCCTGCACCAGGCGCACAGGTAAGATAACCATTCGGGGCCTTTTCACTCATTCCCAATTGCCGAGGGTCTGTTACCTGTGCCCATTTCCCAGGCCCCGATAGGCCTTTCCCTGGTCCTGCATGCGATTCAGACTCTGCGCTACAGACAAGTACTGTTCATAATACTTCACAGCTTCTTCATAATCTCCCAGCGCCTCGTAGCAGTCCCCCAGGTTGCCGTATGCCCGGCCTCTGTCCAGCACGGCCTCACTTCCACTCAGCTGCTGCAGCATGGCCAGCTGCTGCTCAAAGTGCCCGATCGCCTCCTCCATGACACTCATGTTCATCTTGGTGATCCCCATGTTACCATAGACCTGGGCCTCTACACTGGGGTCCTTCAGCTTCTGGCCAAGTTCCAGCTGCTCTTCGTAGCACTTGAACGCCATGGTGTACTTCCCCAGGGACATGTACACTGCTGCCAGGTGGCCGTGAGCTCTGCATTCCCCCGGCACGTCCCCCAGCTCCTGGTAAACCTCCAGCTCCTGCGTGTGGTACCCCAAGGCCTTGTCATATTTTTGGATCATCCTGTAGGCCGAGCCCAAGGCCGCATAGGCGCTGGCCTCCAGCCGCCTGTCTTTGACATGATGCGACAAGCTCAGCTGCTGCTCATAGAACTTTACTGCCCCACCGACATCCTTTTTACAGACAAAAATATCCCCCAGGTTCCCGAGAGCCCGGAACTTGGCTTGGGAATTGTTCAGAGCCTGGGCCAGAGACAGCAGGTACTTCTGGCACTCCTCGGCTTTGCTGAAGTCCAGCAGGGCCTTGAACGCCAGGCCCAGGTTGCAGTAGGCCTTGGCTTGGCTCAGCTTGTCGTGCAGATCCTTTGCTAGGGCCAGATCCTGCTCGTAGCACTTCACGGCCTCCTCGTAGTTCCCCAGGCAGTAATGGGCATAGCCCAGGTTGTGGCACACCTTCCCCTCCGCCTCCATGTCCTGCAGCTCCGGGGCCAGACGCAGATACTGCTCATAGTACGGGGCAGCCTGCGCGTACTCGCCGCGCGAGCAGTGGAAGTTCCCCAGGTTGCTGAGGGCCCGGGCCTCGCTCTGGATGTCCCGCAGCTCCCGCGCGATGCTGAGGTGGTTCTGGTAATGCTGCAGGGCCCGGTCGTGGGCGCCCAGGGCCTGATACGCCACCGCTAAGTTCCCGTGCGTGGACGCCTGGGACGCCCGGTCGTTCACCTCCATGGAAATCTGCAGCTCCTGCCGGTGGTACCGGACCGCCTGCTCGTAGGCGCCGAGAGCGTTGTACGCGTTGCCCATGTTCCCGTAGGCCCGGCCCTGCGCCCCGTAGTCGCTCAGCTCCTGGGCGATGCACAGGTGAGTCTTGTGGAGCCTGAGCGCAGCGTCGTAGTCGCCTTTCATCTGGTGAATGATCCCTGAGACGGGGGGGAGAGATTAGGGGGAGATGCAGCCCCCAGCCCCACCCCGACCCACGCGGCAACCTTCCCCACCGCCCCAGCCCCACCCCGACCCACGCGGCAACCTTCCCCACC
>ML685954.1:8373589-8518510 GCA_007922175.1 Pelusios castaneus
CCTGACCCACGCAGCAACCTTCCCCACCGCCCCAGCCCCAGCCCGACCCACGCTGCAACCTTCCCCATCGCCGCCCCAGCCCCACCCCGACCCACACTGCAACCTTCCCCACTGCCCCCAGCCCCACCCCGACCCATGCAGCAACCTTCCCCACCGCCCCAGCCCCACCCCGACCCACGTGGCAACTTTCACGACCGCCCCCGACCCACGCGGCAGTCTTCCTGCGAGGCAGATCTTGGACAAACATCACATGGAACCAGGAGAGGTTCTATTCATTTCACATGTGCCCTCTGTGAGTCTGAAGGCTGAGAGCTCTCCCCCTAAGCCTCAGAGTCTCCACTCTCACAACCAAAGCAATGAAGTGGGAGGACATCTCTGGACTCAGGAAAACTTGAGACTTTATAGAACAGCCTCATCTACCTTTAAAGACACAAACTGCCTTGTCCTCCTCCACTGCTCTTCATCTGGGGGCTGGGACAGCTTTACCGATATCAGCTAACACCTGCACACTCCCATTGTGAGGCAGGCGATGGAAATACAAGTGTCACTGAAATGTGGGGTGCAAAAGGCTGTTGCTCAGCTGCACAGAGCAGGGAAAGAAGAACCCTAAACCCAGAACCAGGGAGCTGGAATCGGAGCAGGACACCAAGTTAATAGAGAGTTAATATTGAAAAGACCCATTGTTGTCCTTAGGAGCTGCACAGGGAACAATAAATAAAGGACATCCAGGTTGGGAATGAGCAGGGGCCAGGCAGGCTGTAAAGAGGGTGTAGTACACTTCTCTGCTCAGTTTGTTAATCAGTTGTTTTGCTTTCGGCCAGTTTTTCCATGTGCCTTGGCTCAGCGGCGCTTCCATGACATCAGCGTCAGCAGCTAAGCCCTTCCCAAAGTGACATAATGCACCAGGGCCCACGTATGGAAAAGCTAAACACACAGCTCAGTGAAAACCACAATCTAGAGAGCTTTGCTTTCCAAAAGAAAGGGACTGGAAAAGAGTTCCTAACCTGTTCCTCCTGCACAGACTCTCCTCCGACCTGCAAACACATAACCACCCCCCAACACAGGCATAAGAGCTATGGGGGGTGGGACCCTATCCATCTCCTCCAAGGGCGCAGCCATCAGAGGGGGAGACCCTTCATATAACAGCTGCACAAAGGGCAATGGGGGCTGTATGAAAAGAACACGTGTGGACCAAAGGCTGTATTAATTATTGCTCCTTGCGTTTGCAGCCTTCAGGGCTTTTCTGAGATGTTTTCGGTGTGGTTATGAGTTAGGGTCAGCGAATCATGAAATAAAAATCTCTGGGTCAGGCAGAGAAGGTGGTTATGGTAGGTGTTGGTCCAATGAGGAAGAGGGGAAAAAATGCTCATTCATCCAATGCTCTCAGCCTAGAAACCGCACTGCTACAGACTGGGACCAACTTGTTCGGCAGCAGTTGTGAAGAAAAGGACCCGGGGGTTACCGTGGACAAGAAGCTGGATGCGAGGCAGCAGTGCGCCCTTATTGCCAGGAAGGCTAATAGCACATCCGGCTGCATTAGTGGGAGCTTTGCCAGCAGATGGAGGGAAGTGATTTTTCCTCCTATTCAGCACATTTGGACTAGTGTGTCCAGTTTTGGGCCCCCACTACAGAAAGGGTGGGGACAAATTGGAAAGAGTCCAGCAGAGAGCAACAAAAATTATTGGGGGAGCTGGACTTAGGAGGAGAGGCTGAGGGAACGAGGCTTGTTTCGCCTGCAGAAGGGAAGACTAAGGAGGGATTTGATAACAGCCTTTATCTACCTGAAAGGGGAGTCAGGGAGGATGGCACGAGGCTGTTTTCGGTGGCAGCGGATGCAGAAATAAGAGGAATGGTCGAAAGATGCAGTGGGGAGGTCTAGGTTGGATGTTAGGAAAACCTTTTCCCCTAGCAGGGGGTGAAGCACCGGAATGGGTGACCGAGGGAGGTGGTGGAATCTCATCCTTAGGGGCTTTTTAAAGCCTGGCTTGACGAAGCCCTGGCTGGAACGATTTAGTTGGGGGTCTGCTTTGAGCAGGGGGCTGAACTAGATGACTCCTGAGGTCCCTTCCAACCCTAATCGTCTAGGAGTCTAAGACATGCTGACACCCTGAAGGCTTGTCTTGACAAGCAGGGGTGGGGGAAGTCTCCATCAAGGGTTCATGGTGGAGGGGGGCTCACTGGAGGGCAAGCTGTCAACATGTGACAGCCCTGGCGGAGACGTTCCTTGCGATGCACATGTCTCCAGCTAGTCTGTGGACATTGCCACTGGCTTGGCCACCCAGCAGCTCCCAGGGGGGTCCAGAGTGCGGGGATTTCCAAAAACCAGGACAAAAGAGTATCACAAGAAGTGGCCACATAAACATCCCCAGTTTCCTACGGGACACAGAGACGAGTTATCAGTGGCCGATCACTGCAGGACTCGAGGGGAAAGAAGCTCCTTGTGCGGGGAGGAAACATTCCCAGGGATCTCTTTTCCAGGCCAAGCAAAGTTCACACTTACCCACCTGGGCAAAATTGCTCCTGTGCCTGGATTTACCACGTAATATTCTGATCATCACGGCAGGAGAAGAAAAAACCAGAACCAATCACCAGAGAATTGCAGCTGGCCCACACGTGCCCCCAAGCTGACCAATGCAATAAGCTCTGCTTGCTCTGGAATTAAGCCATCTGAACGCTCTTCCGGAAACTGTGAGTTGCCAGGGCTGTTCTGGGACAGCAACAGGGCGGTGACATTCACACACCCCTAGCAGGTGCAGCACCTTCCTAGCAACACTCACCGGATGTTCAGGAGACTAAACTCAGAAAGAGCAGCCCCCCATCCCTGCCCGGACTGGAGCAGCCTCTGCAGGATGTTAATGAATTCATCAGTGAGAGTCACTGGATGTAAAAGCTCATTTGTAAATCACTTCCCACAGCACAAGTGCCTCATTAATCCTAAGTGTGTCGGGCTTGGAAATAAGAAATCCAGCACACAGATTTCAGGGAGTAAAGCCCGAGGACCCAGAAAAGGGACAAGTTCTACAACTCATCCCATCTCTGGGGTTTTCAAAGGCCAGCTGGTTAGCAGCACTGGAGGGACTGGACTGGAGACATTTGCCATGGAGGTAAAAGGAAGGTAGACAGGCAGAGAGAGGAATGGCGTGAAATGTGATTGCACTCAGAGGAGCTCACATAAGAATTCCAACTTCATTTACATCACATGGATGAAACCATTCAAAGAGACTGGACTCCAGGCCCCAGGACAGATCTCTGGAAAGCAAGTGGGGACACCCACAAAAGGTGCACACACACCGTGGACAGGGACATACCTCAGCAGGGTTGAGTAGCAGATTTCGCTGCTTCGTTCTGAGAAGGATGAACTGTGCCATATTTGCTCGTTCGGTGTGTTGGTCCCCTTCATCAGACCCCTTTCCTTTGGCTGCCCGATCTCTCTTCCGACACCCAATGTATTTCTCTGCCTCCTTCTCCCTGTACCCCCTTTCCCTCAACAATAAGCTCTTGCTCCTCCCCACTCCATCCTTACGCACGGCCTAAAATTCAGTTCTCCAACAACTTGATACAGCCACGGCCCTACCCTGCCGCCAGCTAGATCACACTGCACACATCTGTCCTGCGCCCCCTGCCCACGGCTGCTTGGCAGATCTTTAGTTTCCAAGCAGTCTGGAACAGGGACTCTCTCTCCCACCTCTGTGCCATACCCAGCGCAACAGGCCCAATCCTGATGGGCATCTTTGAGTGCTGCCGTAACAACAGAGCGCTCCACAAAGGCCTTGGTGACAGAGCCCCTGCAATCACACAGCACTAGATCCTTTCATCCAGGGGCCGGCGTCTCTGGGAACACTGCTGAGATGTGAAACCTGCTCAGGCAAAGATTTAAACTGGCTGAAATTAAGTTTTAGACTTAGGAGTGTGTTTCCCTTTTGTTTGCTTGTATCCCTTTCTATCTTTATTCCTTAGACTTGCCATCGCTCATTTCTTTCTCAAATGGGCCGCTTCTACTTGTACTATAAGCCAGACGAGTGCTATGACAGAACTCGGAGTGTTTGTCAAATCCGACCCGCGGTGCATTGTCTCTGGAAAGGAACAGCCAACTTAATAATGGGCAATGTTCCAGGAGCAAGCGAGACACTCGAGGGGACATCGCGTTGTTACCTCACCTGTCAGGCAAGGGCTGGCCAAGCAGAGTCCTGAAGCGTGTGTTGCCAAGACAGACAGCCTGGTTTGTCAGGAGGCTGGCAAACGTTTGCTGAGGCTAACGGGTGACACAGTAACTCACCACCCTGGGAACCCCAGCAGCCTGTCACAGGGCTGATGCTCTGGAGAAAATTTGAGATGGAGAGGTTGCTAGACTCCTTAAAAGTAACTGGGCAGTGAATGAGTGATCTGCATGCTTGCACACTGGCTGTGAGCCATGGAGACACTGGCTTTGTGCACACAGAGCTGCAGGCAGTGGGGATAATGCCTTAAATGGTCTGGGTTGCCCCTAAGCATCACAGCCTTAGAAAAAAGCAGAAGCATAATTCTGGGCTTTAGTACTTAAATACCAAGAGCGACTGAAAGAATTAGAAGAGCTCCACGAAAGGGCCACACTTCAGGAATCAGCTTCTTGCACAGGAGAGCTCTAAACAGCGCTCCAGGCATCATGGGCTCCCAACTAAGCGTGGGAGAGATCAATGCTGCTGTAGAAAAATAATGACCATTCTAAATGCGTGACTGTTCAGAAAGCCATTCCAACAGTTCTCCTCCATCTCTGCCCCTTGAGCCTAGCCAGCTACTGGCTCCACCAAACACGGGGGAAATGATGTGTTACGGACTCGTTTCAGATGCAGAAACCAGAATGCTGGTGGTTTTTCACTGCTGAGAAATGGGGGCAGGCTTGTCAGGAGCGGTGCAGGAATTAAAAGGTGCGTGAGCAAGACCTGAGTACCGGCTCCTGGAGCAAAGCCATCCCCAAGAAGAAACTCACTCAGATCATGCAGATGGTTCACCAGGGTTTTGAAGAGCAGCCAGAACTGGCCAGCTGCAATCAATTCTTCTCTCTCCTTTGCACTCTTCCTATTCCATGTACCACTGTGTGGAACACCTCATCTGCTCAGTTTCCCTGCCTTCAGCACGCGCTCTGCCATGGCAGGAAGCTGAAATTCCCCTCTGAAAGGAGTGAGACATCACCGAGGGTTTATCTGTACCTGAAAGGCTGACAAATATAAATAATGTGAGATCAGAAGAGAGCTGATTATTCTGCGAATTCCTCCTGAGTCTGACATGTTTGAAGTTATGTGAAAGAGATAAAAGCATCAAGGAATTTAAAAAATAATGAATGCACCATCCCCTTTGGACCCCCAACCCCCACTCGCACACAATTCCTTTCCTGATCTGATGCATCCATGAGCTGCCCTCAGTAACAGCCTTGGGAAAAGCGAGTTAGCAAGGCAGGCATGTCTGCGCAGGGAATACTGGGCAGTCCCACAGGATGTGCAGCCATCACTTCCTTTAACGTCCATCACCCCAAAGCCCAGCTAAGCTCCTGTTTCCTGCCTAAAAGATCCCCACTCAGAAGCAGTGGTGGATGGGACTCAAGCAGGTGAGGCCTGTGACTTCATGTCTTACGCACCAATGCAGGGCTAAGAAGAAAACCTGCAGACTTAGACCAGATGTGCAAGCGTGGCTGACTAAGGAGAGGCTGAGCACGGCAGGTCTGCAGTAGGTGCTTGGCACCTTGAAACAATCACTACTCGAACGTCAGGTCCCCGTGTGTGAGAACTCTGGCTCACACTTTCTCCTGGTTTCCAGTCCTTCGCAAGTTCCAGCGTGTTAGTCTGTATTTGCCCAGGCCAATGCTACAGGGTGCCCACATGATTCTCAGGGTCAGGGTCCTCCGGCTCCTAAAAAGCCTCTTAGGCTCATGGGCCGAGTCAGATTCATGCTATACAGTTCTCCTCCCTGCTTTCCCTGGCTCTCATGTCTCTGGCCGGCCCCCGCCTTCCTCCCTGAGGCAGCACCACAGAAAGATGCCACTGAGAAGGCAACGATCTAGTTTGTTTGCAAGGCTGGGGAGAACTCATTCAGCATGCAGGAGGGAGCTCTCGTAAGCCCCTTATGCAGAGCCTGGTGCACAGTCAGGAGGCCACAGACTGGAGTGGGGTAGGAGATACATGTTTTTAGTGGGGTCCTGTCATGGGTCCATCATAACGACGTGGGTCATGGCGTGGAAAACATGCTTATAACATCCGCAGACGGCACCAACCGGAAAGAGGTTGGAAACTCTGGAGGGCAGGATTAGAATGAAAAAGAAACTTGACAACTTTGAGAATCAGTCTGAAATCAACATGAAATTCAATCAAGACAAATGCAAAATACTTCAAATAGATTACTACAAAAACGGGGAATTCTGGGCTAGAGTAGTGCTGTTCCAAAGGGTATGGGGTTGTAGTGGATCACAAACGAAATACACGTCAGCAGTCTGATGCAGCTGGAAAAAAGGCTAATATTTTGAGATGGATTAACAGGAATGTCATACGTAGGACACAGAAGGTAGTTGTCCCACTCTGCTCTGCACTTCTGTCACCTCAGCTAGAGTCCTAATTCTGGGCTGGACAGATTGGAGAGAATCCAGAGGACAGCAACAAAAGCAATAATTTTTTTAGATCACCAGAGGTGTAAGGAAAGGTTAAAGAAAACCGGACGGTTAGTCGAGAAGACTGGGGGGGCGGGGAGCTGGTAACAGTCTTCAAATATGTTAAGAGGTGTTAAAAAGAAGACAGGGAGCAGCTGTTCTCCATGTTCACTGAAAGTAGGAGAGGACGTAATGGACAGCAAAGAAGATTTAGGTTAGAGCTTAGAAAAAGCTTTCTAACCACAAGGATAGCTAAGCTCTGGAACAGGCTTCCAAGGGAGGCTGTGAAATCCCCTTCTCTGGAGGTTTTTAAGAACAGGTTGACCAAAACCGGTCAGGGATGGTCTAGGTTTACTTGGCCCCACCTCAGTGTGGAGTGGGTGGACTAATAGATGACCACCTCTTGAAGTCCCTTCAAGCCCCACATTTCTATGCGTCTGATAATTCTGCTCTGTTTGCACACCTTGTTATTGAACTAAATGTAGTTAATGGATGTAAACGTATTCAATTCTAGTCTTCGCTGCTATATATTACACATTTTCACTATAACTGAATGAAACGTTATTCAACCATTGCGTGTTGATCTGCAAAATCAGGAAGGTCAGAAGAGCAAGAAAAACCAACGGCTTTAACCAAGAAGTCAGAACATCAAACGAAAGAAGCTGTTCTCTACCTATTCAGGTGCTATAAATGTGTCTGGGAAATTTCCTTAACTGAGAATTGTTTTCATGCTTGTAAATCTCAAAAAAAGTTATATGGAATTTTAGCTATTTTGAAAAAGTCACCATGGGCTGAGGCTAAACCTGAGAAATTTTACCCCGAATCTTTTTTATTTTTCCAAAAAGTTGCAAGATGCCTAAACCTCAAGTGTCTCTTCGGCAGAACCAGAGCCTCAGGACCACACCACTGTAGTTACAAAGCAACTTCGCCTTTACAATTCAAGCTCCTTCCCGAGACTGCACGCCTCCCCTCTCCCCACAAGACACAATGAACACCTGCTGGACATGTGCAGGGGCAAAATTCATTGCCTTTAGTGGATTCACGGCCGTGGCATTGGCAGCATACTATGCATCTCTCATGTCATACACATTCTATTTCTGAGCACACTCCATCAGGCTACTTACAGATTTGAAATGATCTCGGAAAAGGAGCTAAATGCCTTATAATCTCCCGCACAGTGAAAACAAAGCAGGACACCAGGACCCAGCTCCTGGAGTGAGATGGACATTCCTCTATTCTATCCGCTTCTGCATTTCAGTTCATGCAGTGGGAAGCAGGCGCAGAGGGAAACGGAAGCTTAGCGCCCACTTGCAATTATTAGACTGTAGTGTAAGCCGCCCTTTGCCTTTCTACATGGCAGTCAGCAGAGTCTAGAACTGCAGAGGCTGACAAGCCATCTCTCTAGATGGTGCCTTGGAATTTGAAAACACCATCTGCTTTGCAGAGACAGAGTGAGAGTCCACATCTCCTTGTTACGAAGGGCTCAGTAACTTGTGCCTTGCTCCGAGTCCATTACCTTCTGCTTACTGACTCGCAGAGCCCAGCACACCTCCCTGCAGAGCACTCCACCAGCCGGCTCTGTCTCGCTCAGCACTAGATAATACAGTAAGGAGAGCCTTCCACCGAAAGGAGGAAAACGCAAACCAAAATGTTCTGTTCTTTCAGCAGAGAGGCCCATTCAGATACATTGTAGATATTTTGATGAGGTTTTATTTTAGTGTGAATTGGATGAAAGACAATTCAGACTTGACATTTAATTGCTGCTGGATGCATTTTAAATGACACTAATGGGCTTTCGCAACAAGAACTGCACATTTCGCTTTCTCCGAGTAACTTAACTCGGACGGAGAGAAGGACGGAAAGGTGCCGCTCACGTACAAGCTGATTTGGGAGACCCCGCATTCAGAAGCTAGGAAGGCTATTTGGAAGTCAAGCGAGGAGCGGCTAAGTCAGCACTGCTGACAAAGTTACAGAAACACCTCAAAGCTGAGCAGCGGCCGGGCTGGAATCATGTGATGGAAGTATCACTAAATAGAACGCGGCTGTAAGATTAATAATCGTATGGAGAAGAATTTTCTAATCGAAACTTGCCGCAATAGGTTTTCAGCTGGCAAAATGGTGAGAGCATGAAGCACCTGAGTGAGTGCGTGTAAGGTCTGCAGAAGAGACAAGCACCCACGAGCACATGCCAGCGCTGCAAGATTTCTGGGCCAAGAGCTTTGTCTCATGGCTCTGGAAACAGCATCAGCCTGTATCTAAGGCACAGGCAAGTAAGAAATGCCGCTTCGTTTCAGACTTGAGCCCTTCCCCAGCCTACACGGGACTCACACTGCCCTCTCCTGGAATCACACAGGGATGAGAACAACTGAGAAAACACAAGGGAATCAGCATGCTGGGGAAACGATGTCAGCTTCTGCTTCCAGCGACGGACTGAGCGTGCACCGAGGCACTTGGCAAGTGCACCGGCGACCAGCAGGAATTCCTCGTGCTGAAAGCTTAGGCCCCCCAGCAATAGGTCTGTCGGCTGTACTGTACAGAGGCCATTTCAGTCCAGTCCCTGTGTGTTCAGAGCTGGGAGGTAGCCTCCTATCCTCTTGGGGGGACTCCCCAGGGGGGCTGCACCCTCTCAGTGGTGGGGAGAAGGCCCTTTCCTCCAGCCAGCTCTCAGCACTCCATATAAGCAGGTCATCATTACCGATACACACTGGACTAAACCACCCCACAAGCAACTGCACAGCACTGCCTCAGAGCAGCCCCGGGATGCAGCCCAACAGCTCTGTTGCTTACTCAGTGGGATTTTCTTTAGCCAGGTGTCCTGAAGTCAAACCCAAGGGACAGCTTTCCCAGCACCGACGCCAGCTCCTTCACACGAGGGCAGGTCAGGAATGTGGCTGAATCTCAAGCAAAAGTTCAGCTGAGCTGAGATCATTAGAAATGGAACCTCCCACAGATCATCTCTTGCTTATTTTCTTCCCACTCCCATCTCCAGCATGCACTAGGAAGGCGCTCATGCTACCAGAGATACTCTCTGGAGACCATCTCCTGCTATCCAATTAACACAGTGGTACGGAAGTCAAACCTGAACACCTTTTTCCCGTCTCCTGCAAAGAAAGTGTCCAGACCACAATTGGCAAAACTGCATGGGATCAGGGACAGCAGCTTGCTTTTAGCTCTGTGTCCGTAAAACTGAGTTTGAGTGGGAGAGATCCTAGATTCACGCTTATTCCCATGGAGAAGACACCAGGGCTTAGTCCAGGCGCAGTCCTATTTGGGTGGTGGGTTCAGGGAATGGCTGCGGAGGGCTCTGAACAGCAGTACCATGTTCCTCTTGATAATGGACTCTGTCCTAGGAGCCCAAGGGCCCAGCTGCTTAACCTACAAAACTGAGAGGAATCCCAAGGGCTCCCCAAGTGACCTGGAGAAGGTCAGTGCTGAATGCAGAGAGCCCGTGGCAGACACGCCTCCTGCTCATGGCCACACACCAGCCAGAGCCACACAAGCTCTTCCACCCAAAGGGCACAAGCCCCAACCCTCACCCAGCAGAGCACAGTATATCTTTCTCTTGCCCCGTGTCTGCCAGCAAGCCCAGAAAGCAGCTCGCGTGGCCACTGGAAGGAAAGGCCTTCCCCAGCACCTGCCATAGAGATGGGGAACAGAATTAGCTGTTTGCTAAATGGCTTTGCATTTGTAGTTTGTTAAATCCCTCATACAAACTTGAGGGGCTGTCAGATTCAAAGCACCTCCTCCTGGCCATCAGATCCCTGTCCTCACAGAAACATCATCAACACTCAGTGCTGGATCTCCCATGGCACACGCCACACAGGGATCGTGCCTCATAAACCCATTTCGCCTCACACCTTTGCCATAATTGGAGTAAAGAAAAAGGAAACTTGGAGCACTAATTAGAAAGCTGGGGCAGTTGTGTTTTCTCCAGTTCACCTTATCATCTTCATTCAGCTCTAGAAGACTCAGCTATTAAAAGAAATTAAGTAATTCATCAAGCCCATTTCAATTACCTGCTGCTGATAACATCAGAGCACAATTAGCATCTACAAATGAACCGAGTGCCAACTGCCAGGCAGAAACAAGCTAATTTATAGTGTGAAGCTGCCTGCTAGAATTACAATTCTGGGGGCTGCCAACAAACGGGCATTTCGCCATCCTACAGACAGCCCGTCTGCCACACCCACACCAACCACACTTGGCTACTGAAGGGAATTACGGCTGGGATACGCTTTGCCCAGAGCAGACAGGTCCACAGTGTCGAAAGAGTCACAGCAAAAGCAGCAAGAACCACCTGTGCTTTCTGAATTCCCCACGTAGGGCCCCAGGGAAGAGACAAGCAGCTGGGGAGCATTCCCTCCAAACCCTCCTGCCAGCGGGTCCTGTAGGACACTGATGTCTCTTCGCCACAGGGACCATCCAAAAACCGTCCATTTCTGCGCTTGCTTTGGAAATCAGCGTGCCAGGATTCGGCCAGCGCACTTTCGGGACCAGAGAAGGACAGGAGCAGCAGCACCAAGAAGGTTAAGCCCCCTTTGGTCTATGAAATTGCTCAGCTGGCCCTGATGTCCTCCATGGGGCCCAAACCCATGATAAGGTGGGCCCTCAGCCCACTGGAGGACACCTGCAACCCCCAAATCATCTTGCCCTTTCACTCCCTGCCCCGTCACTCTTCCACGTGGACACACGAGAAGGCTGGGGTTAGGGGCACATTGCTTTGGCGCGTGGAACCTGCTGGCATCAGAGACGCTGACCGAGCCAAGTTCCCTGCAGCGGAGCACGTGATTAGTCGCAGTTACTCTAAGTAGCGCACTCCTCCCTGCACAGGGCCCTTACCTAGATTCGAAGAGGCTCGGCCCTCAGCAGCTCGGTCCTGCAGACTCTCAGCAATCCTCAGCTGTTCTTCATGGTACTGCCTGGCCCTCTCCAGGTCTTGCATACACCTGGCTGCATGGCCCAGGCCAGCGTAGGCCCGCATCTCAATGGCCTTCTCGGCCAGCTCCTGGGCCAGCTCCAGCACGTAGCTGTGGTAAGACATAGCCTTGTCGAAGTTCCTCCGGTAGTGGTAGGCGCTGCCCAGGTTGCTATAGGCCCGTGCCTCCTCCCGCTTGTTCCCCAGCTCCTTGGCAATCTTCAGGTGCTGCTCGTGAGACTGCACTGCATTCTCAAAGTCCCCCATGGCGATGTACACTGCCCCCATGTTCCCCAGCTCTCGGGCCTCCGAAAGTTGGTCTTTGGATTGCTTGGCAAGGAGGACACACTGCTTGTGACTAGCCAGTGCATTGGGGTAATCACCAATGGCTGTGTACACGTGGCCCAGGCTGCTCAGAGCTGAGGAAGCTGCCTGTAAGACAAGAGAGAGAGAACAGAGTGGAGTCAGAGTGACACACAACATTCCCCCATCAGCCTCTTCCAGGGAGGCTGTGACTCTGCTTACTGGAGGGTCCAGGGGAAGCCTGGCTCTCTGCACCTGGAACTTGACATCCCACAGAAAAACCTCCAGCTGCTGAACTGGTGAAGGTGTTCTGTGCCTCTCCAGCAGCAGGGGCATGTCTCTGCGGGCACTTTGGGACACCGAGGGGCTGGCAGAGAGAACGGGGTTAAGGGACAATGCCTTCCCATACACTGGGAGACCTAGTCGGGAAACCCATGACGCTGCAAAAGCAGGCGACATTGGGGTAATACAGAACGGGAAATCTACGAGAACACTGAGGCACTGTCAGGCTCTGGGAGGTGGGACCAGGCCATGTGAACTGCCTCAGAGAGCAGGGCTCCCTCCCTGCAGGCACCTGCATCTCAGCCCCTCTTATCACTACTGAAACTCCACATTCATTCACATTCCCACAGCAAAGTCCTGGACCCAGGGGCTCTTGGGCAAACAGACATTTAAAGAAATTTACGTGTAGAATGATTAGAACCAAACTGCTTGCTTCTCTTCCACTTGCCACACAGGTCTCGAGCTCTGAAAAAGGAGCCTAGGAGGATGGTTTGTGGACAGCCTCAGACTGACCATGTTCACACCGCTGAGCTCCACGCCCCTTTAGCACACTTACCCTGCAGGGATTTGTGGGCTAGATTCAGGGCATCTGGTCTCCACGTCAAGGCACTGCTTGAGCATACACAGTGAGGAATCGAAGAGGGGGAAGGTGCCCCCACTCCCAACCCTCACAGCTAAGCTGGCACGCTCAGCATCGCCAAACCAGCCAAGCTCCTTAGAGCAGAGACATTCATTCTCTTGACTGCACTGGGGTCCCTTTGGGATTTCCTAACAGATCCCAGAAGTGGCCCAATGAAGTGAACAGGACAGCTTAGCTGAAGGGCAGCAGTGCGGTTACCCCAAGCGCAGTATACAAGAGCTATGTTTGTTCTCAAACCATCACCCCAGGAAATAGGTGGCCGATGAAGGCCATGTACCTGCTACTGCAGGAGGTGTGCTCAGAACTGCCCTTCTAGTGCTTTAAAGCCCCTCTTCCCCAGGCCAATGGGATTAGCTGCTACATCCCTCCAGCCATGGCGCTCTCTGGCTGTGGCCCGTTCACTCACTCAGAGTTCCAGGGAATTAGCTATGTCTGGCACTCAGCACCAATCCTGCCTTCGCCCCCTCTTCTTCCTGCTCCGCTGATAGTGGCTCCTTTCACAATGGCAAGCCAGGTCCAGAGACGTGCATTTGAAAGAACTCCAAAAAGCCTCTAGAGATGGTGACTCATCAGCACATGGACAGATTTTATATTTAACAGGACAAAGGATTTGAAAACCAGCTTCTCTTTTATCCAGCCCACCTGCAAGGACCTGGGAGCAGGGCTCTGCATCCCTTTGGCAGAGCGAGGACACACAGACCCTTAAAGCAGGGCCAGGAACCAGGTGCCACATTCCTTATTCCACCTTAAATGTAACAGCTGCCTCAGCCCCTGGGACAGCCCAGGCCTCCCGTGTTTCCACGTCTGTCCGAGAGGGGGTGGCACTGAGTGACCTCATGGTGAGCTGACTCATGCTAATTTACACCAGAGCTGCCCACGGGCATTATCCAGAAGCGGTCAGCTCAGAGGGTGCTAAGATGTCTCAGCCCTGCTGAGGGTACCCGGCTCTCTCTCCACCCCGGTGCCTCTGTGCCCCACCTCTCCGGGCCTAGCAGGGTGGTTTTCTGCAGCTGCTGTTTAAAGGAGATGTGTGTAAACCACCCCACCCCCAAACTCCAGGGACAGGTACAAGGCTATCAGTCAAATAAAGGATCCATGGCTAGACTCTGCCCACCGAGACAAACCACCAATCTCCACCCACCTGCCCCTGGAACGCAGGGGAAGCAGACAGGCTTTGCAGTCGGTCATGGCTAGACTCTGCCCACCGAGACAAACCACCAATCTCCACCCACCTGCCCCTGGAACACAGGGGAAGCAGACAGGCTTTGCAGCCGGTCCAGTGGAAACTACCTCACGCTCTGGTGGGGCAGTAGGGGACGTGAGGTCCAGAGCCGAGACACCTGAGCTCTAGCATTCAGCCCAGCTCAACCCCCAGAACATGAGCCAGGGAGAAAAATGTCTCCTGGACCAAACAGTTTAGGTCTTTGCAGATTGGAGCTAGCTGGCCCATGACTTGCACAGAGCAGCTGCTGCATCAGAAATGGCCAGAGGACAACAGCAAGAGCCGAGAGGAACTCACCCCAGAGTGAGATTAGAGGAACACCCGGCTTTTTACAATGAGGAGGATTGAGAGGTGCTGGGGTGTGTCCCCAATATCCATGGGAAACCTCTCCCACTCACCCTGTCAACAGAGGCTGTGAAAACCTGCCATCTGCTCCTAATGGAAGCCACATATCTCCCCGCAGCAGACAGAGGCCTCTGCAAATGCAGTTCCCTCCCAGCCTGGATAGTGCAGCCCTTCCTTTCTCCTTGCTATGCTGAGACCTTTCTGATTGTTCCCTTCAGCTGGAGGGCCTTGCCTCCAGACTGGCCACATCCCACAGGGGAGAGGGGTCCAATTTCAGTCCCTGTCTCTGGGCAGGCCATTAACCCCGCTTATGCACCCAGACAAATGGGCAATGTATTGTCTCTTGCAGGAAAGCTGGTTCCAGTCCCCACATCTGGAGCTGCACCAGACTGGTTTTAGTAGCTACAACGTCTCTCCAGCAACTTGTCTTCCAGGACTTTCAACAACCGATGCCAGAGGAGCCTTCCTAAGGATTATTTTTGTTACAATTCTATCCCAGGTGGAAGAATAATGCAGTGTCCGGAAGATCTACAGGCCAGAGCCAAGGGCAGATAGTGCGGACAATAAATCACGTCTACGCTCAGCAACGTTAATGTGCTACAAGTTTCCAAAGCAAGGATCTGCAAATGTGCTGCGCTGGTGCAAATCGACAGACTAATAAGGAAAGCGGTTTTTCGGATACAAGAAGATGAGGCAACAGATTAGCGCCTAAGACAATGTATGGGTCATAAGATACAAAAGCTGGCAAGAAGCACGAACTCAGCCAGCCCTTAAATAGCAAAGCTGCATTTGCTTCTTCGGAGGTACCTACCCTGCTAGGCAGTTTAATTATACCATAAGAGTGCCACGATTTACAACAATGTCATTTGTTCAAGTTATGCCGCAGATGGACGTCATGCAACACAGCCGGCAGCAAATAACAGAGTGGCAGCTCACGTGAAGAACACCGTGACTTTCCTGGTGAGGCTGACACACGCTCGTGGGACAGGGAGTCAGATGCGGAAACCTTCCCAGGGCTCCTCCCCGCACAGGCCTCATCCTGCTAGCCAAGGGAAACAGGAGGGACTGGAATTCCTGCATCTAACACTAAGGGGTCAGCTGAGCCAGACCGGGGAAGGATGCTCTCCATTCACGCAGCGAGGGGAAAGGTAAGCTGGCGTGGCCGCTCTAACTTACAATCAGACTGGAAAGGAAAGCAGCAAGCTGCCATTCCCCAACCTGCTTTTACACACAGCTCTGATCCTCTGGAGCATGGGGACTGAACGAGTTGGCCTGTCAGAAGTCCCACTTGGCCCTGGGCCGTGCTGCTGCAACCCAGCTAGTGAGCACCACACGGAGCCAGTAAGGCATCGCTTTGCAGGGTTTGAAGTCTGACTATCTCCTAAAAAGGAAGGAGTTGCACTTTGCAACAGGCAAGGCTGTTGAAAAAGGGAGAGACCATTTCTGCACCTTTGGCCCAGGCAGGATTGCTGGACAGCCATGTTTTGCGAAGTGCTGGGGTGGGGGGACAGGCAGGAAGGCACTTGTCTCATGTGCACAGAGTGCCAGTAAAAGGGCTGCTACAGGATTTGCTCAACAGACTATTTCCTATGAGGCACTTCACAGAACATTCCTGCGCTGGCTCCTGGCCCCACCTCTAACTTCTGCCATTCCCCCAATGCTGGCAAGTTTTAGGCAGTTCCCAAGAGCGCCGACCACAGATGAGAGGTCCCAGCAGAACAATAACTTCTCTGGGAATGGACGTGGATTTGTTGGGAACGAATCTAGGCAGCTAACGGAGAAGGTGCAGTCCCTCATTACCCTGGAAAGGTGCAGACATGATGCTGGTCACCCAAAGTGCCCCGGGCAGGCTGGCTGAGAGCTGCAAACAGGGCCATCCACCCCAGCAGGGCCAGTCTGTTTCCACACATTCAGCAGGAGCGGCAGTTGGAATTGGGAGGAGGCCCCATTCCATTCCCGTTAGTTTCATCGCAGCTTGAAAGAGGCTTGGCTGGTTGAAGAGAATTCTCCAGCAATTTAATGAAGTAACCATTTGGCAAACACTAAAAAGGAACAGCAGTTATTCGAGGGTGGGTCTGAGGAAGCCTGTTCTGAGGCTGCTGCAGAACCAGAGGCAGAAATCAGAATTTTTTGCTTTGTGAAATTTTATTCAAGTGAAAACGGCTCAATGTTGTATCTATATTCCTAGCCCAGGGGTAAAACGTATCTCCTTGTGGAGGTCTGTGCAAAACAGTGCAAGGCCCTGAACGGGCTCTGACTTGAACAAAACATACCCTAGCTCCCCTCCCACCAGCTCAGGTGGCTCTCAGGTGGCTCGCCAAGTATCCATTGCAGACCATGAGAAGCTGGTAGCCTGTTCTGGACACAGCTAAAGTCCAGTGCAAGCCCTCCATTAATCCTGGACGCAAGGCCACTCTTGAGCAGCCAAGCCGACCACCTGCGATGTGACTAGACAGCACCTCTACGGTGCACTCAGGAAAGCTGAAAATCACGTGGTGGAATCATCTGAGATGTGAACTGGCCTCAAAGGCTTCCTGTGGACGTTTGTTTGCACACTGGTCAGCGAGAAGAGCCACGGCCAGAGGGCATCCATCACCGCTGGGAACAGACGCAGCCACGTCGAAAGTGCAATAGCTGGGAGAAGAAGCCTGATATGAAAGCAATGGACCTCAGCACTCTGCCAACTCCAGAGAACCTCGCCGCGAAGCAACCCTTAAACGTCCCCAGGCTTGGGAAGCAGAGCGTTGGGCTGCTTTATTCCCAGTCATTTCTCACTTTCGGTGCTGAGCTCTCACTCAGATAACTGCTCCTAACAGAGAAACAGAGTCCTGGGTAATTTACTCCCAGGGTTTGTAATCACTGAAGTCCAACCTCACTCCCAGGCACAGCCAGAGGAGTGGGCACAGGGAAAACCGGTTGGTTGGGCAAAGGCCTGGGGGCACAAGAGAAGGGGCTTGACTTGCATGGCTGAACGCCCAGTGTTTAGTTTGTCAGAGAATGAAAGGGGAAGAGCAGAGGAGAGTCAAGCGATGGGGAGGAATGGAGTAAAGAAGGAATGGGAAGGGAAAGAACGGATTCTGATACTGTAACTTCCACAGACGTCTTCATTGCTAACACAGGCGACTAGCTGCGTCACACCCAATGCAGGAGGACAAACCCCTCGCTCACACTGTGGTGCTCAAATTGAGATATCCCACGCGTTCATCTGCAGTGGTTTGGACTGTTAAATGGAATGATGCCAGATCTGTGTGCCCTGTGTCGTCTCAGAGACAGATTGCTCCATCATCCAATGGTGCTTCTGGCTTCTCCTGGGTTGTTCCCTGCAGCATCTTTTTCTGCAGTAAGATAATAATCAGTGCTCACGCTGTACTCTTGAGGGTCATTAGTGGGAAGACTGTGGCTCCTGACATTAAACTAGTATTTGGGAGCAATTTGGTGATGAAATCTGCTTGTGGACACCAGGGACATGCGCCTGGGGCTGGTAATAGGACTGGGGAAGTCATATTCATTGTATAGATAACAAAATCCTCCATGTAACTTCCCCGGAGAACTGGGCTCATGCCCAGAAGTAACAGAGGGAGGGAATTCCATCTGCATTTGAAAAAACCTTACCCCATCACAAGGGGAGCATCAAGGCAAGGTGAACCCCTGAGATGTCTGCCTGACGTGGACTCCACATGCACATCAGGAGTGGCTTGGCTTTGCATCAGGGGTACAGGAGACTCTGGCCTGGTACCACTGGGGTTTTGCCTCAGGGGACATGAAGAAAATTAGTGTTTTATAAAGCTGACTAAGACAAATCTTACAGTGGAGATTGTTTCCGCCTATAATCATGCAATGTATTGCTTTCATAGAAAGCAGACTCGCCTGCTACCAAGCTGAGGCATAGAAGGGAATTCAAAAGAAGAAAATACATTTCTAATTGTTCTGTTCAAAAGCATCTGGAGATAAAAAGGAGAACTACAAAAGCCGGGGTGCCCTATCTATGAATAGATACCAACTGCTTCCACAGAACGGAGGAGGGGGAAGGACCCTTTGCATCCGTTCACTGAGGAGACATGTTGGGGAGCAGGAATGGTTTCATGAAAAATCGGATCCTGGTTCGCGGGAAGCCAGCCAGTTGTACAACAGACTGAGGTTTGGAGGGGGGACCTCCTTTACCTTTCCTGATGATAAGTGTAGACTTAGGTTTGTGTTTTATGATGTTTCCACCACTCTCTTGTCTCTCCCCCATCTTCAATACAATAAAACAAAAGTGGGTTTATTTAAATGTTCACAGATGTTGTGAGTTAGGAAAAACTGATAAAGGGGATAATGCTGCTGCTTTGGGGGCACAGGATCTGGAATTTCTGCCAGGGTAGCCAGTGTTAGGGGCTAGATATCACAGGAGAATGCTTCAAAGGCACTTGAGAATTGGGTGCAGCTCTTGTTAATCTGCCAGGTGAAGAAGGGGCTGGCCTAGCTCAGAGAAGTATGCTTAAGTGCCTCACAGGCGGCTGCTGTTCCCAAGCTAACATTCATTACCACAAGCCAGACGCCCTCAAGCTGGAGGCAGAAGGTAACTAGGTGCCTCACAGTTCCAAGCGTCCTGAGAACAGACACAGCTCATTATGCCTTTACTTTCTAAACAGCCGCCTTAAACAACTCCTCAATATCAGATGGCCGGAAAAAATAAAATCATAAATAAAAAAACTTGGAGGAAGATGAAATAAAAACCAATAGGACAAGAAATTACGGAACAACAATGGACATACATGGAGGAAAGACTCAAATAACGTAACAAGACAGGTTTGGACGGGAATCCCCCAGGAAGAGGCAGCCCACAGACGACAACGGAAAGCACACTGAAAGAGAACTAACAGCTGTCTCAGTGACATGGGGAAAAGTAGAGACAGCAGCAGAAGGCCGGCGGAGACTTGCCGACGGCACCTCTATGTTCTGAGTGGAACAGAGAGGCGCAAGGGAGAGAGAAGAAAACCGTGCAAAGCTATGTCTGTTGAGCAGCTGGTGAGGCGTTGCAGGGCTGCAGCCTGTGCACTGCGGTGTAAACGTGTCCCTCCCGCTGACGACCTGGCTCTGGTAACCCCACAAGGACAGAGCATTGCCCGGGACTCCAGCTGATTGAGGAGTTTGCACCCTTACAGCACCTAGGGCTGCTTTAACTCCACTCTGTTTGGGTCATTAAACTGATTTAAGGGTGAGGCTGCCAGGGGCAGCGAGGTTTGGTGGCTATCGAGACAAGTGAGAAAGTGCAGCAGCAAGTATCCCAAAATGCTCCTCTTTAGCACTTCCAGTTAAACCCTTCAGAAAGCAGCAAGAAGGAACTGGCTGTTGTGGAATTCAGAGCCACTCTGTGCTGAGCGCTCCGTCCGCAGGCCGAAGTCTCTATTCCCTTGGAATTATCAACCCAGAGCTTAGACTACTGGTCTAGGAAACAAGCTGTCACCTGAAAGGAGCTGGAATCCTGCCCGGGAGCTGGTCCTGCTCTGCCCCCGAGTCACTCAGGAGACTCTCGTCCGGCACACTCCGAGACTACACTGCTATTTGATGTTATTTGATAGGTGTGGTACTTTTTCTTACTTTAGCACAGGGGTCCCCACACATTTCTGGTCTGCCTCCTCCTTACCCTGTTCCCCTCCAGGTCCAGAGTTCTGGCCTGTGTTAGGAGCATCGTCAGGGCCCAGTTCTAGCCAATGTGGTTTATGCCATCGTGTGCCAGCGATGTCCTTCTGCCATGTACATCGGCCAAACCGGACTGTCCTCACGCAAAAGGATAAATGGACACAAATCCGATATAAAAAATGGCAACATCCAGAAACCTGTGGGAGAACACTTCAACCTCCATGGACACTCAGTAGCTGACCCGAAAGTTGCCAAACTTCAACAAAGAAACGACAAAAACAGACTTCAGCGTGAAACTGCAGAGCTGGAGCTGATTTGCAAGCTTGACACAATCAGACTGGGCCTGAATAGGGACTTGGAATGGTTCTCACACTACAAAAAGTGACTGTTCTGTTCACACATTTATCAACAGGTGTGAATAGGCCCCATCTGCTCTCTGAACCGACTTTGCTAACACTTGCCCTGCTCCATCCTGGCATGTGTATATACACCTCTCCACTGTGATTTCCACTTCATGCATCTGGCGAAGTGGGTTATAATCCACGAAAGTTTATGCCGAAGAAAATCTGTTAGTCTATAAAGTGCCACAGGACTCTCGTTGTTTTTTGCTGTACACAGACTAACACGGCTCCCCCTCTGGAAACATCTCTAACGACAACATTCAGAGAAAGCAAATTGGCTGAGTGTTGCAAGTGGTGAAATTTTGGCGAGGCACCGCAGATGATTTGGAGGCATGGCTTTGCTCTCCTAAAAGTGAGTTCTCCCCAAGGACGTGGTCCCAGGGAGCATATCCTGCCTGGCACAGGCCTCTCCCACTCAGTGGATTCATTTCTCACATTTGGACAAGAACAAGAAAAGGACTGCCCATGACGAAACCCGTGTTAGTTAACCGGACAAACAGAAAATAAGACGAGCCCAGAGTGTTCCCAAGTAGTAGCAGATGGATGGGCTGCCAGCTGCCCCCTTGTGCAGACCACACCGACCTGACAGCAGCAAGCCACCTCAGCGTTCCCACTGATCCTGCTGAGAGCTCTCTATTGACCACTGAAAACAGGGACCAGCCAGGCTTTCAAAAGTTCCTCCCCAGTGACCCTTGCTGAACGCAGCCATGTGCGTGTGACGTTGGGAGTGCGCTCTCTTTGGAGGGAACTAAGCCATGAGGAAGGAGACGCACTTCAGCACACAGCCCATGGCACCACACGCACACAGTGACAGAGGATGCTTGGCAGAGACCCAAGGACTTCTTGACCCCAGCTGGGGGAGGTTACAGGGATGCGTGACAATTACAGTCATTCTCTCGGTCTGGTACATCTCACCAAAGAGTGGCACGTAAGGATTCTGCTGAAAGCCTGTGTCACGTTGGACACCATAATCTTTGCAAGATTTACAGGTGGATAATATGTGAGAAGACATGTATATTTATGGGACATTATTTTCCTAAGGCTTTGTAGTTAATGGCAGGTCCCCTGAGACAGCACATCTCCCTGGTTGACCCTTTGTGTTGTGTTTTACAATGGGAGTCTATTTGCATACTGCCTCAGATGTGATGAGGAGCTTGAAGGGACTTCAGAATTAAAATTAACAGGAAGAGATAAGCAGGGGGAGGAGGGAAAAGAGATGCTCTGTTTTAGAGGTGAAGAACAAAAGCCTGGCATGCAGAAGGATGCCCTGGCTTTCTTCACGGGGGAGACAAGTTGCCAGCAGGCATGATCTCATGAAAGGAGGGTCTCAGCCATTGTGAAAAAGACTTGGGATAACCTGTAATTTATTAGATAAGACGGTGTCTTGTCAGTTGAGTCTATATTTTGCTTTACATGTCACCTTTGTTTCCAATATCCCTGTTTGCTATCATTTGAATCTCTCTTCTTTGTTAAATAAATGGATACTTGCATCCTCTAAAGACACAAATCTAAGCACTACAAACAAGGAGTCCAGTGGCACTTTTAAAGACTAACAAATTTATTTATCACATGAGTTTTCGTGGGAGAAAATCCCACTTTGTCAGATGCCTGCAGATGGGGAACTTACAGAATGGGAGGAAATAAATGCAGGGGAATGGAAGTCATAGGACCATCAGGTCAGACTGTTACAGCAAATCAAAGCAGTTATTTAGATTCAAACAGTGTGGAACAGCATATTAGGAGGAGGCAAAATCACCTGTTGTAATAAGAAAGCCAACCCATCTCTCTATTTAAGTGTAAGGCAATGGTGTTAAATCTGCCTATGAATTCCAACTCTGCAGTTTCTCTGTGAAGCTTTGATTTGTAATCAGTTTGCTTAAGTATGGGAACTAACATCTCTTCTATGGAGCACGCAGGGAGAGTGAAGTGTTCCCCTGTTGGTTTTTGAATGTTGTTATTTCTGATGTCAGATTTGTGTCCATTTATTCTTTTGCGCAGAGACTGTCCTGTTTGTCCAATGCATAAGGCAGAGGGGCATTTTTGGCACATATCACATTGATGGATGAGCAGGTGAATGAGCCCTTGCAGGAGTAGCTGGCTTGATTAGGTCCTGTGATGGTGTCGTTTGTGTAGATATATGGGCAAAGTTGGCAGCGTGGTTTGTTGCAGGGATATGTTCCTGCTGTAATGTTTCTGTTGTTTGGTCTGTAGTTGCTGGTGAGTGTCTGTAAGACAGCTCCCCAACCGTAAGCAGATACTCATCAGGACCTACAGACCATACAACAGGAACAGTGGGCCAGGTACTTATCCCTGCAACAAACCCCGTTGCCAACTCTGCCCACATGTCTACTCAACTAACACCTGGGAAACATCACAATGCCCCCACCCCGTGCCCAGTCCTGAGGACAGGAGTGAGCAGAGGCAGAGTCGAATGGCCTTTGGAAGCGCCCCAGCCCATTACACACAGAAATCCCAACAAGAATGGCTCTCTCCTGACAAGCAAAGCATTCAAGGCACCACTGAGACATGGTCCAGCCACACTCGCCATTGTGTCCGTCCAACAAGCCATTCTCCTCTCGGATAACTCAGACCCTGCAGTGGGTGGGTGGCGGAGAATATCTCCACAGAACTGAAGCCAGACAGTTCAGCTGTAACTGCAGAGATTAAACCAATGAAGGCAAACAGCTTTCCCTCTTCTTCCTAGAGCATTGTATCAGTCTGGAACAGCTGAAAGCAGGAGGCAGGACCCTCCCCCTGGCATCCCTGCGTAGACAGCGGGGAAGGGACATGAGAGGACTCGGAGCCAGCCTGCGGGCAGCACCTGCCAGTGGGGACCCTGGCACCTGGCCCAGCCCTGCAGTCTGTGCATGGAGCAGATGATGTGTGAGAAACCCAGCTGGTGAACTACAAGCAACACGAACACATCCAGTAACATCCTGTTGTGGGTAACAAGATGCAAACGCACACACAATGAGAAGTTATCCCTGCTCCCCAAAGACAGATAGCGGACAGAGCATTCCTACTTAGTGCAGGTCAGACACGGGCTGAAATTCTCAGCTCACAGCTCAGTAACTGTTCGCAGTACAAAGCCAGCAGCTGACCTCCCGAACGCCAGGTGCAAACCCAGGCAGCTCCTGCTCTCAGCTGGGCAGCGGCGTTAGTGCCAGCTCAGAACGTATTTATGCACCAGCAGAACGGTAGCTTTGATTGGCAGCTCTGTGCTGATTGGGTCTCTATGGCAGGCACGGAGCTAGGCGGCTTCCTCCACCAGACACGCTGGGAAAGGTTAGCTCCTCCTGACAGAGGCCATCTTCCTTCATCTCCCCTACGCCCTGGTCAAATCCAGGGTTAAACTCATCACAAAATCTTTGGTTCTCCTTTATCAGTGTTGTGGTGACAGCCAGAGGTCCCTGCAGGGAGCAGGACCCTGTTATCATAGAAGATTAGGGGTGGAAGGGACTTTAGGAGGCATCTAGTCCAATCACCTGCTCAAAGCAGGACCACTCCCAACTAAATCATCTCAGCCAGGGCTTTCTCAAGTCACACCTTAAGAGCCTCAAAGGGTGGAGATTCCGCCACCTCCCTAGGAAACCCCGCCCAGGGAAGAAGTTTTGGGCAGGCAATGGGGTATGTCTAGAGTAAGAAAAAGAAAGCACTTGCTCTCAGGCCTGAGTTCAGGTCTGTGCCATTCATGGCCACACCAGCTGGACTGTGTAAACCTGGAGCAAGTTCCAACCAGCCACTGAACTGCAAGACAAAGAACAGACTCCGGCTCCACAGCTACTCAACTGCACGTAAACACGCCTCACACTGGACTTCTCAAGAAAGGAAGGGCCCAATCTATTTCCACATCGCACTAATTCTGCCACTGGAAGGCAGGCACGGGGACCGAGCAGCGGAAAAGTCTCTGGGGAGAATGATTCAGAAGCATAAAATAGCTGCTCCATTAACTCTGCCGGAAGCCTCCCTGCAGCCAGCACAGCAAGGAGGTGGTGTGGCCGGACAGCCAGAGATGCAGCGATTCGGACACCATTGGGGCACCAAGCACAAACACCACTTGTCCTAGGGACAGCACCCTTGCTGGGGCAGGGAGTGTACTTTATGTCAGCCTTGGGTGGATCTGGGGCCAGTTCAGCGCTGCTCCACAACCCAGCATTTGCAGGCACATCCTCGTCCCCTAGCGTGGCTCGCGGCTCACAGCACACTGAAGAGTCCACAGAACACATTCTGGGGACGGCGCGAGGCGAGTCTGGCCTGCCCTGCAGCCCCAGCAGAGTCATACGTAACTCTGGGAGCTCGCGTTGGCTGGGCTCCAACCGATTCCTTATCTAGCTCAGCAGAGCAGGTGTTTCTGACACGACTGACAAGGAACATGAATAAAATATTAGCTTCCTCCGAACAGGAACACACGGGGAGTGGGGGGTCAGACAAAAGGCCAAATAGCTGGAGCTTTGCTCTTCGGCAAAGATATTGCCCTCTCAAAGGCAGCACAGCGGGGAGAACGCCTAGAAAGCATTCCCCCTTCCCTTCAGGAAGAGACAGAGACACTCTGGTTTTGTAGAATTTACAGATTCCGGTATCAGAGCATTGACCTATCTTTCCTACTGTATCGTCTATGGGAAACGAGAAGGTGAAATTTGATCTTTGACTCATACAGCTGGAACATAAGTAGCTCCGGTGTGCAAAACGTAGGAAGCTAAGAGCTGAGCTCCGGTGCTGACTCAGACACATTGCTTTACAAAGGACTAGAGAAAGGAGCTAGCGTTACCTCATGGCAGTGGTCCCTAAACATTTTTGGTCTACACCCCCTGTTATCCAGAGCACAGTCGAAGCCAGGAGCCATGGCCTGAAGCGCGGCTGGGCCAAGTTCATGCTTTGGTCTGGAGCTGCGGTTGGGGTAGAGCAGGGCTGGGTAGCGCTCCCTCTCCAACCCCTGTGGGGCCTGGCCTGGGCCCCTTTGCACCCCCACAAATGTTCTTCCACGTGTCTTAGGGCCACACACCTCACATTTTGGGGATCACTGCCTTATGATGATAGCATCAAGGAGTTCAACCTATTTAGCTTAGTAAAGAGAAAGTTAAGGGGCGATTTGAGTGTGTCTACAAATACCTGCATGAAGAAGGAATATTTAATAACAGGCTCTTTGATTTAGCAGAAAAAGCTATAACATTATACAATGTCTGGAAGATGAAGCAAAGCAAATTCAGACTGGAAATGAGATGGTACATTTTTAAAAGTGCCCCAAAAGGCGCAACTGAAGAAGATAGCTATAATGGTTAAAAACCCAACTGGCATACAGGGGAAGCGAAGACAGAGATAAAAAATTTTTAAAAAACACAACAAAATACAATATATAACAAATGGAAGAGAAAGGAACTTGGTAATAACAAATAGAAATCAGAAGCTTGTAACTAATAAGGGAAGCAAAGAGGCACAAAGAGAAACCTATGACCATCAGAGTTAGGGCCAATAAAAAGGAGTTTGTTAAGGGGATTAGGAACAAGTTTAAAAAAATCCAACTGACAATGATATTGATGCATTACTTTGTGGAGGTAGTAGAATTATCAATCTTACTGCAGAAAAGGCTAACCTTTTCAATAAAATTTGTATTCTATCTTTGGGGAAAGAAACAGATAATTCAGTCTCAGAAGAAGATAACGTTTTTTGCATTCCATTAGTATCTAAGAAGGGTATTAACAGCAACTACTAAAGTTAGACATTTCAAAATCATCCAGCCCAGGTAACCTGCATCCAAGAGTTTTTAAAAAGCTTACTGCGGAGCTCACTGGACTGTTCATGCTGATTTTCAATAAGTCTGGGAAAAACGGGGACGTTTCAGTAGACAGGAAGAAAACTAATGCGCCAATATTTTAAAAGAGTAAATGGGATGAACAGGCCTGTCAGCTGACATAGATCCCAGATATGAAAATGAAGCAGCTGACATGGGATTTGATTGATAAAGAATTAAAGGAGGATCATACAATTAATGCCAAGCCATATGGGTTATGGAAATTAGATTCTGTCAAACTATCAGAGATTACAAGGTTGGCTGATAAAAGGAATAGCGTCAATGCAATATACTTAGACTTCTGTCAGGCGTTTGGTTCCATACCACACAATATTTTAATTAGAAAACTAGAATGATATAAAATTAACATGGGAAACGTTAAATGGATTAAAAACTGGCTAACTGATAGTTCTCAAAATATAACAGTAAATGGGGAATCTCATCTGACGCGTGTGTTTCTAATAGAGCCTGCAAGGATCTGTTCTTGGCCCGATTCCATTTAATGTTTTTAATCAAGGACTTGGAAGAAAAAATTAACTAATTGCTAATAAAGTTTTCAGATGACAAAAAATGAGGGAATGGTAAATAATCAAGAGAACAGGTCACTGACAGAGAGAGCTTGATCGCTTGGTAGACCTGGTGCAAGCAAAGAGCATGTGTTTTAATACAGCTAAGTGCAAATACATGCATCCAGAAACAAAGAATGGCGGCCCTCCTTACAGGACAGGTCGTTCCATCCTGGGCAACAGTGATGCTGAAAAAGATCTGGGGCTCAACAAGAGCCTTCCGCGACACTGTGGCCAGGAGGGTGAATGTAATCCGTGAGTGCCTCTCCAGAAGGGGCTGTATCTGGCACTCTGGTGTGACCACTGCTGGAATCCTGTGTCCAGTTCTAGCGTCCACAATTCAAGAAAGACGTTGAAAAACTGGAGAGGTTTCATAGAAGGGCCAAGAACGATTAAAGAGGCAGAACACCTGCCTTCCAGCAAGAGCCTCAAAAGGTACCGAATAACTACACTGCAATTAAATCCTTGTGCCTGGCCTATGCCAGCTGTCTTGGGCACATGGACCTCAGGCTAAGGGTTGTTTAACTGCAGCACAGACATTTGGGCTTGAGCCCACGCTCAACCATCTACACTGCCACTAACCAGCCCCAGCCAGAGAGCCGTGAGCCTGAGTCAGCTAACACAGGCCAGCCATGATGGTTAACTGCAATGTCTTCGTAGCTACAGAACTCAGTCTAGTTAATTTAACAAAGAGAAGGTTACGGGTTGACTTGATCACAATCTAGGAGTCCCTGCGTGGGGAACCAATTTTTAATATGGGGCTCTTCATTCTAGCGAAGAGAGGTTTTACACGAGCCAGTGGCTGGAAGCTGATGCTAAACAAATACAGACCGGAAATAAGGTACATTTTTAACAGCCAGGGTAATCAACCATTGGAACAGCTTCCCAAGGGTCATGGCGGATCCTCCATTACTGATAACTTTAAAATCAAGGTTGGATGTTTTTCTAAAATATCTGCTCTAGAAATTTTTAGGGAGAATTTCTATGGCCTGGGTTATACAGGAGGTCAGACTATGTGATCACAATGGTCCCCTCCGGCCTTGGAATTTATAAATGTATTACAAAAATAAATAACTCCCCATGAGCTTTACTGTTCACAGAAAAGGTTCGTGCAGTGGCAAATTCATGAGTACCTGTCTGAATTCAGACACACAGATTATGCCTGTTAGACAGCAATGGTATGTCACTAACTCTCCCGCCAGAAAGTTTTATCTTCGTCACAGACTGTAGGCCTTTACCCTTGACATGTTTCACAATACTCTGAGGTCAGCAAGAGCCCTTGGTTCCAGCCATTCCTGAGGGCTGGTGCCCTTTGCAGAAAAGGTGTTGAGATGACCTCTCTCACCGCCTAGGATTTTCCCTTCGTAACGGGAATTTTTGCATTCTCAGATTCCCCAGCCTGTTGGGCCCTTTCATGGAAACACCACAGAGCTTTTAGGGCCTCCCTTTGAGTTTTAGTGTAAGAAACACCCCTGATTAAATAATTAAGACTCTTGACCTGTGCTATTAACTCTCAGTTCTGATCATCTGATTCCACAGCCTCCTCTCCAGAAGACAGACTCTCGTCTCCTAACACAGTCCAGGGACTTGCACAATAGATGAATTTGGTAGCGTATTTCCTTCGATTTGGACAAGGACAAGAGCAGGGAATTTCTAGCCACCACCTGTCTACACTAGGGATGCTTTAAATAACTGTCCACTCTTGCCAAGTCTGGTTCAGCTGCTCTGGGCTTGGCAGCATTCAGGCCGCTAGCTGTCACGACCCATGTGCCACTTGACAGGTCCTTAAATAGTCATGGCAGCCAGCTACCCCAGGGCGTTGAACAGACATTGCACTAGAGAGAGTACTGAAAAATGTCTCTAAAGACAGACAGGACCTTACACGCTGTGTCAGGCAATGAGCCAGGGCAGCAAACCATGTCATGCAAACACTCCTGGGGGAGGCGTAAAAACCTCTTTCTTTGGATTCTTCTCATCCACCTCCGGCCCAGCCCAACCCGACCCCATCCTGCTCTTCATTTGTCTCTGGTTCTGAGCCAGTCTTGTCAAACAAATAAATAAATATTGAAAACAAAACTCAATTTTGGTCCTTTCCACTCATTTCACCTAAAGCTAAAAATAGAGAATTCCAATCCTCACTAATGTGCACGAGTCCTGCTGTGTGATGACGCCAGACTACTTCATACAGAAAGATGGGGAAAGGCTGGATAGGGGAGAATACAGGAAGGCAGTAAACAACCCTTTTATACTGTAGCTGAGCACCTGGACACTGACTCCAGCCAGGCGGTTACAGACCGTCAGTCAGGGAGTTTGAGCACCAAGTTCTCCACAGACAATGGAGGATGAAGCCAACTTGGGCTTTAACAGCCTGTGTTTGTCTATAACCCCAAGAAGCAGATGTTCTACAAGGGGGATCAGGGAAGGAGAGCAGCGGGAAAGAACATTAGGGTTCAAGCTTTCGGCAAAGCATTGGGAAAGCAAACCCAGAGGTCCCCCGCTCAAGGGGAGAAGCCTCTGCAACTGCTGTTTATTACACAGTGGGAGCTGTATGGTTTTGATTCTTACAACAGCTAACACTCCCTTGTAGACATTTGTATCTGACACAAATGTTTGTTTATTCTAGCTACTGACTTTGTAAATTGGGGATTTTATGCAAACAATAGTTCTGAGCCACTAAACTAGAAAAAGAAAAATTTCCATACTGCAGCCAGGATAAATTCATTGATCCTTCAACATAATATGTCATTATCCAAGTTGTCTCTTTGATCTTGTCCCTTTCACATCAAGGTGTGTGTGCACAAGTTTCCTATCCGCACAAGATTCCCAGTCACCTCGATGGAATGAAAGGGAGCAGCCCTATGGAATCGGCACATTTGTAAGCACTGTGCTTTGATCACAATCTTTTGCACAACTTCTCTACCAACTATTTGCTTCTGGATTTATCAAATCAATTGTGCACATGTACGTGAAGGTGCCGGGCTGACCACCTTGGAGATCTTCATTCTCTCTTTACTCACAGAGCAGCACAGACATCAGCAATTTAGCCTTCCTCCCCAGCTATTCAGTTCCACACCTCAACCCCAGAGAGGTGAGTCTGCAGGAGAGGGGAGGTCAGGTTCCAGGGCCCATTTAATTGGATGCCTATCTGCTGAAAATGTCAATAGAAGTGGGTTCAACTGTGGTAACAGTTTTACTAAATGGAACACTGCTCCATGTAAACAGAGCCAAGACCACCTATCCAACGCTAACTGGTACCACCAACCAGCCACTGAACGGACAGGAGTGTGGGTCACTACCAACCTGGCCGAAACGGGCGCCAGTGACCTGGAGGTGAAAAAGGTCCACGTGCCATCCCATCCCATCTTCCTTCTCTTCTTGTAAACCTGACAGGCCACCTTTTCAGGATAGCTGAAGGGCTAGCACCACCTCTCCCCTCGGCCCCTTCAGACAACCACTACCCACCACAAATCCACGGTCAGCCTTTTCACCATGACCAACAAGCACAAGCTATACATGGGAGCACGTCAATGCAACGAGCATATGAGCCGTTTCGGAGTGTTCCCAGTGCCCCCATTCAGGGTATCTTGCAAAGGGTGCAAGAATTTTGTCACCACGTGAGCTGTCTGAAGCAGGTTTTGCTCTCTAATCTAGAAAAATTATCTCTGACCACTTGGGCCTGACTGCTGTTTCAAACATGTGATTTGCTTTTGATCAGAGACCGGAAGATACCATGTTTCCAAGAAGAGTACAAAGCAGCGGTTCCCAACCGGCGATCTGGGGGCCTAAAGTGGCCAGCGGGGCCTTTCAAAGTGGCACACGGCTCCCCTCCTGCATAAGGGACCCGTTGCCTAAGGAACAAAGCAGAGTGCGTTTCCCTGGGGCGAAAAGACTGGTACAGGCTCCTTGCTGCTGCCAAGGGGATGGTAGATGAGAGCTCCCTTTCGCATCTGCAGCAGAGAGCACGGCTAAGTGCTCCATCAAGGTCCATAGGCTCTGGGGTCCTGCCAGAGCAGACAGCAGTCGAAGTCCTAGGATCTAGCCATGGAATTATTCGCATACGGCGATGCATACTGACCAGAGACGCTCTTGGGGACTACTGCAAAGCCAACTGCCCCGGGGTGCACCCCTCAGCAGTATTACACCTCAAAGAATCCCTCTCTGTGTAACGGGAATGGCACCTGGCCCCACTCAGGAGGGAAAAGGGAACACTTTACCAGGGCCCAGACAGCCCGTCACCAGGGGACCTGCGTCACAGGTTTGTACTGGGCCCTGGGGGGAACTAATCTGGCTTGTTTCCTCACTGTATATATACTCAAGGGCTTTTTCTTCTGCGGCCCCGTCCCCTCTCGGAGTGAAGCACTGCAGAGGTTTCTAGCCCGTGGAGTGGTGCTATTCGTTAAAACAGTTCCACCTCCTACTGTTTGCTCCACCACTAAAACCCAGAAAGCACTTTACTACCTAACTTTGCTGCTAATGACTATTCATGTAACCTCATTTATCGGGGCCAAGAACAAGGCCGAAGTCTCAGAAAGCAACTAAATTTCCACACCAGCTTCTTGGCAAGTCCACTTCTGTTATCCAAGACACTAATTCTGGCAAATCAAAGTAGAAGAAACTTCACACCACAGAAAATCTGTCCAAAGGGAGTAAAATAAATAACCTGTCTCCGAGCCTGTCAGAGCCAGTTACCAGAGCAAGGCACGCTGAAGTGCTGGGAACAGGCCCAGGCAGGGCAAACTGCAGAGCTGCATTCAGGAGACTGAAGGGCAGCCCCAAAATAAGCAAATCAATAGACTGCCTCATAATTCCTTCTCAGTCACCCAGGGCATTGGGCGCATCACACGGAAACTCACTGGGACACAAGGAAAGTGTGAGATTATGCACATGAACTGAGTGACCGAGGCTCTGTCCAGACTGGGGCCTCTATTCCCCCAGAATGCTGAAACTCTGTGAAATCAATGAGAAGGCTGCCAGATTTCAGCACGTTTGTCTCGTCCATGACCCTCTGCACTTGCCATCCTTCCGAAATGATCTATGTGCAACATGATACTGTCACAATGCAGGGGAGAGATCAAACCTCCCGAAGGGAAGGAGGAAGACTGTAATCCTGTTTGGCTGCAACCAATCTTTCCAAAATGATTTTTCTATGTTTGCAATCCTGTGTTTCATTCTGCTTGTACCAGAAAAGCTGTGGCCAATTCCAATTCCCCTCCAAAGGCCAGGGCAGACTGTGTCAGCTCAATATGTCAAAATCTACCGCATGCTTTAGTGCTCTTTAAAAAGATGCAACAGAATATTTAGCCAAATTCATAGTGATGACCTTCTTGGGGCGGTTTACTTCACTGGAAAGCAGTAGGGAACCACGCAGTCAGACACAGCCAGGATGCTCTTAAATCGTTTTTAGTAATTAAATCCTCAACCACATTCATGGTCTTCAAAAAAGAGACAATGCAGAAAAACTTGCTTGGGTTTCCGGCAGGCTCAGAACAAGCAAGCCCACCCCAGCAACCACCACATGCAGTTCGGTCTCCGTCCAGCTCAGGTCAGCCTGGTCATTGGAACACGGGCATTGGGGCAGACGACTCTGAGAATCACAAAAGGGAAAGAAGAAACCCCAGCTTGTTTATAACCATTTCCTCTGGAAAGAACTGCTTCTAGGGCAAAATTATTTCTCCTTCCAAACCAGACTGGGAATGGCCGGCCTCCTCCAAGGGACTGCTGGATTCAAGGCAATGCAGCAACCTATTCCAAAGGGGTAGGAGCACAATCTGTTACGGCCTCTCGCTCCTCTCTCAGGCATGCCCTCTCCAGCAGGAAACAGACTCTCTCGGCCAAACTCGAGCCATGTAGGTTTTTGTTTCCCTCCTGCTCCCTGGGGAGAGGTCAGAATAAAAACCAATCTTTTCTCCTCCCCTAGCTCCTGTCGCTTATTCACACGCAGGAGAGGGGGACACCGTCCCTATTGTACGAGGCCCAATTCCGTCCTGAATGAGCTGGCCAGGAAACACACAAATGCTGCCAGCACCCAGTGGCATTCTGGCAGCTTCCCACCGCCCCAAAGCTCTGTGCTGGCAACACGCTTCCACACAAGCCCTAATTTTATTACAGCTAGTTTATGATTTCGCTTCATTCCCCGTCTATTTTGAAATGCAGGGCTGTAATAGAAGGCGTCTGAGGGCCTAAGAGACAGAGGAGTGATTACACTGTGGGCCTCTGTGGCCTTTGGGAGAATGTCAGTCAGGGTTTGAACACTGACTCCCTGAGGGGAACTCAGCTCCCCAGCAAGACACACACTGCTCCTCTTTCTTTATCTGCCTTCTAATTCCTACTTGCAAGCTATTGTGGTTGCTTGGCGTTCTTTTCTGTCTGCTCTCTCGCGTACCGCAGTTCCAGATGCGGTGGCTTGGAAGGAATGGGCCCTTGAATGACTGAAGGGACTGGCCTGTGGGTAGGGAGCACGGTGCCCCAGCTCGGAGCAGTGGTAAATGCTGCCGGCAGGACGCAGTGATGAGCAAAGGGAAACTGCTCCTCTCTGGCTCACCCCACGGGCAGAGCATCAGCAGGGAAACCCTGGGTCTCGGTGAGAGAGGGAGAACTGGACAAATGTGGAGACGCACAGCGGAGAGGGACGGTGTCCAGTGATACCTACGCACACAAGAGGAGGCAGAGTGGCACCAAAGCCTTTCACAAGTGGTTCTGCTCCCCAGCCCTGCGTCTCGTCAGCATGTCTACTGCAGGAGCGCTCGGTGTGTGCCAGAGCTTCCCCAACAGCCATGCGCACCTCCCCGGCCTGAAGGGCAGACAAAAGGAGGAGAGAAAGGAGGGCACCAACCAAGCCAAACAGTCCCGGGAACAGCGCTTGCACAGACACACGCACACGCATGTATTGGAAGAATTGGCAGGAGATGCCCTTAGAGGGCTCACTGCAGAAGTCAGAGGCACTTCCATGAGGAAATGATCGTGGCCCTTGCAAACCTAAAAGCCTCAGCGACTGTCCCAGAGATCAGTCAGTGTCATGAAGGCATTCATGGCGGTTGTGCGCATTTCCCATTTATTAGATCTTCCCTCACTGCAGTGGGACAGAACAGCCACCGAGCACTGAGCATTACAGAGGCCAATGGAGCGAGGGAAGAAGTTGCTTTTCTGAGCTGGGGGCAGGCCTTTGGCCTAGGTTAAAAACCAAGAAACCGAGGCAGGTAGCAGTTTCATAGAACTAATAATATGGTCAAAAGTTACAAACACACTATAACACGCCTTCAACGCACTCCGTCATCACCCCAGCAGCCTAGGGAGGGCCTCTCTATGGCACACACTAGTAATAGAGGTGGTCAATTTAATTACACGCTAGCGAAGGGAAACCTGCCCCGTACACACAAAGGAACAAAAAATTCAACCCCCACATTTAGAAACCGTAATTTGGAGCCCAAGCCCAAGCGACAAGCAAAGAGCTACGTGTCAAACCCTAACCATGGGAGCCCCAAACCCCAGTTCCCTACAGTGGCCTGGAACACAGGGAGGCAAGTCTAATCTCACGGCAGATTAGTGAGCATTACTGGCACGTCCCTGACTTAGAGACTGAGAGAAAGGTGCAAATGACACATGAGAGAACTAGCGCAGTAAGGAACCTGCACACTCTGATCTCTCTGGAGGCGGTGAGTGCAGGGGGCCCATTCGGCCCTGCATCACTAACAGCAGCAGCTCCAGCTGCTGCTATTAACTTGGTGAAGAAATCAAGGCACCAAACGCACAATGTAAAGGTTAGAGAATCTCTCTGTGCAACACTGAGATCCAAGCAAATGCATGTAACACCCTCAGGCTGTGGATTAAGACTGAATTTCTGAAAGTAAGATTTGAAAAACAATCCCTCCTTCTGGAGTAGAAATCTCCCTGGAAAACCACCCCAATCATATACGCAGCTTGATTCATATTCAGCTCTCTCAAACCATGTTACCTATTTTAGGACATGGGAAATAGGTTACACGGACCAAGTATGACTCAACATATAGCATTTGGCTCTTCTGCATAATGTCAGGCCCTGGGCAGATGAGCTAGAGATAGAAGGAAAAGCTCAGACAGCTGAATCCATTGTTTCCACCAGCTTTATTAGTTCTGGTCTTCATCTTCTTCGCCCCTAGATACATATTGGCTAAGCTCTTTCATGGCTTTTAACACATTAAAAACCGCGTGCCTTGTCTTCCCTAAGCATTGAACATGTGTGAGCCTATGTCTTCACAGCCAAAGTGGTGGTTGGGGGCGGCGGGGGTAGAGGAGGGGGGTTGCAGTGAAAAAAATCAACATACTTTAGCTATCTCACTGAAAAATCCTACTGGAGACAAAGCTCTGCAGCTTTTGACAGCAATGTTATCATGTGAGGTCAAAACTAGATCCCTATTCATGGCTGACCGGCCCAGCTACACTGCAGTAAAATCGACAGAGCCCTGTCTGCAGCAGGATTTACAGCCAGATGTGTTCATGATCTCACTCAAAACACACATCTTTTACAGGAGTGAAGATATAGCCTTAATTAGCACATGCTTAACGCATACTAACATCACACCTTAAATCCCAGACTAGCTCTTAGAAAGTAGCTACTCTGGTTACTTGCGTTTGCCCCTGATTTTGAGCAGAGGGAGAGCTGCTCCTTTGCAACCTGCTATTTGATGTGCACACCTGCTCGCCTTTCCTCCTGCGCTCCAAGGAACTACAGCGATCAAGGCCAAGTCTACACTACAGACATGATAGTTTAACCGCATCACTCAGGATGCGAAAAATCCACGCCCTTGAGCGACGTAATTATACCAGCCTGACCCCCGTGTAGACAGCGCTGTCGGCTGAAGAGTTGCTCCTGCAGACACAGCTAGGGGAGAGGCTCTTCATTTAAATGCTGCAGCCGCATCAATGCCATGTTTTACGTGTAGACCTGTTCCAAGTAATTAAGAGCCTAGCAGACCAATCTCCTCCTTTTCCTAAGCAGTGAATCAGGAGTAAAATGGGCTTGGGGTGAAATTGACCTCACCAGAGGTACACCACAGATTAATTTAACCCTTTAGTTACAAGCCTGCCTTGGTTCAGCTCCCTCCCACATATTATTAGAATTGCAGCCAGGATCTTCTCCATTTAGGCATAGGAATCCATTCCAGTTCTCTCTGGGACACTGCCCACAGATATTGGAGCTGGTGTCAGAACACACATTCTCTTTCCATTAGCAAAGATGTTCAGCTCTGACTGTCACAGGTAAAGGCCTGTATCGAGCCCACAACTTCTGGGTGAGCTATAGCAATTTAAAGACGCCACACGATGGGGAATCCACTTCCCTTGTAAGTTGATCCAATGTTTAATTACCTGCATTTCCCTCTAATTTCTGCTTTCAGTTACTGGTTCTTACAGTCCCTCTGTCTGCCTGTTTAACCAATCCCCTTACTATCAGAGATCTTCTCTCTAGCTAGGTATTTACAGACTAACCCAGCCACCTCAACCTCCTGGATAAACTCAGTGTCTTGAGCTACATCAGTTTCTCTTTAAAATAAACAACATGGTGGATGGGTGAAGTAATATCTTCTATTGGACCAACTTCTTTCATGTAAGCTGAAATTCATGACTTTGCTAGACACTAAAGGTCCTGGGCTGAGAAGAGACACGGTTCATGGCTTATGAGAACAATCTGTAACCTGCTAACAGCAGCTCTACCCCTCGCCACCACCACTTGCTCCCCAAACACTGGAAGAATTCGCCTTGAAATAGGTATTAACTGCTTGCCCACCATCAGGTTTCATGTGGATAGTATAGGTTTGGCTGGGCCATTGGACAAGCCCTGATGACTGGTTTGTTGGATGGGCTACAGGGAGGTAGAGCAGGGATGGGGCAGGAATTAGGGTGAAGAGCTGGAGCAGGGAAAAGAGGTGGAACAAGGGGCAGGGTCTCAGGGTCTGGTTAACAGCCAGTAGAAAAGTGGCAACCTTGTGTTCCACCTTGATTTCACTCTGACACGGGGCTCTAGCCCACACTTCCCACCATTTTTAGTGGCACTTACTTAAAATAACTTGTGCATCTCCCTTTGACTTCCTAACGTCTGGTGGGTCCACCGTGCCGAGTCGAAGGGAAGGCATTTCCCTTCGACTCACGGCTGGAGTTAATGGATCGACTCCTTGATGGATTGAGCAGGTCTTCACAGACCCCTCATTCAAACTGGGGAGTTCGATCTGATGGTGGTGAATTCGCCTCCGCCAGTCTAGCCAAGCCCAGAGTACTCTTCCCAGATTGGAAGAAGAGCTCTGCGTAAGCTCGAAAGGTGGTGTCTCCCACCAAAGAGAAGTTGGTCCCACAACAGATATTACCTCCCAGACCTGGTTTCTCTAATATTCTGGGGCGAGCACAGCTACAGGAACGTTGTCTACAGCAGGGGTGGGCAACATTTTTGGCCCTCAGGCCACGTGCCACCTATGGGCACTCAAAGCAGGCCCCAGGTGGGGGGGCTTGACGGGTGGGGCTTGGAGGGGCATGGCCTGTGCCCCCTCCTCAGAAAAAGGGGTGGAGCTGGGCTGCACTCCCCCTCCTTCCCAGCTTCAGCTGGAGCTAGGACGGAGAAGAAGTGGCGGCTGCGCTCTGGCCGCAGCATGAGTGGCAGCTGGACCTGGGACGGGGAGGAAGAGCAGCAGTGTTCTGGCTGCAGCGTGAGTCGCCCGGAGCTGGTGGGCCGCAGGACTGGATCCAGTCCAGGAGCCATAGTTTGCCCACCTCTGGTCTACATTAATACCGACCTATATATAAACTGAGCGTTCCCTTCAATCCAAACCAAGCTGCCTGTCACTCTTCAGACGCTCTCCCTCCTGCATACCTTGTCTATCGCCTCCTGGCCCAGGGGACTCCTCTTTGCGAGCCTCCGGTGTTGGCTCTCTGTAAATAATACTGGAGAACAGCCCAGGCTGACAGGTCCTTTAGTATTTCCCTTAGAAGACAATCTACTGTCACGGTGTGTCACCATTTTAAGAAGAGAAAACGAAAGATGCTACAAAAAAGTGAAGCTGTGACCTAGAATTTATGCAGTTACTCACCCCGGCATGTGCTAACACCAGGGAAACGATCACTCCATGGCAGCCAGCCTGGCTGGCTTAGAAACCAGCTCCGTCCCTCCTTAATGACCCCAGAAACGTAAAGCATGTCCTATTTCCAAGGCAGAGGTCGTTCAACTCTAACTGCCTCCACCGGGCTGTAAACTTGCCAGGAAATTCAAAGACAGACCAAGATCTCTCCCCGCCCCTGGCGACGTCGTATTTCCAGTTCTGGGGTCAATGAAACAGGTCCAGATTTGACTAGTGCTCGAGGCTAGGAGGTGATGGAATCTCCGTCCTTAGGGGGTTCACGGTCCCCCTTGGCAAAGCCCTGGCTGGGAGCAAGGAGAGGGTGGATTGGGATGACCTCCTGAGGCCCCTTCTCCTGTGATTCTATAAAAGGCGCTATCCGGAGCCAGGCTCACTCACGCACTTAGCACACTGCGGCCACGGACCTTTAACACAGCCAGGTGGCTCCAAGGGCCACGTGGGATGCAGGCAAGCTGCAGAGAGTCGTGCACTTTCACTAGTGAGTGCTCAAATCCGGTGCCACTTATGCAGAGTGGGCTTATGCTTGGCTCCTGCAATTCTTGTTCTGTAGTCTCAGTGATTGCCATTCCTTGGGACCAAGAGAGAAACAGTTGCCCTCCTGGATTATCCTGGCTGTTCTAGTTTTTCCACCCTAACTTTTCTTTACTGTGCTCCTTTTTAAAGGCTACCCTGAGGCTGGGTGTACACTAAAGAGGCCTCTAATTCTTCATCCTAAATAAAAAATTCCCAAGCAGTCAAGCCAAAGCAAATAGAGTTTCTCCAGGTTCTAGTTTACTGACTGTGCTTCCTTTTAAAATCCTGTATTCTCTCAAGAAAGGCAACATAGAATTACTTTCCCTGATCCTGTTGGCCAGCTCCTGCAACAGGGCCAAGCCAGCAATTTTCAGGGTTAACCAGTAACCTCACATCACCAGCTGCAGCCAGACCGCCCTGACGACACCTTGTTCATCTGTGATCTCCAGTCACAGCAGGCGTGTCTGGCAGACTGAAGCGGGTGTCAGAAATGAAGACTGAGAAGCAAATCTAACCATGCTGAAGAGCCAGGGCGCTTTCTGTTTGTTTCTGATGATCTTGTTCAATCATGATATAATTACTGAGACCCTTTAATTCCAGAGGGAGACAGGTTCCCCAACACCCATATCCTCAATGCCAAGTTCCCCAAAACCATATCCTTTTCACCAGCAGCCCAAATAGGCTGTTACTATAATCTGAGTGATTGTAGTACAGACACTCGCATGCTCTGCAACTGTCCAACTGATGTGGGTATTTCGACTTGTTAAAAGTCATCAGTTCCCCATGAGTGGGAATCAAGTTCAGACTGAGCATCAAGACAAATGCGTCACCTGCTTATTTATTCAAGTGGAAACGTGGGGCCGGCGGGGCAGCACTCGCCACAGGGGGGCGAAGCAGTAACACCAGCCATGCAATAATTTCATGTTTTACCCTGCTGCTCAATTGCCATTGCAGAGATAATCGCGCCGTCCAAGGGGCATGAGGTGCAATAAACTGCAGGTAGCCAAAGATTTGTTAACCTGCTGTAGATGCAGAATCATTACTGGCAATGGAAAATACCGAGCCCTACACCAGAGGCAACTCCTCACAAACCTTCCATTATCGTCGCTACAGAGGGGCATTTACACTGGGAGCCTGCATCCTGCTAGGAACGGCTTATGAAACAGAGATGCCAGTCACCTGCTGTTACTCCATCACCCGGGCTGGGCTGGTGTCTCCTGTGGGCATGATGGAGACATGTTCAACTCCAGCTGCTGTTTCTCCAGTATCTGGCTGGCAGGGGGCAGATCTACAGGAGTCATGTTAATTTCTAGTCCACTCCCAGCATCTCTTTCAGGGAGTGCTGGTGGAAACATGTTAATACCAAGCCTATTCTTTAACCACACATGCACGCTCCTAGGTGTGTTTCTTTAGGAAAACCACAGTAACACCAGCCTGTCCTTCTCCTATCAAACACGCTTGGCCCCAAAAGCAGAGTCATCTGCAAACACATTCGGGGGATGGGGAGGAAGGGGGCAGGGGAAAGGCGCTGCATATTATGGGTCGTACTATACTCTGCTGTTACCTGGAGCTGACCAACTCTCTCCATCACAAGGGAGAAAAAAAACCTTTCATCTGTCTGACGAGCCCACATGTTCCCATTCAGATGATGCAAGTCCCTGATACCTGAATTAAGGGGGAGAAGAGAGATCCTGGATCTTACAGATACAAAGGCCTCTGGAATTTGCTTCTGGGCTGAGGAGCTATTTGATCCAGCTGCACACTGGTCCGAAATCAATACTCCCTGTGAGGACAGAGGGCTCTGGTACAATCAAAGGCGCATTTTTACCTTCTAAGCCGATTCCCTGGCTAGCTGGAGGTAAAACAATTACCTCATTACAGTCACACACGAAACTGCCTTCTGGTGGAATTCACATCAACACTACTGCAGCTTTATAATAATAGTCGTGTTATAAAAACGTCTGCCACAGAGGCCAAGAAAAACAGCTTTGTGTTCAGAGGAAGCTCTGTGGTCAAGATGATGTCATCAGAAAGCGCCAAATTAATTTCCTGTGGTTACATCCTACAGGAAATCCAAGAGGCTCAGCTTTCTCACAAACCCAAGTAGCCATTTGTTGTCAGTAACTGTTAATTATGTACCCAGATGTGTCATAAATTGCAAACTACTGTGATTAAGGTCATTCTCCTGAATTCTAGCACAGAAGGTTTAAGTACAAAACACTCTTGGGTTCAGGGCATTAGACTCAGACAAAATAAAACCTACCCAGATCAGCTTCTGGGAACTGTTCCGACTAGTGGCCTCACGTTAATACGAGCGAGCTAACCAGGGCTGCTTTCTCAAAGGAGCCACGCTCTGCGTTCCACCTCTCTCTAGGTTCATCGTGGTGTCTGAGCCCTTTCTAGACACTGCCAAGTCTACACATCAGGTGCGTTTCTCTCTCCCCACCAGCAAGGTCTGGGCTTTACTTCTGTTTTGGATGGCCGCACTACTGGTGAGTCTGCCAGGCATGGCCAGCAGGTTACTCTGAAGGTTTGGAGAGCCCATTTCCAGCACTCAGCCAGCTAGACGACCAGCCAATAGCTCACTGGAGTCACACAGCGGTCTCCGAACAGAAAGTAAAACCCAATGAAGGAGCTTTCGTAGGAATTAGGCAGTGGGATCTAGCGGTCAGAGCAGGAATCTTGCACCACGAAGCAAAGGTCAGGAGTCAAACAAAGGGTCAAAGCTGCACTCAGTAGCCTGGCGTGGGCAGCAGAAGTGGGAACCAGGAAAAGACTGCACTCACGAATCAGACAAGAAGGCAAGCTCCAATGCAGCAGTAAGACAGGGAAAACCTCGGACAACTTCCTGTGCCTCCTTGCAGCTGCAATAGTGAACCTGAGCCAACTGGAGAGGCTGGAGCTTCATGGGTGACACCTGTGATGAGCTATGGTCTCAGCCCACACTGCCAACTTCTATCGACCTGTGACCATTGCAGCCTGAAGACCTCTGGCCCCAGGTTCAAGACCTGCAATCTCTGCACCAGACGCCAAGAAATCCAGCCTGCCTCGCAGGCTCCTGTGCATGCTGAGGGCAATGCATCTATTTCTAGGAACCAGCCACCAGCTGTCTACCTCCCAACCTCACTGAGCTGACAGAAGAAGTGGATACAATCAGCACCAAGAGCACACGGGGACTCTGAGCACTGGGGACTATTTGGCTGGCAGCCTGAACTCGTTCACTGAGCGAAAGAAGCTTCCATCCCCAACCTGTTTTAACACCCTATAGCTTCACCTCGGGCTCTAGGCTTTCCCTGGGTAATCCAGGTAGCAGCTGCTTCCACCTCTAACAACCAGCATCACTATCTGCCCAGGTTACACCTCCATCAGCTTCAGGGTCAAGCTCGCCAAGCCCACACAGCTATGAAAAGATGATATGTAACAGCTTCCCAGCCGTGTGTGAACAGACACAGGGGTCTCAAAGTGATGGGGGACATTTTCCAGATGGAAATTATCATGAAATTGCCTGGCAGTTCCCTACCCCCAACCCCAGCCTTCTACTGCCCACTGAGGGGTGAATTTTCTAAAGGTTTACAAGACATTTACCGCCCCGCTCCAGCACTTTAGAAAACTTACAGCCACCTAAAACGGGGCATCACAAACAAGCACTGGTGAGGCCACTCTTACACCCGGAACTGAATCTGGCCCCTCTCACACAGACTGAGACCTGGCCTCAAACACAAGAAGATACAGTCAAGTCCCCTCACCTGCAGCTACAACCTCCCTTCATTATCCCCCCAGTCCTGCCCCCTGCAGATGCTAGCTGTAAATTCCTCAACTATTGGATACAAAATCATTTGTTCCATAAAGTTTCCTAAAATTATGACTCTGTCCTTTCAGTGAACTCATAGAGCTTAGCTCTTGGGACAGATACTCCACAAAGATCCCTTGGCCTGTACACTGCATGCTCCTCTTAGCTGGCAGAAGGCCCAGATGAACACCTGAGAGGCTGCGGGGTAAACAGTGCAGGGGAGTCAAAGGAAATAAACAACAGCCACTGACCGCCACTGCAGCGTACACGTCACGTCGCACGTTCCGGACCACTCGGTCAATCATACTTGCTTATTTACAAATAACTGGTTGCATGCGTTCTCTCCTTACCCACACCCTCGCACGTTGCTTGTTTTATTAAGCCTGGGAGCTTTTTAGGGTAGAGACTGCCTCAAATTACGTGGCTGGAAAGCACACAGCACAGGGCTGTCAAACTCATTTGCTATGGCGGGCCAGATTTGAATTGAATGTACATACCATAAATCGAAATACTGGGGCACTCTCACGGCATCGCGGAGCGCTGTGTATGGGAGACGGCGCTCCGCGAGACCACTCACTCTCTGTGTCAGGGAGAGAGTCTGGCCTCCCAGAGAGCAGCGTCACACCCCAGTGCTCTGCAACGTGGCAAGACCTGACGCTCCTACGCCATCACGGAGTGCAGGTATGCGAAACCACAGGCTCTCTCCTTCTGTTAGGGAGAGTGTGGTTCCACAGAGCGCAGGATGGAAGAGGTCTGTGGGCCCCATGTTTGAGACATTGTGTGTGTTACAGCACTCCAAATGAATGGTGTTAGGGTTCAATTATTTGTACTCCAGTAGCCATGGCCCATTGTGCCAGGTACTGCATACACCTAGTAAGGGCGTCTCCGGTCTAAACAGACAAGACGAAGGGTGGGAGGGAAGCCGAGGCATAGAGCAGTGAAGTGACTCGCCAAGGTTAGAGACAGGCGGAGGTGGGAACAGATCCGAAGCCCCTGGTACCCACGCCTGTGCTCTATCCACTGGACAATGCTGTCTCCAGAACAGGAATCATACTGAATGTTGGGTGGACAAGAAGTTCCACAGATTAAAATGTCCCAAAGGGGCAGGCAGACAGGGATTCTCCACACCTCACTGGGATGGTCCGTGCTTCTCCAGAAAACCACCCAGTGCCAACTCCCAAGCCAGTCCATTTAGTAAGGTTCCTACCTCTCTGTCCTTGAGTTTCATGGCGAGCACCAGCTGATGTCTGTGGTTAGTAAGGGCCTCCCGGTAATTTCCTTTGGAGAAGAATGCGGAGCCCAAATTCCCATGAGCTCGGCATTCTCCCGTCTGGTCACCTGAGTCACATGCAAACAAAACAAAAGTTAGCTAACGAAAGGGTCTTTTCGTCCAACCAAGAGCGTTGAACACATCATGCTCCCCTGGTAGGGCGAGGATCCCAACAAACCTGGCCACAGATTCAGGACACAGCCAGAATTCTCCTTCCCTACCCCATCCTTAATGAGGGAAACAGCCTAATTTTCAAATTAACTCCAGATTCCACTCTAATGTCACCTCAGTCCCTTCTTTAGCTGAACACCCCTGCAACATGCTCTCTTTTCCTCTCCTGTTTACTCTTTGTTGGAAACGTGTCATCGCTACCCATGAAAATGCAGGGCAGGATCGGACAGGCTGATAAGCATGGGGCCAGACTTCTCAACCAACAGCCACCCCTCTGCTAATGCCCCGCAGTCCTGATCTGCAACACACCTGTTATTCCATTTCCAAGTCCTCACACAGCTGACCTACCACTGGTCCTCAGCTCTGACACTCCACCAGCCCTCTAACCTTGCCCACGGCTCTTCCCCGTCAGCCCCTCCGACTCCAGCTCTGCCAACGTGCCTTCCCGAACCACTTTTGAAAAGAGACTGACAGCCACATCAAACTGCCAGAGTCTTAGTGATTTTCCCATCAGACTAATGTCTTGGCTCTGACAGGGTCCATGTCAGAGGAAGCTTTAAGAAACAAAAGTGGGAAATTAAATACCCAGCAAGATTTTGTATTGAATCCTTCCCAGTGACTGTGAACGCTCTCATCAGCCCAACCTGCTGGATCCTGCTAAGTTCTGTGCTTGAATTGCATCTTTTAGCAGTGAGCTCAGCCACTTACGTGTACATTATGCTAAGAAGTATTTCATTCTACCAATAATAAAGTTGTGCTTTTCAATTTCACTGGATCTCCCCTCTTGTATGATGGGCAGTACCCAATCTACCTCCTCCACACCCTTTACTGCTCCGCACAATCAGCATGCGTCTGCTCCAACTCCACAACTCCAGGGTTTCCAACCTCTCTCCATACAGCAGTCTTTCCAGGCCTCCAGTAATTTTTGTCACCCACCTCCAAACCTTCTCTATTTCTGTTGTATCCCTTGAGATAGGCAAACCAGGAATGAACACACTATTTCAAGGGAGTGAATGCCATTAAGATAATGGCATGATACGCTTGTAATTGTTATTTTCCACCAAGTTCCTATCCAGGCAAATATCTTGTCTGCTTTTTTGACTGTCACTGCAGTGAGAAGCGATGTCCCAGTCTCTCTACTGAGTTGTTTCAACCACTTCAGAAATCTGGGAGGTGTCAAGTCTGCAAACTTTTGCCAGCATCTGTGTTGGCTGGGGAGGGGGAAAAGCCACCCTCACCAACTGAGGTAGTGATACCAGCAAGAGCCCGAGTGCAGTGACCTAACATGTCTTTTAGGGAGGTGGTTTAATTATGCCAATGACGAAAGAGTCGTCAGGACAAGCCGCATCTCCACAAGGGCACTTGGCCAGCGCAGCTATGCCGGCAAGCATCTGTGGAGGAGACAAACTCTGAGGAGCTGGGATTATCTGAGCACACATCCCAAAGACACTGCTCCAGTTAGGACCTAATCAATGTTTGGAGTCCAGGTCTCTGGAGGGAAAAAGCCAGCTCACAAACACATGATGCTGCCAAGAAATCCCTTGGGTATCCCTTTAAATCTCAGCCCGAACATGGGAGACCCACAGCCCACCTCACTCGTTCTGAATGTTCTTTGTGCTGCTCAGAGAGTCTGAATTTGGAGCAGCAGCCAGAGAAATGGTGCAGTAGCTCCAGCATGCTGAAGGCACTGTTCTTCATTTCCCCCATTGCCATCACTTTGTCTGCACCTTAGAACAGCTCAGCACTAAACCAGGGATGAAGAGAGTGAAAATGAGAACTCTACCTAACGTCTTGGCTACATCCAAGTCCTGCTGCATGTACCCGGCACTTTTCTCTGTATTCCCAAGAGACCAGTAGGCACTGCTCAGGGCAGAGAACACGGATCCCCTCAGCTTCAGGCTGCAAGTGCCGATCTTCAGGGCCGCTTCTAACACAACCACAGAGGCACCGTGATGGCCTGCAGTCAGCAGCTCCTGGCCAATCACCGATACCACCACAAAGGGGCTCTTGTCCAGCTTCATCTTCTGAAGTTGCTGATAGGTTGGCTCGAGTGACTCTAAAATATGGAGGGGAAGGCAGAGTTACTGAAAAAGAACACATGCATCCAGAAGTCAGCCCCTTAGCACCCCTGGGAGCTGAATGATAAAGTGAGCCGTGAATTGAGCTAGCCAGCTCAAACCTAGCCCCTCTCACAAAGGCTCCTCACACAGCACAGACAACCGGGGTGTGAGCAGGGCTAGCCGAGACCCAGACTATTTATTCCCAGAGTGTGGAGCCCAGGGCCCTGCTAATGGGAAGGGCCAGCGTGAGAAGCCCTTGCTCTCTCCCTCCACACTAGGAAAGGGCAGTCCTGTGCGTTAGCCCTGACGACTGACCGAGAAACAAGAAGAAAAGTAAATAGAGGCTAGAGAAGTTGGTCTCTAGCAAACAGAGGCTAGAGTTCTCAGCTATTTTGTAACATGTATTCAGTGGCAAATCAGAGAAAAGGGAAAGCAGCCACTGAGTGAGAAGGAACCCACTCCAATCACAGGCTTAACTGCGCACAAGAACAAAGATGCGTATCAGGTGTTCAGTGCTGTCCAGCCGAACGAGAGCAAACAGAGCCACTGAGGCTGGACTGCAGTTACAACCAACTGGTTTATTCATCCTTCCATGGTGTATCCCATCAAGGGAAACAATCAGTCTTCATCTGCAGCTCTCTAGACAACCACCCTGGGTTACAATGTCATTTTTAAGCATCAGGACAGTTGCATTTCCTGATAAGGCTGTTCTCGCCTGAATCGACATAACCATGGCAACCTGAAAAGGCCGTTTGTGCCCCACTTCCATGATTTCTCCTACAGTTAGGAGCTGTAGGAACAGCAAGCTGAGAGCATCTGAACACCTCTCTGAAGAGAGGGACAGACAGACTGCCTATGGCAGAGGCTCCCAAACTATGGGGAGCATGGAGGAACACGGGGACAGGGCAGGGCCTGGGCCAGCACCCATAAGGGGTAGGGAGGGAGTGCCACCCAGACCTCGATGGTTACAGCCCAGCGCCTGGCTGCCAGCCACAGCCTCAGCTCCCAGCCCGACCCCTCTGCCGCAGACCTCGCACCTAGCTGGAGCCCCTGCTCTCTGCCCCTGGCACCAGCCACTCGACTCCCAGCCCTGGCCTCGGTCCCCAGCGTTCAGCTGCCACAGCTCCTAGTCTTTCTGCCAGTCACAAGTGCTCGGCTCCCTGGCACCCCCCTTGCCCCCCATGAGCCCTGACATCTGGTCAGTCTTTGCCTCTGGCTGGGGTGTCACCCTCCAGCCTCTGCACCCGCAGCGAGTTAGGGGGTGCGACGAAAAAGGTTTGGGGACCACTGGTCTACGGGATATATTGTGTGTGACACTCCGGTTAGGGACTGGGGTTAAATACGGGCCTCAGACAACGACACCTTCTGATAGGGCAGTTCCTACCATCTCTGCTGGACTCGTATCTGGTCTCCGACAGTGGCCGAGCTCCGACCATGCAGGGAAGCCACAGGCATGCCCAGATGGACTCTCTCATACGGTGCAGCTGGTGGGCATGGCGCTGTATGAACAACTGCAAAGCCAGATCCTGCCCAGAGGAATGGACAGCTTTAGGGCAGCAGTGAAGATGTTACTATGCTGACGGGAGCGCTTCTCACAGCAGCGTAGTTAATCCACCTCCCCAAGAGGCGGTAGCTGTGTCTGTGGGAGAAACTCTGCCATCCGCCATAGTGCGATCTGGGCGGGGAGAGGGGGCTGGAAGGAGTGTTCATGCATGTGTATTAAATTGGTACAAGTGGGTCACTCAGGGTGTGTGTTTTCACACCCTTGGCAGACACAGTTATACCAACGTACATCTGCAGTGTAGACCTGACTTTAATTAAAGGATGGCAGGAAGCAGGGAGAAAGGAGGCATGAAAGGAAGTGAAAATTGCTGCTGGAGAAAAAAGAGTTACTTGTGAGTACATCACATATGTGGTTCCATGTGTAAGAGACGGTCACTCACCCTGTGCACTTCCAGAGGGTTGTCCCTGTGGGTGCTCCACTCTCGGTGATCGTGTGCTCCTCAGGGAGTTGGAGTAGCAGTGCCTGGTTGGGTATCACAGCACGGTCCTCATCTCATGTCACCTCAGTGCTGAGACCCCCCATGGTTCTTTCTCTACCGCAGAAAGCTCAGAGGCAGAGGGGAGGAAGGAGAGCAGGGGAGCACCCACACAGCCAACCATACTGAAGAACCTCAGTTACTGCTCAGGGTGATTAACCGTCTCTTCTTCTTTAAGAAGTGTCCCTGAGGATGCTCCGTTTCAGATGACTAGGGCAGTGTCTCTCAATGAAAGGAAGGTGCGTCAGAGTCACAACCATGATGGATGATAATACCATGAGTCCAGACAGGCCACTGGAAGATGAATGCTGCTCTAATGAATAATGAAGGCTGCGTGAATGTACGGGCTGATGCCCAGGTTGCTCCTTTGCACATGTCCATAATGGAGACTTGTTAAGGAAAGCTATCAAAGCAAACAGAGTGCTAGTAGAATGCGGAGAAGGGAGGTAGGGCAGTCCCCAGTAGGGGTTGTAAGTGCTGTTGATGATAGCAAAGATGAATGCATCTAAAAATCCATCTAGATAGGCTCTTCTTCGATATGGCATCTCCTATGGATCCTTCTGTGACAGAAAGGAACCATCTTGATGAATTTATAGAAAAGTTAGTGGACGATAGGTCCATCAATGGCTATTAGCAAAGATAGGCAGGGATGCAAAATCATGCTCTGAAGAGCCTCTAAACTCTATTCGCCACATGCTGGGAATGGGCAAGAGGGGACGATGGATCACAATGATTCCTCTGTTCATTCTCTCTGAAGAATCCGGCACGGGCACCCAGGAGAAGACAGAATACTGGCTGGAGAGACCAGTGCTCTGAATCAATATGGCCATTCCTATGTTCTGAAAGGCTTTGCTCTCTCAATTTAACAGGCTAGTGCCCTTCAGACACCCAGGATGTGGAGTGCTGCTTCTCACCTATTCCCATGGGGTTTTGAGAAGAACAATGGGAGATGAATGGACTGATTTATATGGAATGAAAAGCAACATCAGGTGAGAACCTGGGGTGTGGTTTTAAGGTAACTATTTCGGAAGAATGTCGTGTATAGGAGGTGTGCGCTGAGTGCTCTAGGTCTCCCACCACTCTGGTGGACGTGATGGTGATGAGGAAGGCCACCTTCATGGAACGGTGCAGTAGTGAACACCTCCCTATTAGTGCTGGGGGTCTGATATGTCCCTGTAAGGCTACCCTGAGGTTTCATGAAGGAGGAGGGGTTAGTATTTTAGGGGAGATATTACAAAGGCTCTTGAGAAAACACTTGGTGACTGGGTAAATGAAAAGGAACATTGTGATAGCTGCAAGGTGCACATCAGGAACAAGAGGAAGACCTATGACAGCACAGGACCGTTACTCAACAAACAAGGGAAGTCCAACCTGGATGGAGCTACTATAAGATGGATGCAGAACTGATTGTGCTCGGCTTGATCTCTTTTAATACTGACTTGAAGGGGAGATGGGGGTTAACATAAACTGGGAGGTGTTCTGAACAGCAATGAGCAGAGAGATTTCGTATAACAGGGCCTAAAAGATTTAGAAATATAGCCAGGTTAACAAAATGGGATTCAGGTTCATATACCCAAAAGCCTGCTATTCTGTCCTTCAGATCCCTCCTCATGACCTACTTCTGCAGAGAAGCTCATAAGTACTGAATTGCTGAGAGCTGAGGGGATGGTTGGGACTTACTTTATTTATTAAAACAGAAGCAACAGCAAAAATAGATTTGAGTATATGCAGGCCTGTATACATTTCCTGCATCACCAACTGGTCTTCTTCAAATGTCAGCTCTTCCGGGCAGGGACCATACCTCGGTACTGCACCTGTACAGTGCCCAGTACAAATAGGTCACATCCTGAATGGAGTTTCTCAACATACAAACAAAGCAACAATAATCCAAAACAGTCAGTGACAGAGTCCTTGGGGGAGCAGTGATGCTGCGAGAGACCTAGAGGTGAGAGTGGACAGCAACAGACACCCCCATTTTCACTACGATAAGACAGCAAGAAAGGCCATCCCAGCTTTGGGCTGCTCACACAGAAGCACCACATCACAGAGCAGGGAGGTATGACCATCTCTCTGGAGTCTGGCTGCTCCTAGAATACGGCACATTCCTTTCCAAGCACTCCCACACCACAATGATATTTACGAGTTGGAGACAGTTCACAGAAGTGTTGCCAAGGGCTAGACCCAAATGATGAAGAGTTGTAGAGTCTCCTGAACTCTGAGGCAAGCCATAGGCACACAGCCTGCTGAGAGTGTGACGTGAGCCATATGGATGGAAGGAGCCCACGGCTCAGACCCGAGGCACTCAGCAGATTTAGTTACACTTATCAAAACCAATTACTGTGGAGCACCGAGAAGGATGAGCCGATGTCGTATTCATGGCAATAGTCTAAGCAGCAGCGATGCCTCAGGGTTAAAGACGTGAATTATCGCCGAAGGTATTTGCTACACAGAAATAATTACAGATTCATTCATTTTGGAGGATGACAAGAAAATATTGTGGAAGGGGAACGGGAAGATTTTTTCCCATTTGAGTTCTGGTTGCCCCGAGCACTCAGCAGCGTCTGCTGAGAGTCGGTGCGGATCAGCTACACACTCCCCATTGGGAAATGCCATTAGACCACTGCAGCAAAGTGCATGCAACAAAACTGATTAGAAACAGTGCAGAGAGGGAAGGGAGCTCCTTTCCTCCTTCAGGAGAGCTAAATTCCCACCCCGGAAGAGAGGTGCTATATCCGGGGAGGCAAGACACCATGGGGGCTAAAATCATCGCATGCCCCAAGCCACTTCAGTACTGGGATAAAAGTGAATTAGCCACCTGGGGCTTTGTTCTGAGAGATGTCAAAAATAATGGAACGCTCTGTTCACTCAAGCGTCAGTGCAGGTGCAGAGTTCACGGGCGCACAGGCACCACAGGATTGTGGGAGCACTCTGGGAGAATCCACAGAGCCAATGCGACTGCCCTTGCACAGCAACAGTTCAAACTGATCCATGTTTGGGGAGGCTTTGATCTGCTGCAGCAGTACTAAGAACACTTGTGAAACACTAGAGTACTTGTGTGAGGACAAGAAAAGTTCCCCAGTAATGAGGTGTTTGATCTTGTAAGGGGAACTCCACATTCTCTAGCAGATGTGACTGCTGGTGTTCCTGTTACTCAAGTTCTTCCTTCTCAGGGGTGTTAGTCATGCATTAACAGCCAGGACTTCACAGGAATTCAAGAACTGCTGCTCTGGATCCCATTCTGGTAACCCCCTTTCACCAGATAAAACCAAAGCCTCTCTTCTCCAACCCCTCTGCCCCACTGAGCCAGACAAAAGGCTCATTCAGTTGGGTTTCCCCTTTGAGAGTGCCCAGCAGCAGGTGACCCAGTGGAAGATGTAAAATCCCTCGTCAGGTATGCAGGATTCCTGCTGACTCCGCATCAGCTGCCAACCTCAGTCAGGTCTCTCCCTTCATGGGAGTCCTGGAACCCCTGTGCTGCCGTCCATTCCAGCAGCACCTCGGACACGGGAAACTTTGCTTACCTCGCATTGGAGATTTCATGGCGGCTTCCACCATCCCCACAAGAAGCTGCAGGCTCTTGGGATCCTGAGCCAGCCCAGATGCGAATGCCGCGAGTGCATCTGCATGGCGTCCAAGGTACTGAAGGGCAACACCCTGTCGGAAGTATGCCTGAAAGCCAAGAGAAAGAGGAGAGTTAGGGAAGAGGTGCGATCACCGGGCCCAAACTACCAGAGCAGGGAGTACAGCTGGGGAACCACGGCCTGCACTCAGGGTTACTCACAGCACTTTCAGGTCAAGCCCATTTGAGGAAATCTAAGACAGTAGTTTGGCTCCTGAATCCCGCAAAGAGCTGAGGAAAGGCTTGTCCAACTCATACTGACAACTGGCGTGCTGCTCCAGAGTGAAAACCATTTAAAACAAAAACAACCAGAGTCCTGGGGCACCTGATAGACTAACAGATTTTCTTTGGCATAAGCTTTCGTGGGCTGTAACCCACTTCGCCAGATGCAATAGCCCACGAAAGCTTATGCCAAAGAAAATCTGTTAGTCTATAAGGTGCCCCAGGACTCTGGTTGTTTTTGCTGTACACAGACTAACACGGCTCCCGCTCTGGAAATTGCTCCCATTTAAAACCAACGTTTTCTCCAGAACTGCCCCATCACCACCAAAGTCCGGGCACTTCTGTGCGATTGCCTGTGGGCGGACACTCTCGTCTCTCACTCCTGCCAAGAGCAGAGCTTCACCACCCAAAAAGAACTCGGTACTAACAGAGACCAAAAATATCCAAGACACAATTAAAATAAAATCGCTGTCTGGAACATCCGATCACAGATGTCTCCTTCCCTAGCTCTGTGTGCAGGTACGGCTTACTTCTTCCGCTAGCTCCAGAAGCTTGTCTCCACCATCACCAATGTCATCTAACATCAGAGAACACGTCTATTTCAGTTTCATTGAGTAATTGCCTGTGGAATTCATCATCTTACTCGTCAGCTCGTGAGCAGCACTGGAGTTTGCCGACCTTCTGGGTAAACGATGCAAATGTTTCGGTAGAAATGGGCTGAGCAGGCAAGTGCTTCTATTTCTTTTTGTATGCATGGGCTGGGCCTTTTTATTTTAGTTTTCATATGAATGCTTTTAGAGAAACTGAACTATAAGCCAGACATCTAACTAAATAAAAGATGCTTACAGTTTTCAGCATTACGTATTTGAGAGAGCCAGACACGCAATAACTGACAATCTGAAACCAAGGAATTTTGGAGAGGGAAGAACGGCAAAGATGAGGTGGGAAGGGCTGGAACTGAGGAAGACCACCCGGCTGAGAGTGAAACTTGGGAGCAATGTAGAGAACAGAATGAGGGACAGCAGCGACTGAGGAAAGAGATGAGGGTCCTGGATGAGACTGCCCAGGTGAGGAAAGAAAGTGGGATTTGAGATAAGAGAGAAACCACCAGCGAAAGAGCTAGCAAAGAGGAACATCAGCCACGCTACTTTCGATGGACTGCCAGGAGTAGGGGACGCAGGAAGATTACATCAAGCCAGGTGAGAAAGGACAATCGGTCTGAACGGGGCTAAGGCTAGCAGCAGACCCCCTAGTCCGACTGCACACAAAACACTAACGCCTATTGTGCTTCCCTGTGACGAGCACAGCAACTCCTCCTCCTTAATATGTTCACAGACGCGTTCCTTTACCTTATCCATTTCCCATTTCCCACCAAGTCTCCCCAGAAGCTAGCTGCAGCAGAGTCTTCACAGGACAAACACCACTACCTCACTGAGAGTCAAGGGAAGTTGAAATACTTTTATAATAAATCGCCACTTATTCCCAATCCCAAACCGGCAAGTCCCTCAATGTAGAGGTGCAAATAGCTCCCAGGGCGATTGTGGGTCATGTGTGTTCTCAGCGAGGGAAGCTAGGCTCACAGACACACAGCAGCAGCAGAAGAGACAAACTTTAATAAAGGGGCAAAACAGCACAGCCTGTCCCAGGGAAAACATGAAGCTCTGTGCTTGTGAGCTGGTAGGGAAGGAAACTCCTGTCTAATATTCACTTCTAAAATGCAAGCATATCTGTAAGATTTATGACTCCATGCTGCTTGCATTAATAATTCACGAGCTTCAACTAGTTTTTATAAAAAGCTTTGCTGTTCACCAGTAACCCTTTATCGTCTTATCTAGCACGTATCTCTTTGCTGCAAACTCTGCCACGCTCGTGGCACTGTTGAGTTTCTGGAAGCAAAGCAAGCACAATTATGGTAAGAGAAAACTCTTTTAAAAAGACTACAACTGATGGAAGACTGAGACGGTGCCTTGTCCCACTCCTGGATTTGGCTCTTGAAGGCCCTCCTCAGCTGTAGGTCTCCCTGCACTCATGGGCGGCCCCTGGCTACTCTGCATTCCCATTTGTAATAGAAACTAATGCTGTGTTCAAGGTACATTAAGTAGGTATGTGGCAGTCTTTCTCACTTAAACTGGAGAGATCTGCAATTAATATCAAAAATGACTTGTCATGAGGGCTTTCAGGCACTTTCAGAACCCAGCCCATGGAGGCAGAGATTAAGAAAAATCAAAAACAATGTGGGAAATTTATGGACACAAATATTTAATCTCTTTCCCATTAGCAAGCATTGATTGGTTCTGTAATTTTAATGAATAAGATAAGACCAAATTCATTTCATTAACCTTTCGTACAAAGGGGCACTTACTGAACCAAAGAGGCAAGTGTACTGGAAACCCAGTTCAATGCTAATCCAATTACAGGCGTACGAAGAGCGTGTGCGGTCTCGGGGCACTCAGTGCTCTGTCTTTGGAACTATTCCGCACACGTTGGGGCCTCTGTCCCCCACATTCCCAATGAAGCTTGGTCTACACCCAATTAGATCGAGGAGGCGTAGGCAGTGTAGAGCGTGGGGAAAACCCACAACCCAGTCCAAGCACGAGTGCTGGGCTGACATGATGAGCCGCAGCGACGGACTGACAGCAGAACGCTTCTCTTGACGTAGCGCCTGTTGTTCGGGGAGATGGTGTTCCGACACCAGTGGAAAACCTCTGCTGTTGGCTGTACCGACAGTGTCTAACTACACTGATACAGCTGTGCAGATACAGCTATGCCACATAGTCTCCACTGTATAGAGACTGCCTCAGTGGCCCTCCTGTACAGCTTGATGGCAGAAAGATCTCACAGGGATGGAGTCTTGCAGGAGCTCATACCTGGTGAGTCTGGCTTTGACGGACATCCCCCCAGCCAGGGCAGAATGTCACACCCCCTGGACCGTGACCTCGCTGCGTGAGTAAAGAAACTAAAAACCAGCCTCTGTTTACATACAAATACTAACAGTCGGCAGTGGTGGGAGAGGAAGTGCAGGAGAAAAGAGCAATTGTTTAACCACGGTTTAATACAGTATCGACAGCTGACTGCAGGACTCCTGGCATCTCAAGCACTTGTATTGTTTGGGGTCTAACAAACCCAGTAATAAGTTGGGAAACAGGGGGCTTTGTGTGTCTGAGGAAGAATGAGGTTGCCAGCCAGGCCTGAACAGAACCGCTTGACTTGTACAGAATCGTGAGCCAGAATCTTAGCGCGACATCTGAACGACGGGCCAGCTCCATGCCTGCGCGGGCTCTAGCAAACGCTGCCAGCCACACCACTAGAGCTAAATCCGGCCTCAGGGCAGGACATCGAGGACCTCCAGGCGTTCTGCCTCTGCCCCACTTCTTGCTTACCATGATGTGAGACCTGAAAGGGAACAGGACGGTGCGGCCATTGTTCACCGTCCCAGGGAGGGAAACGACAGAGAAAGCAAAGAGACACGAGTCCTTGACTCCCAGTTCTCATTGAGAAGTCCAACTAAGTTACGACCAAACATGTTAGGATGCTCACTGAGAAGGAAATAAGGAAACGTTGCCTCAAGAGACAAGGACCAACCTGCCCAGAGTGCTCCGAGAGCCATCAGGAGAAAGGAGAGAGTCCCACACGCTAGCCCCCTTCAAGACCTCCAGCCTCACTGCAGCCCACAGCAGAGGGGAAGGGCCAACTGCTGGAGCTGCAGGAAGCTGCTCTGCCATTTATGTTCACATGGCTCTCCAGGAGCACCCAACACTGCAGCCCACAGCAGAGGGGAAGGGCCAACTGCTGGAGCTGCAGGAAGCTGCTCTGCCATTTATGTTCACATGGCTCTCCAGGAGCACCCAGCACTGCAGAGAGAGTCCCTGGCAGGAGGGCTCACAGCCCGAATCAGACCACACAAGAAGTGCCGAGAACAGAATAAACACAGGGGAGCACAAGTGCCAGGAGCAATGGAGCGGCATTCAAACCATCCATTCTGAAAGTCATCCCACCTCCTCATTTCTAGAAAGAGCACTTTCCTGAAAGGTCTCTTGGAAGCCACTCTATTTTTGATACAAACAAAATGCTATAACCATCATTTCTTAAAGGTTTGCTGGGAACGTCATTCACTGTAAACACCCATCTCACCCCCCGGCTCCCAATGCCAATGAGTGCTCCTTGCACCCTCTACTTCATCCTAGCTTCCCACCTCTTTGTAAACGACAGACTTGTGTTGGGCTGCCTGAGGAGCACAAGCAAGCTCCCTGCATTACTACAAAAATGATACTTTTATTTACCAGTGATACAGGTGGAAATCCTACTGATTACTTCTCCCTGGCTGAAAACAGCAACAGAACAAACTGCTGCAGGAGAATGAAAGAATGAGTGGACAGACTGCAGGTGGTGCCCGAGCTGTGGATCTACGGGTCCCAACCAGGGGTGCAATTCTGATTCTGTTGCCAGTCTCTGCATCAGATTTTCCAGGAACATATCGGCTGTCACACTCGAACAGATGAGAATTGAGGGCCATCCAGTCCTGTATTCCATCTCCAGCAGTGGCCAGTACCAGACACTGCACAGGAAGGTACAAGAACCTCCCATAGACAAACGTGGGGTAACCTGTCCCCAGAGAAAGTTTCCTCCTGACCTTCAATAGTCAGAGGATGGCTTATGTCCTGAAGTAGGAGGGTTTAAATTCTTTCCAAAACTCGTGTTTTGCTATTTCTATCATTTCTGTTACACGCAAGAATGCCAGTTTTGTTTTGTTTTTTTACCACTGCTCTGTTCTTGGTCTCCATGAGGTCCTGTGGCAATGCACTCCATAGGCTTTGTCCGCTGTATGTTTCGTACCTCCCACCTTTCTGTATCACGCTTTGTCCCCTTGTTCTTATGTTAAGAGACATGGTTAATAACAACACAAGACTAATCTTCTCTCTTCCATTTACTGTTTGTATGCGTTTATTATGTTCCTTTGATTCATCTCCTCTGAGGTAAACATTTCCAAACTTTCCAATCTCTCTTCACTTGAGGAGCTTTTCATAGCCTTGTTTCTCATCTCTGATTCCCTCTATTTCTGCCATCTCTTTCTGGAGATGGATGATTTTGCCCCCAAGCCTGCCGAGAGATGCCTTCAGGCAATACTGTACTTTAAGAGTCACAAAAGAATGAATTATTTAATAACGAAAGTGCTTTATAAACACTGCTGAACAAAGTCTCTGAATATCTCTGAGGCTGCACCTAGGAGGAGAAGGATCTGGGAGTACTGGTTGATCATAGGATGACTATGAGCTGCCAATGCGATGTGGCCGTGAAAAAAGCTAATGCGGTTCTAGGATGTATCAGGAGAGGTATTTCCAGTAGAGACAGGGAGGTGTTAGTTAAGAATGTTAAGGTGGACGTCTGTCTGGCTAGAGGGATTTTCAGTTTCTAATAGAAGGCAGAAACTTTCTATCCAGTAAGGGTCACAGGAGGTATAATTATGCAAGAGAAGCTCCCATTCATCTATAGTTCTCCATCTTCAAGTGTCTGACGAAGTGGGATTTTTCTCCCACAAAAGCTCATGTGATAAATAAGTGCCCCAGGACTCCTTGTTTGTTATGCGAGAGAAGGGCAGGGAAGCACATGCTAAACACAGAGGACACACTGGATGTGTCTGCAATTTCTCTGCTAAGATTCACATCACTTTCAATAGGTCACAGCTGAGCCGATTAATATTCAGGACCAACCGTGCTGCGTTTTTTGCAAAGTGAACAACAGATATAACGGTGTATACAACAGCTGCGAAACATGCTTTGTACCGGCCCTGCATTCTGATCGCAAACTCCAGCAAGTCACACATGCACATGCTGGGTGCCACAAAGAACGGTGATGGAGAAGCAGAATGTGGCAGGAGATTACAGCAGTGTTAAGTCCTTACTTTAGATTTCAATATAAACAGGTATCTTAATACCCAAATATTAAGGCACACCAAATCAATTTGGCGATGAGACTCCAATATAGAGCTGACAGACACATGAATGACCCTTCTTGCTGCGTTGCCTACACACCTCATTCCACACAGTGCAGAGAATGGGCCATTTCGGGGCTGGAACATAGGCCGTGTAGAAAAACAAATGAAGCCTAGACCAGAGGTCAGCAACCTGCGGCACAGGTCCCAAAGAGGGCATGAGCACCCAGTTTGAGTGGCACATGGGAGCCCTGGCCGCCAGAACTGTGCCACTCCTGCGTTCTCCGCCCCCTCCCACAAGAGCCCAGCCGGCAGGAAACAGCTGGAGTGGTGGAAAACCACAAAGACTCCCCCCCACCAGCACCAACCCCCTGCCACTGATGACTCCCGGCACTGGGAGTGGGGGGCGAGGGCGTAAGGCACCTTACTGAAGGCTGCTGAGCCCTGACCTAGACAGTTCTCAGTGACTTCTCCATAGCCTCATCACATGCCCTCTCAAACACCTGCCAGAGTGAATGATTCTCTAGCAGACATCATGGGCTCTGGACTGGAACTTGCCTTTCAGGTTGGGCGCACGTTTGTTCATGTGTATCACAGCTTGCATTGACAAACACAACCCAGTAAGCTCCACAAGGATCTTGAGGCTAGAAAGATCGGCGGGGGCATTCTTGCCCTTCTCTTTGGGCCATAGTTTTCAGCTGAGGACCAGCTAGGCACTTGCTGAGAAAAGAACACTTCAGTCTCCCTGCTCACTCTCTTCCAGTACTTAAGCAGGTTAATTCTAAATCAAAGCTTCTAAGAGAAACTACAGAGTTAGAATTCATATGCAAATTGGACACCATTAACGTGGGTTTGAATAGTGATACAGGCTGGCTTTCTCATTACAAAAAATGGTTTTCACCTCTCTCAACCTCCCCACCCTCTTATATGTTGTTCCACACTGTTTGAATCTAAACAACTTATTGATTTGCTGAAACAGTCTGACCCAATCCTGTCACTCACACTCCTCTGGATTTATTTTCCGCCCCCACCCATACTGTGATAAATAAATGGGTTAGTCTTTAAAAGTGCTACAGGACTCTGTTTCTTTTGCTGAACTAGATTGACATTAGCATTGGAATGGGCTATCTAGGGAGGTGGTAGAATCTCCATCTTTGGAGATTTTTAAGGCTCGGTTAGACAAAAACCTGGCTGGGGTAATTTAGGGGGAGTGGTCCTGCTTTTTAGCAGGGGGTTGGACTAGATGACCTCGTGAGGTCCCTTCCAACCCTATTATTCTATGATTCTATGACATAGCTCCCCCTCTGGAACTTGTTCATCAGCAACATTAGTTCTCTGGAGAAGCCTGGCAGAGAGACCACAGTAAAATCTGGAAGTCTGCCTTGTAGGCTTAATATCTCTTCCGCAATTCTACACACATACGTGAGTCCACTTTGATTTGCTCACATTATCAATACCTAAAGTTTCTCTCTGAACTGCTATTGCTCAGCTGTTTGTGTTCATTACAGTCCAGCCTACTGCAAACTGAGAATTTTTACCTTATTCATTTACTATTGATTGCACCAGCCAAGCGCTGTAAACAATCAACACATGTACCAGGGTTTGTCTGGTCTTTTTTAAATCCCTGAGATTCCAACCAGATAAAAGGCAGCAAACTGAACTTTTAATTTTGATGTGCAATTTGTGATGGAATTAGAGTGCAATTACAATTTTTGACATGCCCAATGAAATAGGAATTCTGAAATTGTTTACTTTAGTTATGGTGATATCTATCTGCATGGTGCATTTCAGACAATACATCATTAACTGGTTTATAATGTATACAAACATCAAACTATACATGCAGTCAAAGTGCAAGTAAACAGTGTGTCTATAAAAGTGCATGTGCTTCCCTGCCCTTCTCTTGCATAACAAACAAGGAGTCCTGGGGCACTTATTTATCACATGAGCTTTTGTGGGAGAAAAATCCCACTTCATCAGACACTTGAAGATGGAGAACTATAGATGAATGGGAGCTTCTCTTGCATAATTATACCTCCTGTGACCCTTACTGGATAGAAAGTTTCTGCCTTCTATTAGAAACTGAAGATCCCTCTAGCCAGACACACGTCCACCTTAACATTCTTAATCATACATTTTTCTGGACTATTGATCTAGTGTTTGGGCAACCACCTTTTTTGTACTGGTCTCTGCAACAGGTTGTCTACTGCAGCCATTTGGCCAAAGCTAAAATACCCTCCTTTACCACAGGAGCTTTCATGGCATTAGTTGGGACAGGGCCTTGGCATGTGCTACATGTGGCTCTTGTGATAAATATGGGAATGGAATAGCTGGAAAAGTCACACTTCTTTTCTGGCCAAGTTCTCCTGTTAGTTCTAGGTACAAACTGTCCATCAGGAAATTTAGGCTTGAAATTAGACACAGGTTTCTAACCATCAGAGGAGGAAAGTTCTGGAATAGCCTTCCAAGGGGAGCTGTGGGGGCAAAAAACACGAGTGCCTTCAAAACTGAGCTTGATACATTTATGGAGGGGATGGTGTAATGGGATGGTCTACTATGGCAATTGGCCGATCTTTGACTACTGGTGGTGGATATGCCAGTGGCCTGAGAAGGAAGGTTGGATGGAGAGAGGTTCTGAGTTATTACAGAGAATTCTTTCTTGCGTGACTGGCTGATGAGACTTGCCCACATGCTCAAGGTTTAACTGATGGCCATATTTGGGGTTGGGAAGGAATTTTCTCCCAGGGCAGATTGGCTAGGGCTCTGGGGATTTTTCCCCATCCTCTGCAGCATTGGGAATGGCTCTCTTGCTGGTGGATTCTCTGTATCTTAAAGTCTTTAAATCATGATTTGAGGACTTTAATAACACAGTCGTGGGTGGGTGAGGTTTTGTGGCCTGCACTGTGCAGGAGGTCAGACCAGATGATCATCCTGGTCCCTTCTGACCTTAGAGTCTATGAAGAACAAACTGATGTCTGACTTTGCCATTCATTCACCAAAAGAGATGATGGCCCTTTTCTGACAAGAGGGTGTGTTAATTAACATGCATTCTCTTGCTGGGTGGCTGTTACTAAGGCCTGGTCTACATTAGGAATTTACATTGGAGACTGAAGAAGTCCCAGAGGACAGGAAAAGAGCAAATAGAGTGCCCATCTTTAAAAAGGGAAATAAGGACAACACAAGGAATTATATGCCAGTCAGTTTAACCTCTATACCAGAAAAAATAATGGAGCAAATAATTAAGGAATCAATTAGCAAACATCTAGAAGAGAATAAGGTGTTAAAGGAGAGTCAGCATGGATTTGTCAAGAACAAATCGTGTCAAACCAACCTGATGGCTTTCTGTGATGGGGTAACAAGCCTTGTGGATAGAAGAGAAGCGGTAGATGTGATATATCTAAACTTTAGTAAGGCTTTTGATACAATCTCGCATCACCGTCTCATTAACAAACTAGGGAAATACAACCTGGACGGGGGTACTATAAGATGGATGCAAAACTGTTGGATAACCACTCCCAGAGAATAATTATCAATGGTTCACAGTCATGCTGGAAGGGCATAATGAGCGGGGTACCGCAGGAATCGGTTCTGGGTCTGGTTCTGGTCAATATTTTCATCTATGATTTAGATGATGGCATAGAGAATACACTTATAAGTTTGCAGATGATACCAGGCTGGGGGGGGGGGGGGGGGTTTTGTGAATGCTTTGGAGGATAGGATCACAATTCAAAATGATGTGGACAAACTGGTGAAACGGTCAGAGGTTAATAGGATGAAATTCAATAAAGACAACTCCACTTAGGAAAGAACAGTCCATTGCACACATACGAAACGGGCAATGACTGCCTAAGAAGGAGTGCTGCAGAAAGGGATCTGGGTGTCACAGTGGACCACAAGCTAAATATGAATCAACAGTGTAACACTGTTCCAAAAAAAAAAAAAAAAAAAAAAAAAAAAAAAAGCATACACCATTGTGGAATGTATTAACAGGAGTATTGTAAACAAGACACAAGAAGTAATTCTTCCGCTCTACTCCACCCTGATTAGGCCTCAACTGGGCGCCTCATTTCAGGAAAGATGGGGACAAACTGGAGAAAGTCCAGAGAAGAGCAACAAGAATGATTAAAGGTCTGGAACGTTGGCTTATGAGGGAAGATTGAAAGAGCTGGGTTTGTTTAGTCTGGAGAAGAGGAGACTGAGAGGAGATGTGATAACAGTTTTTAAGTACCTAGAAGGTTGTCACAAGAAGGAGGGAGAAATTGTTCTCCTTAACTGCAGATGATGGGACAAGAAACAATGAGCTTAAATTACAGCAAGGGAGGTTGAGGTTGGACATTAGGAAAAAAATTCCTAACTGTCAGGGTGATTAACCACTGGAATAAGTTGCCTAGGTAGGTTGTGGAACCTCCTCTTGGAGGTTTTTAAGAGCAAGTCAGACAAACACCTGTCAGGGATCGTTTAAGAGGAAACTTGGTCCTGCCATGAGTTCAGGGGAACGGGCTCAATGAGATCTCATGTCTCCTTCCTGTTTCTATGATTGGTATAGCTACATCTCTCAGAGGTGTGAAAAATCCACATCTGACAGACGCAAGTATACCAACTTCAACCCGCAAGGTTGACGGTGCTACTCCCTCCCAGGAAGGTGGAGTATCTATGCCAATGGGAGAAACCCTCCCGTCTGTGCAAGTAGTGTGTACACAAACACTACAGTAGTGCAGCTACACGCTGCTGCAGAAATGCCTTTAAAGAGCAGAGCACAAGTCTGGAGGTTAATTTAAGCACAGAAAAATGGGGAATTTTAAGAACTGCTTAGCACCCAGAATACGCCTCACCATACTGTAACCATTTTAAGTGATCAGATTTGAGGGACGAAACTGGCTGGCAAGGTCCCTGTAAGAACGTATTATCATTTGGCTGATGCATTCAGTCACAGTGAAAACACAGGCAGCAAACAAAACCCTTTCTCTCTCTCAGAAGCAGTTTAATTCCCTTCTAAAAAGATGACCCCGTTTCTGGGTTAATCCAGATGGAAGCTAATAAAGGTGATTTTGAAACTTGCTTTAAAGCAGAGATTTCTTTTGCTGCTGGTGGTCCTACAAGATTGTTTGAAGCACTTATATTACACAGCTTATCCAAAATCAAGCCCCCTTATTACAATTCATGCTGTAATTTTGTTGTCAAACTGCTTGCATGGGGCGAACTCATTTACATAATGAACTGCTGGCCAATTTGTAACTGGATAAGAGAGAAAGGAGAAGGTAACGGGAATGATATCATAAGCAGTTGGGGCAGAAAATAATTGTCAAATGAATGTGAGAAACCGAAAAAAATGCCTCAGTCCTAGACAAAGACTTTCACTGTACACAAGGGACATGAAGGACCTTTATATTCATGTCAACTTCAGACTCTAGACAAACAGCTATTTGCACAGAAAAGGGAAACGTATCAAAATCCTTTTCCACGGTGCTGTCTTGATTTACAGTATCTGAAGAGGATGCCAAAAATAGTGTAAATAATCCATGAGGCGTTAAATCACTCCAGACCAAGCCTGTGGAATACTATGGTGCTAGAGGTATCTGTTCTACAACAATATGGGGCAGATTAAGGATCTTCTACCAACTCCTGCACACTTTCCCAGGCAGGCACACAGACAGCATCTGATAACTTAAGGCATGCAACTAAAGAAAGGGACCAAGAATTGAGCAGCCACTGAGGCTTCTGGGGCCAAACACTAGGCCGAGTCTTCCCCTTCCCATCCTAACTAGTCCAGAGCTGGGTTTTGGAAGGAACACAGGACGAACCTCTGCTGTGGGACTTCAGGAATGTGGAAGAAGCAGGAATGTACTTTAATTTAGAACACATGCAGCACATCTATAAAAATCACTCGCTAGACTACTGTGTTCACTGAGTTGCAGTTTGCACACTGGGCTAAAATCACAATTCAGAATCCAAACACTTGCCTGGCACCTGAGCAACTAACTTCTACCTCCTTTAACATATAAAGAGAGATTTGATAGACATCACGCTAATTAGAGACGGAAATCCCCTACAAAACCCCATTTTGTCCACTCTGTAAAGCACAATTTCTGTCTGCAGGATGTTGTGCCAAATTTTATCCAGGCAAGGTTTGAACAGCCGTACCAAATGTGCTCTCATGACTTCCAGTGGGAGAATATTCCACAGCCCAATAGCCCTTAGTAACCCTTCTGATACTGGCCCGCATTAACTTTTCATAAACACGCTAGGAAAATAACGCCTATTTCTACTCTAAGGAGGGTGCACCACTGATTGGAAAACCATTCCCAGAAAGTAGCAGCAGTAGTTCAGTAAGCTGGGAGGCCATATCAAGCAGGATCCCACAAGGAACGGCCCTGGGTTCAGTTCAGTCCAATAGTGCTATCAATGATTTAAGTAATGGCATAGACAACACACGTAGAAAGTTTGCAGGTGATACCAAGCTGGGAGGGGTTGTGAGAGCTTTGGAGGATAGGATGAAAATTCAAAATGATCTGGACAAACTGGAGAAATGCCCTTAAGTAAAGAGGATGAAATTCAATGAGGACAAATCCACTTGGGAAAGAATAATCAGTTGCACACATACAAAATGGGCAATCACTGCCCAGGAAGGAGTACTGGGGAAGGGCATCTGGGTGCCATAGTGGACCACGAGCTAAATGAGACTCAATAGTGTAACATGGTTGCAAAAAAACCCCGAACATCATTCTGAAACGTATTAGGGAATGAGATAAGCAAGGCACAAGTAATTCTTCCGCTCTACTCTGCATTGATTAGGCCTCAACTGGAGTACTGTGTCCAGTTCTGGGCGTCACATTTCTGGAAAGATGGGGGGGGGGGGGGAATAGAGGAAATCCAGAAAAGAGCAACAAAAATAATGAAAGGTCTAGAACATACGAGCTATAAGGGAAGACTGACAAAACTGTGTTTGCTTAGTCTGGAGAACACAAGACTGACAGGGGACATGACAACATTTTCTAGTACATTAAAGCTGTTACAAGGAGGAGATTGAAAAATTATCTCCTTAACATCTGAGGAGAGGACAAGAAGCAATGTGCTTAAACTGCAGCCACGGAGGTTTACATTGGGCATTAGGAAGAATTTCCGAACTGTCAAGGGAGCTAAGCACTGGAATGAATTGCTCGGGGAGGCTGTGGACTCTCCATCGTTGGAGTTTTTTAAGAACTGGTTAAACCAATGCCTGTCGGGAACGGGGTGGTTATTGCATCGTCCTGCAATGAGTGCAGGAGGTGACTAGATGACCACGCGAGGTCCCTTCTCTGACTCCATCTTTTAGCAGCTGACTTTCCACCTGCCTGAAATACGCTTTGCACAGCGTGTTGATTCAGATCTCAGCCTCATCCTTGGGCTGGTTTGACTAGCACAGAAATTAATATAAATATTAATATAGAGAGAGATATTAACATCTGATATAGAGCTATGTCCTTCATCCTTGTATCCGGGTGCTGTACCACGTCACCTTCATCAGGAAAACATTTACACGGCTGATGAAGCTGTTACCGAGGCACAGGTGGGCATATCTGTGCTAGCTTCTAGCTCACATCAGTATCAGTTACGTAGACTTGCTGGCGCAAGGTTCAATAGGGGCCAGCAATCAGAGTCCAAGCCCCCCAGGGAGCCTGGGCAGACCTTCTGGTTGCTAGTCCATGACACTATTGTACCTCCACACGTAGTGTACCCAGAATGAGTACCCACACGTAGTGTACCCAGTATCCATAAGTGTACCCACTCATCCAGAATGAGTCAGCAAAACCCACTTAACCCCTCGCTAGTAAGATGAATAAGCTGTTACCAGGCAAGTGAGAGGGTCTGTTCCCGCAAACCTAGCAGTCTGCTACCATCTCATTGCCAGAAAATAAGGACAATTCTTTTGTAAGGGAAAAGTAGACTATCCTGGTTTTGCAGACTGAGAGATATGGGAACGTATAACCATGATCTAGCACCCTACATAACTGAAATTCACACTCTGAGTCAACCCCAAAGTCTCACACTTGGTTTCCTCGCTAAATAACCATATGGAATAGATACAAATTACGAAGACATTCCCTCCCTCAGTGCACCCGTGTTAGTGGGAAACTCCCTGATAATTTTAGAATCATGGAAACTAGAGACAAAAGCAGCTTACGAGTGCCACCTACTCCACTCTGGAGGAGGGCCCTTCCCCACCTTGTATTATTTATCGCACCGTTAGAGACTTTACTGGGAACTTAGGGTTAGTGTGTAATTTCCCAAAATGCCAAAGACACTGCTGTATCCATATAAAGAAGCATTTTTAACAGCCTTAAATGTTTTTATTTCTGCATGTATTTGTATGCTATTTGGGGGAGGTGGTTCAAGGGATAGTAATAAATAAATAAATAATATGCCATACAATGGGTTTTCCGCTCCATCCCATGAGAGTTGATTACACAGCCTGATGTATCTCACTGTCAGGAAGCTTTTCTTGTTATTCAGCCTACATCCCATTACTCCTAGTTAACAAAATTAAATCATTCTCCCTCCTCCGTGGTGTTTGCACACATTGGTGTTGGTAGGCTGGTCTCATCCTGTAAAAACTCACAAATAAGGGCAGTCATCCATGTCAACGCAATCCAGAGATGGAGGCAAGTGACCAGTCTTCTGGCAAACCCACACCCAAGGCTTGGTCTCCACTGGCGGCAATGGTCGATGGGAGATACGCAGGCTACGTAAACTCGCTTCTCTAACCAGCTCGAGTACCTACTTACTTCTTAGCTAAAATAATGACAGAATGGATGTAAAAGTTTTCCTGCCATGAACATACATCCTTCCAGGCAATGAGCTAAAGGAGCAGGTCCATTAACTGGCAAGTAAATGAGACAGAAAACCCCCAGGCACATGGCAAAGGTGAGAGACAGCTTGATGTCTCACACAACAAGAGAAGGGAGAGAGACTTTTTCACCCCTGGGAATCACTCACAGGACACGTGAGTCAGGGAATAGTCAAAAGGAGCGCAGTGGCACTCCATCTCACAAGTCAACAAACATAAGGAGAAGGGCCACGGGTAACATTTTCAAAAGCATCAGTGCATTTCACAGCCTGGGGCCTGGTCTCCACATAAAATTAGGAAGGAGTCGTATGGTACTTTCAAAGACTAACAAATTTATTTATCGCATGAGCTTTCGTGGAAGAAAATCCCACTTCGTCAGACGCTTTGAAGATGGGGAACTTACAGAATGGGAGAAAAATAAATGCAGGGAGGTGCAAGTCATAGGATCAGGTCAGGTGGTAACAGCAAATCAAATAGGTGTTTCGATTCAAAGAGTTGAGAACAGCGTATTAGAGGGAGGTGAGGTCAAATCACCTCTTGTAATAAGAAGCAAACAGGAGATCCCTATTTAACCCTAAGGCAACGGTGTCAAACTGCATCTGAAGTCCAGTTTCTCTTTGAAGCTTCGATCTGTTATCCATTTGTTTAAGTACGGCTATTAACAAATCACCAATGGAGTGAGCAGGGAGAGTGAAGTGTTCCCCTATTGGTTTTTGAATGTTGTGATTTCTGATGTCAGATTTGTGTCCATTTATTCTTTTGCGCAGAGACTGTCCTGTTTGTCCAATGAATAAGGCAGAGGGGCATTTCCGGCACATATCACACTGGTGGAGGAGCAGGTGAATGAGCACTTGAGGGAACAGGTGCTTCAATTAGGTTCTAGCTACAGCACTCTGGCAGAAGGGTATTGTGGCCCAGACACATTGGCCTCTACACAAAATGAATGGACACAAATCAGACATCAAGAAAGGCAACATTCAAAAATCAGTAGAGAAGCATCCATCTCCTTGTACATCCATCTCTGTAACAGACACAAAAATTACCATATGTCAGGAAAAAAAACTTCAAAAATGAACTTCATGTGTCTAAGGAAGTGGGCTGTAACCCATGAAAGCTTGTGCTTTAATAAATGTTAGTCTTTATAGGTGTCACAGGGCTCCTATGTTTCGCACAGCTACCCCTCTGGAAGTTTTACCTCAAGTGCTTTTTGCCAGTCAACACATAGAAAATTCCTTTCACACTGCTCAGCAAAGAAACACCTGGCTACATTTGGGAAAAAAAAAACAAGACGGAGAGAGGGGGAAATATTTATCCCCAGCATTTGATTGACGTAACTAGCAACTAAATATCTGCTGCCGCTAGCAACCAGTCAAAAAGGACCATACTTCTGAGCACACCCGAGTTGTTCCATGCTATTTCCTTCAGAATTACGGTAATAGACAGCTTGATCTGGCCATCCCTATCCAGGCAAAACTCTCACTGAAATGTGGTTAGATACCTTAGTATTGGTTTTGTGAAGACCCATGGCCCACTGGATACATGAGATGCAGTCAGCCATGTGAAATGTCTGTTCTAGCCAGCTGGTATTAATACCGTAGGTGCTAAAATTAAGAAAAACCTACGAATGGCTTCAAACTTTCGGAATTGTGTGACATAGAACCTCACAGAAGCCAATAAAGTTCAGTTTCAGCTCAAGAACAAAGCTGATTTCCACAAAGGGAGGGACTGCCTCCCAAACACCAATAAACTCCCTAAAACAATCCCCATAAGAGGGGAAAGGGCAGTGAGCTCCAACTCTTTTACACTTCCGCCCACTTCCTGTGCAGAGCAGAAAGGCGGCAATTGCTCTGAAGGACCTTTGCTGGCTCTCAGTCGGAGGAGCTTGTAGGATTTGGAAAAACAGGACAACTGCAGTTCTGACATTTTTAGAAATAAAGTCAGAGAGACAGTGACCACGCAGGTAACACAAACTTAACCCACTCCCTAGCCATGAACTCAGTCTTTAACCAGAAGCTTAAAAAATTCCCAAGCAAGAACTGCTGTGTGCACATCTTTGCGTTCCCCGTTCCAGATTAAAAACCCCTCACCTTCCTCTCAGTTACACAGCACACAATATATTTCACTTCCCTCTACACACTCCTCTTTCCCCTGTGAAACTAGGCACATAAAAAGGCTCCCAAGTGTTTTCAGCCCCATCCCCATTAACTTTAGCGATGCACACTGGTCTCCCCATCATCCTCACTAATGGTACACGACCCGGGATAACTGCTGCCCTATACCCAGCTGGTGAAACCTAACTAAAGAAATCAGCTTTATAGTTGAACATTGACGTTTACTTCTGATGAAATAATTATAACATTAATTTTTATGGTCTTTTGCTAAACAATTTTAAATCTTCTTCATGATAATGTGCCTTCCCCAAGGAAGCTGAACTGGGTCACCTTTTCTTCTACATTCAGGCAACTTTGCCCCATCCCATCGCAAATCCCAACTGCTAACCTGGAGTTTGAGACACTCTGCTTTTAAAGAGAAGCAGAAGAGAAGCAACACAGCAGGACTATCAAAGCAAATGAGCAGCCCTGGAAAGGGCCTTGCAGTCTGGACACCAGAACAATGACAGACCACGACCCAAAGCTTTGACTCTGAGAAGCTTTCATTGAGTTCAGTCTATTAAACACCAGTAGAAAAAACCAATTCTGAGCAGATAAAACAATCAGCAACTCTACTAACAATGTCTGCTCAGGAAAAGGAGAGGGGTAGGGCAATGTACTTGGGTTCTTGGATTTTACTGATTACCTCATTGGTGCTAGAATTGAATGTTGCCACTTTTCAGTTAGATACTATCTACTGAAAATGGATAACACAATAATAATTATGTCAGACTTTAATATTTGAGGCCACCAGCTAAGTCACCGTTCAAAAGCCAGAAAATGAAAAAGCTAAGGATGCAAACACAACCCATTTTGCAAATTCTCTCCAGCACTTCTAACACACTTCTCCCCAGTGAGGTCTGTTCCATGATAAACCAAGGTCCGTCTACATGAAAAGCACTACAGGAGCCCAGGTGCAGCTACATCAGCTTAGCACCGTAGCCCAGACACGTGCTACCGGGACATAAATCCACCCCTAGAGAGGCAGTAGCTAGGCTGACACATGAACTCTTCTGTCAACCTGGCTGCACCTATCCTGGGAGGTAGGTCGACCTACTGAAATTTTCTGCAGCACTGAATGATGTAGCTGGATTCTCCTACATTTTAGGACTTGTACCTCTGCCTACTTGGACACTAGCAATGCTCAAGATCAAAAAAATATTTTTCATATATGAGAATGGCGAAAGTCACATCGCTTTATAAACACTCGTTTGGAATAACATATTAAGTCTTTGCTAAATAGCATGACATCATGTCTGTTAAGGGCAGACAGCTAGCAAGGAGAAAAACTACAGGAAGGGGGATTAGAAACTGCAATGCAACATTCCTATGATTATATCAAGTCATCACAAACACTAGCGCTAGCAAGACGGTCCTTCAAACCTTAGTTCAAAGTCTTGGTGCTCTCCTTCTGCTCTCGGTGAAAAAAACCCAGACCACCGTCTTAATAATGGACGTTCTGGCTGGGCAACAGAAGATGCAACCTATTTCTGTCTAATTAACATCCTTCTTTCAGACTGCTGGGCTTTCTTGTTTCAAGCAGTGATTAAAGAGTTCTCTCAATACCCTTGCTAAGAATAGTCATGTTCTCCGATATTCTGGCTGTGTCAGGAGATTGCTTTGTAACCCACCAAGCATTTTCTTCCAAAGTGTCTACTGTATAAGCAACATGCCAGATCTCCATAGCAATGTGGTTTTCCTCTGTCTATTGCAAAAATCTATGCTTTCTCTCTGGAATAACGGAACGAGTCCTCCTCCCCCACCCCCGACTATCCAACATGTCCACGTTAGGGTGTAGACAACATTAACTGAATCTAACAGGTCAGGGTTTGAACACAGGTGACTGTCTCTCACATGTGCTGTACTTGTCAATTTTTTTTCTCCTTGGAACATTCTCAGTCTGTTCTGTTTTGTTTTCTAGATTTGAGGCAAACCAAATTTCTTTGAGCTTCAAACACAGAACCAACACCAGACATAGGAAACACCCAGCTTTCTGACCTTCCAGCAGTATGACTCCAGGTCTGGCCCCTTCATCTGACCAACCTTCACACCTTAAAGCATCTTGGACACTTAATCCAAACACATAAATGAGACCATTAAAAGCCTGGCCCCGTGACCCAGCAAAGCCAGCCTACTGGTTATAAATCAAGGCATCAGCCTATGGCCTCCAATTCCACACCCTCCTGGCTCAACTGAACACCGAGAAACCAAACGTCAGCTTCTGTACACATTCCATCTGGAAAGCCAAGTCAGAGGCTAAAGGGAAAGTGCCATCTCAGCAGTTCCCAAAAGTGCAAATCTGCTGATGTTCCCAAAACTTTCTTTGCTGACATTTCCTCCTAGAATCCAGCTCCAGCATGGTCTCTGAACAAACACTACTGAGCTAAAGGGGCACGAAGCTCCTTCAAGGGGTGTGCAAACAGCAAAGAGGCCAATAATTTGTATCTCTTTCCTTTAAATCTGTTGTTAGCATTAAGAGATGGGTGGATTGTTAGGTGTAGCATCCACCATAATGGAAAAGTGGAAAGAACTGACAGAAATCCTGAGAGATTTCACTAAAGCAACTAAAGCAATAAATTAAAAAGAAAGGGTCACAGAACCACAGGTCTCTTCTTGCCAGCGTGTTCAATTTAACTGTCGCAAAACCTCCATAATTGTGTGAAACCAGATGAACTTTGAGATTTTGACATTTAAAGTGCTTTTTAAATTTGGTTAAAAGTCCTGATTCATTACAGCATTTTAAAGAGGCATTTCACAGTTTTATCACAGGCTCTCTCCCCAGCAGACAATAGACATATTCCAAAGTGAAATAAAAGCACTGTGCAAAACCCTTCCAGCAGCATGCGAAGACTTGGGCGTGTTCTGGTGCACTTGAAAGCATTTATAATTATGATCCTATTTTGGTCCATGGAAGCTTTGATGATGCTCCCCCAGCATGCATCTCTTATAGCCTCATTTTAACAAATATCAGAAGCCCACTTGATTTATCTTCCCACCATCACACTAATTATATGTCAAAGGCAGACCTGGCACTGAGCAGTATGAGACAAACCAGAGGAGTACCAAGGTCCCAGGAACGTACCGTCTAAAAGATGGAAATAAGATGGAAAATTCACTGTGTGATGCAAAGGTTGGACACAGCCTAGAACACATTTGACAAGGAGATTAGAGCAGTGCTCCATAAAGATATCAGTTAGTATGAATGACTTGTGGAAGCAGCTAGCTTTCAAGAGAGACGTCAATGAAGAGTGTGGAACCCAGGGGCACTCCAACAGGGAAGCCCTCAATGGATGCACGGGCTCCCCACCTCTGCACTCCAAGCTCCCCCCTAACTATCTATGCTCATTCAACATCATTTGCCAAAAGAAGACAAAGATGGTGAAGGGGGCACAAATAAATCAAACTTGCAAATGCATTAAATTAATGAATCTCTTTGGCTAAGGTGAGTCTGGGAATAATTCTGCAAAAAGAGCTTCACGCCCAGTAAATTCTATGAGACCCTCCTGCTTTGTAATGCAAAGGGGGAAAGACCAACTCCATGTGTTTCCTTAAGATGATTTACTACTTCTATCACAGATCTCTGAAGCACCAAGCATTTTAGTAGTTTGCTATGCTAACTGCTTTAAAAAAAAAATAGCCCAGAAGAGGTCAAGAAATATTTCCAGGCTGATCCTTGACCACTTCCTTATTGGATGAAAATGGGCTTCATTTTAGCAGTCTGTCATCTCTCTGCTTCATGATTAAATGATATCCAGGCAGACCCCAGACCGTGTGTCACTTTGCAGGATGCGGTGACAGGTTAAGTCCATAACTAGCAACTCACAGGCTTTAATTGGCCACAAAATAAATCATCAAGAGACATTCTGCCAACTTCATTCGCACAGGCATCTCCTTGGAGTGGGGTGCGGCTAGTAACTGTGTTCTCCGAAGCATCAGGATGGGTGCAGGCTGCAGCCTTGGAAATCAACGCATAGAGATAGCACGAGACACTGTGTGACGATCAGCGAACCGCCGTGTTCCCATTTGGGTACGTGGAGTGTGCAGCAGAGGAATCCAGGGATGCCTTAGCGGCAGAGCACTCCAGGCATGGATGCGGCTACACCAGTAACGCTGCATTATGGCCTGGTTTGGTAAATCTGCCCCACACAAGCAAAACAAGCGATCCTTGTCAAAGCAGCTCTCCTGGTATAGCTGCGTCTACACCACACTTTTTCCTACCCCACCCACAGAGCTAGGCGGGCAGAAGTCTGCAGCATAAAATGCACCTCTCATTGTGACTATATATGGATGTGGTTTAGTTTCAGCATTTTACTGCATAGTCCCCAACACAGTGGATGAAATCAGTGTTTCTTATTGGCAGTATCTTGGGACTGCCTGGAATATTCATGCCTACCTGCCCTCAGGTCTGTTTAAAAGGAGACCTGAATTTTACCCAAAACATTAAAAGGTTTGAATGCGACTATGCGATATGGTGAGGCTACTGGGGCACGAACAACTCACCCATGGCTACAGCACCGGGCTAGGAAGGGCAAGAACATCCTGTTTGCTCACCCCCGCCCTCTTACACCAGCAGGCTGGCAAGAGTGACCCCCACAGTCTGATGTGTTCACCGGTGGAAATTAACATGTAAAGTACATGCGGCAGGCGGCACATGCTCTTTTAGGAGAAGGGAACAGCAAGGTTAGTGGCTGGATCTCTGAATTCTGGTAACAAAGTCACCCAATTACCCAAATCCAAGCCAATCAAACCCCGTGTTAACCCCTCATTCCACGGAGCCTTCCTTCAGAAGTCGCTTACCGGCCTCTGCAGTAAACGCACAAGCACCAGCCAAGAGCAAAGAATGAACGTGAAGTAAGATTTCCTCTGTGGAGGACAGAAGCAGTTTTCCACTTCTAGGTCACTTCCTGATTCCTTTCCAGGGACAGATAAAAAGCAGCATCTGGAAAATCCTATTCTAACACCTTACACGTTTCAATGTTAATTTTTGTTCATTTCTCTATCTATTTTGGCTTGGGTGGAAGGAATGTTTAAACACAGAACACACACAAACCCACTCTCTGATGACCACCTTTGCCAGGTTCTTTTTTCGGAGCAGGGTTCTTAGAAAGGGGTTTCTATCCCTTTCCAATATATGCACATAGGTAGGTACTTGCACGCACACTCGCTCTCTCTCTGCTTTCCTCCCTAGCCAGAACCCATCAGACAAAGTGATGTGAAGAATTCAAAAGCTGTCCCTGCACAGTCATGTTCTGATCTCTCTCACACATCTTGTGAACTCCGTGAGTCCTGAAATCTCAGCTTGACATAAAATTTCCCAAAGTCTGAGGTATTTGGCATCTCTTGATATGGAGAGTCCAGCCCTTATTCAGACTTTCCATTCAAAGGAAGCCAGGGGAAATGAAGGCAGCTTTATTTCCTAGAGAGCCTAGCTCAGGAGCTCTGAACCTTTCCAGACTGGTGCACCCTCAGAGGAGTACCCGCAAGTTTCACCTCACTTAAAAACTACATGTTCACAAATTCAGACGTAAAAATACAAAAGTGTCACAGCACACTACTGAAAAATCGCTTCCTTTCTCATTGATCCCATCTCATCATAAAATAAATCAACTGGAATATAAATACTGTACTTATATTTCAGAGTCTAGTATCCAGAGCAGCATAGACAAGTCCTTGTCCATGAAATTGACGTCTGTAATGATTTCACTAATGCTTTTTATGCAGCCGGTTATAAATCTAGCAAATATCGAGACGAGCTGATGTATCCCTGGCTGAGAATCACAACTCCTCTGGAGCAGCTAGGGTCTACAGGAAGGACTTGTTCCTTTCCATAGGCGGCAGAGTTAATGCTGTTAATTTTGGTTCTCTTTTCTGAAACACTACCACCCACCACGTCGCAGCACATAGGTTAACACTGCTCTGCTGGGATTACTTGACAAGAAAGGAGAGCCAGAGGGAGTGTTTAAGTCATAGGCATAACATCGCAAATGTGAATAGGAGAAAACAATTCCTATTATTCAGAAAGTCTCCCCCGCTACTGGGTACACAGATAATCAAATCAGAGTGCTCCAGCACACTTCTCATTTCTGCTCCCTATGCCAGTATATGACAGGCAGTGTAAAATTCCAGTTACACACAGGAAAGCGGCTCTGTTTTAGCATCCACCAATACTACCAAGCTCCCAGTGGTGGACCGCCCTTCGAGACACAGCACAACACAGCCGATAATGAGTACGGGAAGTTTCCCATGGAATGTATGTCCTAGTCCATCTTTTCTAGATAAACAGTCCACATAATCTGACCCTCAAGGTGAAGAGCAGATAGCTCAAGACATTTACCGAGTCCTCACACACTGGCCCGCCAGACCTCAACCCCAGTTCAGTCACTCCCCCACCTTGCCCTAATAGCAGAAATATGCCAGAAAAGGACAGACGATAATCGTGGCCCAACCCTGCCTCCCAATACAGTGTGCAACATCTGCCAAGAAGTCTCTGGCTACAGGACTGGACTCCTCAGTCACCAAAGGAAATAAAACCTGTGAAAGATCATCCTCAGCTCGAGGGATCACTGCTGCCCAGCTTCATACTGTACAAGCCAGATGTTCACTGCAGACTGATCATTTGAAGGGAGGGATCTTTCTCATGAATATCCGTATTGAGGTAATGAGCTGTCAACAAGTGAAGATTGCTGAAGGCATCCAGTAACTCATTCCTTTGACTATAAGGATCTGGGGGCTCTGGAGGACAAGGGATTTGGTGGAGTGGTATGGGAAGAAAAGTAGCCGAGAACAAAAAGCAGAAAGTGATATCTTAATGCAGCCTCTTGCCTCTCATCAACCTGGTGTCCCAGGGTCACTAGCCACTCCACCCTAGCTTTCAAAGGCGAACAAGCAAGACGTTGTGAATAATTGAAGACAAAATAATGAAACCTCAAAATGTCAGAGACATAATATAGTTTTGTAGATTTCATCATGGAACCTTTGAATTCCCAAATAAGGCATGCTGAATAATTTATTCCTGTGTCAATGCTGGGTCAGCTGCTATTCATTTGGAGCTAATGTTAATCCAACATGACCTGGGAGATTGAAGAGGGCTGCACAAGTGTTGGGGGGGAGGGGGGGCGCCTGTGCTGACAACCTCAAGATGGAAAACTCCCACATTTAGACACCTGAATACTTTACAGTCTTAGCAGACATATTTAGGATTACAGCGCAAACATTTCAACATTATTTTATAACATGGACACAGAATTACAAACAGGATTAACACATGCAGCACCATACAAGCTAATCACTGAACACCTTGTTATAACGTTAACATCTATTAGAACACTTAGTATGCAGATGAGCCAGCCCGGCTTCTAGCCAGGCATTTGTCAGGGTCTGTTGAGGCCCGAGGCCTTGGCCTGAGCTGGCACCGGTGGTCTGCCGGCATCACACCCACATGGACTGGCTCTTGAAGCATTGTGCTCACCTTCTTAAAATTAAGCCAATTTCATAAAAAACAAACGAGTGATGATCTGATCTGTGAATCCACTTCTGGTAATTTCTAGCGCTCCCGGGAGGCTCTTGGCTTCACAAAGCACCTCAGTTGGCTTTATTTAAGCCCATCTCTCAGCTGTCTTGACATTAGCCTCCCTCTCCTCAGATTTGCTCCTTGAGACGCAGTGAAGCAACTTCTGCAGCAGAAACAGCGAGAGTCTGGTGGCAGCTTAAAGCCTAACAAATTTCTTCGGGCATAACATAGAATCATAGACCCCTGCATCTGACGAAGTGGGTTGCAGCCCACAAAAGCTGATGCCTGAAGAAATTTGTTAGTCTTTAAGGTGCCACAGGACTCCTGTTGTTTTTGCTGTGCGCAGACTCGACTCCCCCTCTGGAACTTCTTCAGCAAACTGGCTGCATGCATACAGAAAACACTGGTTTCGGGGTTTCTAGCACGAAAACAGTGCCACGTATTATTGCCTGATGGGACAGCTATGGTGAATTATACAAGCCGTTCCATGACTGTGTTAGGGCCGTACCCTGACAATGCTGAAACTCAAATGGGACTTTTTGGCCTCTAACAAAGACGTTTTCAGCTAATTTTACGTTTTTTAAAAAAGAGGAAGAATTCGATGTGTTGTGTGGCGACGCTGGAGAATATCTGCAACTGGATGAAAAATAGGCACAGCTCAGTTTCCTCCACTTACTTTTTCAACTGTGACCTGCTGGGACTCAAGAGGTTAATTTCTCTCCCCGAATGGAGGTAATAAGAGAGAGGCGTTAATCTCCCAGCATGGGTTTACACAGCAAAAGTAGATCAGTAGCAGCAACTGAATCTGAAGCCGCCCCCCCCCCCCCCCCGGAACTGGAGTGGACAAGGGCGGGCAAGGCCCCAGCGGTTTCTTGGGCAGTCTCAGTTCCCCTCCCGATTACTTACCCGTCAGGGCAGGAACTGAATTCAGGAGTTCAGAGTCCAGTAAGAAAGCTGTACACCAAAGTCCTATCTTACAAACCCTATAACCACATCACAGGGTGAGAGAACACCTTGCACAAGTGCTCTATGGAACCCTAATCTCGTCTACACCACCTAGCAGTCGGCCAATGTTATCACTGCTAATCACCATCCAGCACACTGGGCGAGTTTAGGTTTGAAATATCACGACAGCTACTCGAAGCCAGGCTTGTGGGGAGGAGGGAAGAACATGGCCATCCCTGTAGAGCAGCAAGTCCCAGCAGGTACAAGTCTACAGTATCATGTAGTGCTGCGATGAAAGCTCAAGTTTTAATCCCAACTCCGAGAGGAAGCCCAAGGAGACACTGCCGGCGCTCAGACAGCAGTGGTAGAGATGGCAGAAGAACTCAAGGAAGTGAAGATTAGATAGATAGCCTTCTCTTTCATGGATTTTTGGTCCTCTGTTTATTTTGAAGCATTGGGCCTGAACAGAGTTAAGTTTTCCTTTCTAACACACCACTTTCACCAAATTTACACCAGTGAACCAATCCACAGTGTATATACAGTTTAAGCCTTCTGCACATTTTTATACAATGGTTGATTTTTTCAAAAGGACGTGCGAGATTTAAGAGTGCAAGTCCCATTGTGAGTAAATACGATTTATGCCCCTAATCCACTTGGTTCCTTTTGAAAATCTTCCCCAGTCTCTTCAAATGTGATTTTTGTAGTTATTTAATTTCTGTTCAGAATTACAAAACACACAATAATTTAAAGCGCCCAAAAAATATTGTTTGGTTTGCTATCTCTCCATTTTAACCCTGCTTGAATAGCCAAAGGATTTTAAATGGAGAAGTGCAGCATATGAAATCAAATGAGATACCTCACTTGACTTCACATTACCCTTGAAGCACTACACATTGTGATTATGAAAAGTAGATTAATTAGGGGAAGCAAGCATACTTTGCAGCACCCAATCATTATAATCGTTGGCTTAAAAAAATCTGTACAATCCTAATGATAGAAATAAAGCACATAGAATATGAGCAGAGAAATACCAATCTGTGATGTGCTTGGGAATTTCACAGTACCCAGAAGTCAGACTGCCATACAACAGATTCCTCCTTGTCATAAATATTTTCACACATAACACTGTGTCACGGACACGGCAAATTTTATTTGTGTATTCAGCTGCACATCTACCAGTGCCTGAACCTACAAAACGATAATTTTTCATTTGTGTAGGCAGACAGAGGCGACTAAATGGATGAGAAGAAAGACATATAGTAACATTTTTTTATACAGCAAAATCCCATATTTACTAGTCTCTTTGATGCCAATCTATAAATTTGTTTACATCTTCTTCCTCAATATGCTGGAGGAAAAATTCATCCTATGTTACTCCCCCATGCAATATACATCAGATCAGTTATCATGAACAGTGCTCCTCAAGAGCATTTAAAGTGTGTGTAAAACTCAGCAAAGCAATAAAGGAAAAGAGCTCCAAAAGAAAAATGAGCATGTATTTACTCTGAACTAGAATATTTGCAGGGCATAATCTTCAAGCGGTACTTGCACAATAATCTGCTCTCCTCCAGGTGGTAAACGCCGAGAAAAATCTAGACTGGAGGAGAATTTATCTACAATGCCTGTAACAGATTTAGGAGCAAACTGTCATTTCAAAATAATAGAGCAAAAATTCAGAAAGAAAATTTCAAAACGTCAATCTGTTTTTAGGGTTATGTGAGGTACCTGTCATTGGAGTAGGTAGATGCTGACGAAAATATCAACAATGAAAAATTTTTGGTATGTAAAAAATAAAACATTCAAAACAACCCTGATTTTTAATAGAACTTTAAAAAATAATTGGATCATCTGGATTAAACTTGTTATTGAACAAAGGGAATGATGTGATTTAGGTGGATTTTGTTAAGCATTTACAGTCTGACACAAATTCTCACTTGAAAAATTAATTCCATTTAAACCTGGCTGATGGACCACAACCAAAGGCTAATGCTAGAAATGCTCAGAGTGAGGTTGAGTGTTTCTCAGTCTTACTGAACCTCTTCCTTAATGAGCTGATAAAGGTGGCAACAGCCGCTCAATTATATTTGCCAATGGAATGAGGCTAGAAGTCCTTACGACTGTGATTGACCGGACACAAAACGACCGAGGTGGCGCTGGCAGAACTGTTCTGTACCAAGAGAGAGACCAGGCCCATGTTTTTCGACAATCAGTCCACGGACTGGCACCCGTCCCTGAGACCTCCTGAGAGAGCTGTGCTGGTCATTTCTGCATCCAACCTTGTTAATCCGTCTTTTTCCTTGGCTCCCTCTTTGAGGCTGCAGAGTGGTGTGAAGATAACCTGAGCTAACAACCCTTCCCTATCATATCCTATCAAGAAAAGACCATTATAATCACCTAGTCTGACTCCCGTGATTCATGCATTGAACCCAAAACTCCTTACTGAACTAGTTTAACACACTGGTCAGTTTCACTTTTTGACACCTCTGTTCTCTCCTACACTCCATACATGGGAAAAACTCTACATCAAACTGTGTGAAGCCACCCCCTCTCCTCTTTTTGATCTCTTCTGACATAATGCCTAAACACTGCTGCTATCTCACCTTGGTTAGGCAAGTGACAAGCTAATTCTTCAGTTTTACTAAACTCTGTTTTATTGTTAACTCAGTGCTAAAGGAGAGCTCAAAGACAAGAATGCTGCACGGAAGCTAAATTCATTCTTCACATTGCTCTTCACTGCAGAGCATGTGAGAAGATTCTCATACCTGAGCCATTCTTTTTAGGTGACCAAGATTATGATGTCAATTGAAGTGGCTTGGGAACAAATTGATAAATTAAACAGTAATAAGTCACCAGGACCAGATGGGGTTCAAATATGAAATTGCAGAACTAATAACTGTGGTACATAACCTCTTGCTTAAATCACCTTCTGTAGCAGATGACTAGACTGGATAGCTAATGTAACACCAACTATTCAAAAAGGATCCAGAGGCAATTCTGGCAATCACAGGTGAACAAGCCCACTACCAGGCAATTTGGCTGAAACTATACTAAGGAGCAGAATTATCAGACATGTCATGAACACGATACGTTGGGGAAGAATCAAGATAGTAGAAGAGCTACAGAGAGATCTCACAAAACTGGCCGACTGGACAACAAGATGGCAGATGAAAATCAATGTCGATAAATGCAAAGTAATGCAGATTGGAAAACATAATCCCAACTAACATACAAAACGAGGGGGGTCTAATTAGCTGTTACTACTCAAGAAACAGATCTTGGAGTTATCATAGATAGCTCTCTGAAAACATCTGCTCAATGGGCAGTGGCAGTCAAAAAGCAAACAAATGTTAGGAACAGGACGTCACTGCCCCCGAAATAGGTTCGAGGCCCAGGCCCATAGTGAACCTATTATAGAATCATAGAATCATAGGGCTGGAAGGGACCTCATGAGGTCATCTAGTCCAGCCCCCTGCTAAAAGCAGGACCGCTCCCACTAAATCACCCCATTATTATGAATAATTCCATTCAGAATCATCAAGTTGTAGGGTAGTTTTTCACAGTGTCACAGGTTTCTGTTGTAATAAAGAAAACTTTGAGCCTGAATGCACTCCTCTGAGCTGATGTGTGTACTATATTTCTAGTATCTGACACATCCTCTCTAACAGCTTCTGAGGAATACATGCTATCTTTGCAGAGGGACAGACTTGATGATCATTTGAGGATTTTTCAATCACTACCTTCTAGGATCCAAAAACCCTATGTCACAGTGAGGAAGATTTCTGACAACAGAATGCCAACAAGCAAAAAAAAAAAAAAATCAGGTGATGACCGCATTGATAAATTTCAGAACCTTATAAAACAGTTACTCACCTTTGGGGGTTTTTTCTCATACTGTATATGAAGAAATCTAATGAGGAGACAGTCCAAGACCCAGTAGGCAGAGGGGACCATGAAGTTCAATCATCTTTTTGCCTCAAACTGAACAAATTATTTTGATTATCTGACCCCAGGTAACAAAAGAGATGACAAGGAAATTACATGAGAAACCTTAAAAAAAATTCAATAACAAATCTAAAGCCAGTCAAAGGAGGAGAATGGAGGAGCCCTCCGTCATCCTGAAGGGTTTGCTACCCTGCCCTGAGACAGCAGCACCGGAGGGGGAGTCTTCTGTTCCCTAGTAAAAGGGCGGCCCTATTGATTTGCCCTGGAATTCTGCTACAAGTTCTTGAAATATACCATTCCCCGTCTCTGCACAATAAAACTTGTGGGATTTAAGTTATTTCTTAGCTACCATGGACTTAGCCACATGTAACAGACTTAAAGTAGATCTCATCAATATTAATTCAACTTATCCGCTGGCATAAGTAATTACCTCCGAGTTCATCCCTTAAATTACAGAATTCCTCTTAGCTGAGCCATTCCCCTGAGCATCGCTTCAGAAGGAAGGGAAAGCCTATAGGCTCGGAGTATTCTCTGTAGGGACAGACAGTAGTCACCAATTAATGATCCTTTCTGCTCACCTATGCTCACATTCATTTTGCAAAGCGAGTTTCGATTGATTGTCTGGGGAGACGAGAGTATTTATCATAATCCCTCCATGTACTAGTTCAGAAACAAGACTCTTTCCACTTCTGGAGGTTCCAATGTCTCCTTTTATCATTGAAATACGACTGAGGAGAGAGGTGAAAGGTGAAATGAAAACAAAGCCAGAAAGGCTCTAAGGCCAGATGCTCGCCTGCTCTCTGCCCTCTAACCATATGATGCAGTTGGGGAAAATGCTACTGGGGCCTCATTTGCACTAGACTCAGAGCATTTCCTCAGTCTTAGTGGCACCCTGTGTTTTAGTTATGGGTCACACAAACATTCATTTTCCTGTCTCATTTGAGTCTTTATAACATCACAAGTGTCCCGTGCAATCAGCTCTGGGCACATTTTCATTACCATGTCATCACAGGGAGTGGCTAGAAATTAAGGGATTTTGGGGAGCGCGGGGCGGAGGAAGAGATACTGTGACTTGTGTCAATGGCTAAATTAAGGATTACAAAGTAATACGGGTAGCCTGATCCCATCAAACTAGCAAAGCTTCCGTATGGAAGAAGTGATCCAAATTATTCTGGCAGAGTTCATTGAAAAATATTAATAAAATAGGTAGATAGAAGAGATACAATGGACATAGCTTTCAAAATTATTTTGATACAGCTCCGAAAAAGCCTTGAGTTAAATAAATAACCAATGTAAAAGGGCAATAATTTGCAATGGATTAAAAAGTGGTTAAAGGAAATAGGAAGGTGCTAGTGAATAGCTGTTAAGAGTGGGGAAAGGTTATTAATAGAGGAATTTCTGAAGGCTCATGCACTTGACCAATGTTCTTTGAATACAGCTGTCAAAGATCTGAAGCCAGAGGAGACTCCATTGGTAATGTTTGTCAGTGACAGAATTTTTTTCACTTAACAGAGCAGAGAGGAATACAAGACACTTTGGAAGAATTTAAATACACTGGGACTGGAGCAGACCAAGCACAGGTTCCATTTAATATAGATACCACACACTGGCAAATATAGTCTAGATTTTTCACCTATGCTCTTTACTCATGAGATCCTCTGAGGAAAGAAACTTGGGAGTCTCAGTGGGTTTCTCAATGAGGTTCTCCTGCATCTTGGCAGGGGGCTTGACTCACTAACTAGATTACCCTTGTGGGTCCCTTCTAACAGTACTATGATCTGCACAGTTTGCAAAACAAGTTAGACCACAGAATGGTTCTTGGGTGCATTAAGAAGGGATAGAAAGAAACACAAACCTATAATAACGCTAAAGTATCAAACAGCTACACAATCACAGGAACAAAGGTCACTGATTGGTCCATCTGTAAAATGACCTGCCAGAGCGCAACAAAGGGCAGAAAAGTACAGAAAGGATGGATGCAATGGGAAGTGAGGGTGTTGGCTGTCACAAGGCATATGAGATAGTTGGACCAATCACCAGCTGTCTGACCATGACCAAATCATTTAACTCCTCTGTGTAGTAAGAGAGGATATCGAGACATCAGGTGATATTGGAGTATTATTAGCCTGTTAATCAGGGGTAGGTAGAGCCTCTGGTCATGGTTCATGTTGTTAGGTGAGAGAGGGCTTGGGAGCCGGAATTATTTCTTAACCTGACATTAAATATGCAAAGCCTAAACTAGTTTATTTTAATTGAAAAGTAAAGCTATTGGGAAATTCCCATTTCTGGGAACACGCTGCCTCCAATGCAGCTCCACAGAGGTTATTTCCAACTTACTACTTTCATTGGATTCAGCTGTAAGTAATTACATTTAGTGATAGAAGCTTGATCTATATATGAAAACCACAAAAGCCATTACCACAACTTCTATGAAACTGGGAAATAATGGCAGTTCCATTTGATGTCAATTTAAAAGAACGCTGTTCACACTGTATGAAAAAAATCTGCTTGCAGAACTCTTGCTTTCAAAATCACCACCTTCACAGAACGAAGACCTTGGCTTATAATTTTACCCATGTTGTTTCCTGCCTTACAGCATCCTTGACAGGCATTTCAGACCTGGAAAGGGACCCCGTGTCTCTCCTCTCATTGTAGAGCAGAGAAATCCCGAGTGAGGAGACGGGTCTGGCTGGGCATTACACAGCCTTCTAGCCCTAGTGTTAGATTTTCAGTCACTCTTATCTAATGGCTGCTTTTGGCCTGCACACAACCTGTGAATGCCCATCATCCACCCAGTTCCTAGTGGGCAGGGTCCATCTCAAAGTCACCAGGGAGGGCAATTCTGGGAGGTGACAGGTAATAAAGAACTGCCCAGGGAAACTGAACTACCTATTAGGGCAAATAGGAGGCACAGCTCCTTCCTCATATGGCAGGGCATCAGAAAGACAGACCTGGTGCCAGTGATATCGGATATTCTCTAAGAACAATTTCTCCCAGGACTCCTGTAAGCTGCAAGGTCGGGCAGGTAACAGTCTATAGTTGCGGCTGCTTGTCACGTGTCTCTGCCAGATGCTGATTGTTCTTGCTTTATAATTCCACCAACTTTAACCATTCAGACTGAAATTTTCTATGCTGGGTCTTGGCCTCAGCCTGGAACTTTTTAGGCACAAGCCCAAATTAATGGGCAAAAACAAGGTTAGGGGACACATGCTTTGGAGCAGTGGCACCGATTTGTCAAGGGATTCAGCCTCACGCCAGGAATGTGCTTCTACCCAGTTCTGTGAGAATCTATCCAGTTTGGCCAACCTAGGACCATTTCTCACATGCTGATGAGAGACTTGTGAGTTTATCAACTAGCTTTTGCAAAGACTGCATTTGTACGGAGCATGCTCCATCCCAGGTCTGCAGACAGCAAGCAGAACGTTCCCCAGTTCCTCCTGGCCAGGGCCAGTGTGATGCCAGCTCAGGAAGTGAGAACAAGGAGGGGCAGCTGCTGGCAGAGACTGGTGGCCCTTTAGGGTTGTAAAAATAATACCTGTGGCCCTTGAGCCAAGAGAGTTGGGAACCATTGCTCTAGAGAATAGTGCACCTTTTGTGTGTTACATCAGCCAAAGAATCCAAAACGATAGACAAATGGTAGCCATTTCCCACGCTTAGGAACAAGTGAGTCCTCCGGCTTTGTACCCCCCTAACACCAATACCCAGCACACAGTAAGAAGAAAAAGAGAGCTCCTCAACAGCTCATCCTCTCACCCCTTACCCGCAATTCTTTTACTGCACATCAGGCACTTGTATGAAATGTGAATTTCTGGTTCTCCAGCGCTCTCCACTACAGGCTTCTAGTCCTCCATTTCTTACAGGAGCTCCAGCTGCGGTAGTTGCTATGACTGACTCATGCAGCAGAAACAACTTGAACATTCTTCTCCTCTCAACACGATGAAAAGCCCGAGCGCTGGTGTAAGTGACATCTGGCACATGCTCATTGGAAATCTGAATCTCCAGCTGGGGATTTCAATCCAAGGCCTCAAATAGCAGAAACTCATGGTACTAAACTCCCACGCCCTCAGCTCTGAGTGCGGCTATCAGCATCCCCGTGCCAGGAAAGAGACGGCACTCTGAGGGTTACACGCTCCATCCCCGGCACTCTGAATCCATGTCACCTCACAACAGATATCAACATTAGATTATGAGCTACTATTAAATATCTTGTAAAGTAAACAATCAGCAAGCTTTTTAAAATCTTGGCTTGCTTTTAAACTAGGTCTTTGATATGTTGTGCAAGGGAATCCCTTGGGACACAACAGAGCGAGTGGGCAAGGATTTGCTCACATAACACATATTTGCACCAATGCATTTAGGTACATGTAACTGTGCCTGTCCTTCAGATGTCATTCCCTGCCCACAGAACACCTGGAGGGTTTGGGGGTTTGGCAGTGAATGCAGATTCACTCAGATTAAGAATAACACACGAGAATTGCTAACTTTAAAATGTTCAAACTAGTTCTGCCTGTGGAATTCCATAAAGAATTACACCTTTTATTTGATACACAAGGTGTGCAAAAGACATTGGTCTATCACACTGATGCCAAAAATCAGCATTCAGATTTATATGCCAATGACAGCACTCCAAACATACTGTTTTCATGGATAAGTGTACATAGGAGCAAACTGCCATAGGCTCATGGGCCTGGGGGATGGGGGGGGGGGGGCTGATGAGACTAGGATGGGATTCCAAGGGGTGGGGTCTCCTATTTGAGAGTAAATGTTTTGAAAGCCCTTAAGGTATTCTGTTTTTAAATGGTCGAGTAAATATAGAACGACCTTCTGTCTTGGGATGTAAGAGGGCAGCCAGATGTATGCAAATGTAGCTTGTCCACAGTCCTGACCTTTCTCTGGCCTGTAGAGCAGCCAGCTGGGTCCCAATCTATTCCAGCTGCCCTCAGTACAAATTTTTGTGTTTATCTGGAGGTTGAGGTTTGAGAAAAGGTTCATCTTTTTTTTTTTAAATGGCTTTGAACTCATCGACCCTGTATGAAACTTTGAGGAGGCAGTCATGCAGGGTATGGAAATATTATAATCCCTTGTTTGTTGAAAGACGGAACAGTTCTTGGAACTGTTTGAAGTCATCCACTGATGTTGGAGGTAGTGGTATGATGGCCTCATTGGATGTAGATGAGGAAAAAAGGGCTGATGGTGTAACCTCTTCCTCCGTTTTTTCCTTCCACTCTCTAGCAATTCTGGTTCAGGGTCAGGCAGTCTAAAGACAGAGAATTTATCTGTCCCCTTCTCTATTCTGTGAGTGGTTTGGGAAAGTGTGCCCTATATGCAGCCCACAGCTCCTAACAAGGACTATGTGGAGGAATTGGCATAATTGGCTGCATCCATGGGAGTATGGACCAAAGATCTGGTTCACGCAGTGAGTGAGGGTTGGCCAATGACCATGCTGATGCTGACCACCACATTGGAGAAGTATCGGAGCCAGGGTCTGAAGCTGGCCATAGAGAACTCTCTGTTAATAAATATTTTAGAGTCAGTTCAGTTTTTCCTGGACCAAACCTTTAATTTGAGGCAGTGGGTAAACTTTTATGAGACATGCCCCTCACCTAGACAGTGTAATCATTCTGAGTGATCGTCACTCACAGGGACGGCCTCATGACAGGAGAGGTACCCCTTAAATCCAGGGGATCCAGGCATAACACCAAGAAGGGAGGATTTCCTAGTAAGGAAGGGCCTAGAAAAAAGAAAACCTATGCTAAGCTGAAGAGTAACAGTGAGGGAAGAACAACAGAGAAAAAAAATTATTCTTTAAAGACAGAAAAGAGAAAAATAAAGGCAACTAAAGGAATTACTGATGTATGAAATGCTGTGCTCTGACCATCTCAGGCCAAGGGTGGTTGAGATGGAACTCAGGGCAGTGGGATCACACAGCACTGTATAGATGTCACTCACGGTGCGAGACGGGGAAGAGGGCAGGTGAGACCCAACAGGCGCTACCACTGAATATCTCTGATCCCAGGTGAGTGGATGTTACTGCCTCTACAGTACAGCATATATAGGAACACTACTTGACGAGGAATAAATACTACTTGGTTTTGAAGAAGCTGTTATTGAGTCTCTTTAATCAGCTCCCAACAGAACTGGGCTTGCAGCTGTCAAATGTAGTTGGGTCTCTCATGTTCTCACAGCTGGTAAACGGGGCTGCAGCCAGAGACCCAAGAACTGCATGGTTCCTCCCAGAGAGGGAGGGCTGAAGACAGCAAAACCTGTCAGCAGAGGAGTGCAACTGAAGAGAAGGTAAAAAGGATTGGATGAGCAGCTTGTCCTTTCACTGCGACAAGAACCTGACTATATAGCACCTTCTTGCTGAAACGTTCTTTCACTCCAGAACTGGGATGTACCAGTGAAGTTTGATTCTGATGGAGTCTGAAAGCAGCACGAGAGGAAGACAGAATGATCAGGTGAACAGAAGCAGACACAGACAGAAGCAGTACTATGAATGGAAGTGGCAAACAATGACATATTTTATCTCATATTACTCAGTGGGAAGTGGATTTCATGCCAACCAAGTTTCAGGATGACCTTCCATTCTGACATTCTACTTCTGCTAATTCCCAGAAGACACAGATGCATGACCTTTCTTCCTAGCTGTCTGAAGCATTTACAGCCCCTCACATTGATAAGCCCTGACAGGCAGTAAATTCCCCAGTAATTACTGCAGTCTTAAGCAAACTGAAAAGCCTAGAAGTCCCAGTGTGCTCCATGTGAGCTGGAACCTAGGAAGGAACAACCTGTGTCATCATATTTCTCACATAAGAATGGACGCCCCCACAATGTCAAAGTGACACCAGCTCCATGAGTATGTTGTTCCTGTCATTGCAACTTTGTACTCATATGTGATGAGGGACAGTGATTACTTGCAAAAGTTGATATATAAACTCAATTAAGAGGAGCACAAGAAGTTATTATAAAGCAGCATTCCATTTAGTCAAAGCTATTTGCATAGCAGGGACTAAAGTTTCAAATATGTTCTCTAAATTGGGCCAGCAAAACATGTGTGCAAATTGTTTTATGCATGAAGAGGCCTCTGTACACTCACCCTGGGTAACTATGCACCACATGTCCGTTTGCATCTGCAGTTCCCTAATCTAGGCACACATTTTGCGCAGGTGCCAACTAGGTACCTGAACTTGAAAAAGCTGCAGATGTGTACCTGTGGAGACTTGTGTGTATATACAGTACTGGTGTGTGAGTGCATAGTTTGATAATCCATTTATATCAGCTCACTGTTTGAACTCTTCAGAGCTCTAATCCAGTTTTACAGGGCACATAAAAAGAGAATCGTCCAGAGCAGCTGTAACCCCCTCAACCTAGGCAGCTGCTTCTGAGATGCAGTCTTTGTGATTACCATTTCGAGAGAAAAATTAGGGTGGTATGGCTAAATTACACGGACAAAAATATGTGAAAGTAGTATAGAAGGTCTGCTTTAAAACAACAGGCCAAAAATGTACAACTGAACTCCATCCTGCACCCAGCCAGCTGTGCATTGCTATTTCAATCCACTGGGATAGAAAATTACTGTACCTGCCCAAAGGAGCCCAGAATAGCTGCCTTCCCCAATCACAAGGGGTGGAATTTCAGCCTTAATGTAACATAAAAGCTCCTGATTGGAGCATAAGCCAAGACCTTTGAAAATACATTTATTATTTTACCAATTGCAGAAGGAGGATTTATATCTAGCACATACATTAAAATATCGATTTGCATATTTCCCAGATAGCTTTCCGAAAAACAGCCAAGAAGCAACGAGAATATCCTCTACTCTCTCAGGGCTGCAGCGATCATTGAGGGTAGCTAACAAGCCTTTATCAGAGCAGCCCAGAAGGACTAGGCTTTCAAAGGAACCCAGATAGAATCAAAAATTGGCAACCAATAAGAAAGAAAGAAAAAGAGCAGCTTTAAAAAACACCACCTTGTTTCCTGATTGGATCCTTCTAAGATTGTTTTAAAAGCAGCGGTTTTGTGTTCTAAGCATCAGTTGCTTACGGGGAGGTAAAGGGTGTTTCAGAGGCTTTATAAAAGGATCTGGGTGACATATCAACACAGCTGGATGAGATCTGAGGCAGCAGGTACATACATAACCTTAAGGAGGTAAAAATGAACAAATGCCTTGCTGATCTCATTGTCAATTCAGAACATAGCCACCCTGGCTTCTGGGCCTTGCAAACTGTGAGTACCTGAGCATAAAGCACCCAAAAGGCCTGCAAATCATACAGGAAGAAAGCTAAAACCTTATGCCTGGGTTTCTCACTCAATATCTTCTAGGGAACAGTCCAAATCTATGAAAAATCCAGGTCCCCTGAAAACCAGTGACATACACTCCCCCAATGCAGCGTTAGTGAGAAATTCCAAAAATGACAGAAAATTACAGACAGAAACAAGCTGATTCGAGGGAGCAGGGTCTGCCACATTGAATTATCCAACATTTTGCTCAGCCTCGTTCTACCTTTCCTTAGAACTATACAAATATTTGATATTTTAACTCTAAACTTAAAAGTCAATCTCCAATTTCCTCAAAGGCGAAAGATATTGAATAAAGGACTCATTTTTGTATGGATTTTGCTATTTATACTGACATTTACATTTTGACCTTTTTAAAAAAATAAATTTAAAAGTGATGATGTGAGTGAACCAGGAAGAAATTATACAGCCAAACATATAAGAATCAAGAAAATATCCCTGCTATTTCTATTTAGTACCACTTTCCCCCTCATAAACATAATCCCATTCCTCCTTGTCCAACCTTCAATAATCTCTTGCCTCTTTCACTGTTTGTAAACCTGCAGCAATTGTGCACTTTTAGCTTAGTTGCTTGCCACTTACCCAAGTGACACAAATTTAGTTCTTTTGATCTTTCCTCATAGATCAATCCCTTCAGCCCCTTAATGGCTTTTTTCCTCTCCTCTGAACTTCCTCCAATCATAATGTGATCATAACCCCTTCAGATATAGTTCTTCCCCACACAGGCATGCAAGTTCACAGACATTTTACAAGCTTCATGCATATTGCTGTCACCATTTGCCAAGCACTAGAGCATGAAACTGAAACAAAGGTGGAACTGTCTCATGAAGACTAGAAATGCCAGAAGCAGAATGACAAATGAAACCAAATAAAAAGCGAAACAATGAAGTGAGCAATCTGAATGTTGCCAACGGGGCAGTGTGCATTAGCTGTAGAGGCTGGTGCATTAGATTTCCCACTCTCCAGTGCATCTACTCAGCACGCATTACTGCATGCAGCAATTCTCCAATAAGCCTCTGCAGAGAGCTCACTGAAAGTTTCCTGGATGTACCTCCATAGCCTCCAGATCGCATTACGCGGAAGAGCACGTGTTACCTCCCCCATAGAAGGACACTCTCCCTCACCAGTTGCAGAGCACATTTGGGACCATGGCTGCACACAAGCCTTCAGCATACAGTCCTGGCTTAGATCCACTTGCATGGAGAATATGCATTCTAGCTTGCAAGGGCACCCTAAGTAGTGAGATATCAGCTTCCACAGCAATGCCCTGTGGAAAATGGTGCCCAAAAATAACTGTTAATATTCAAAGTGCACATTCGGACTGTAGCCGAAGTATGGGTTGAATGAATGGATCGTAAGGTGGATGGAAAACTGGCTAGACCATCAGGCTCAGAGGGTAGGGATCAACGGTTCAATGTCTAGTTGGCAATGAGTGGAGTGCCCCAGGGGTCAGTCCTGGGGCCAGTTCTCTTCAACATCTCCATTAATGACCTGGATGATGGGACAGATTACACGCTCAGTAAGTTCGCGGATGACACCAAGCTGGGGGGAATGGTAGACACGCTGGAGGGCAGGGACAGGATTCAGGGAGACCTACACAAATTGGAGCATCGGGCCAAAAGAAATCTCATGAGGTTCAACAAGGTTCAACAAGTCCTGCATTTAGGATGGAAGAATCCCATGTCCTGCTACATGCTGGGGACCAACTGGCTAAGTAGCAGCACTGTAGAAAAGGACCTGGAGGATAAGCTGGATATGAGTCAACAGTGCGCTCCTGTTGCCAAAAAGGCCAATGGCATATTGGGCTGCATCAGTAGGAGTGTTGCCAGCAAATCGAGGGATGTGATAATTCCCCTCTATTCGGCACTGATGAGGCCACATCTGGAATACTGTGTCCAGTTTTGGGCTCCCCACTACAGAAAGGATGTGGACAAATTAGAAAGAGTCCAGCGGAGGGCAACAAAAATGATTAGGGGGCTGGGGTACGTGACTTAGGAGGAGAGACTAAAGGAACTAGACTTATTTAGTCTGTGGAAGAGAAGACTGAGGGGAGATTTGATAGCAACCTTCAACTACCTGAAGGGGTGCGTCAAAGAGGAGGGAGCTAGGCTGTTCTCAGTATAACAGAGGACAGAACAAGGAGCAATGGTTTCAAGTTGCAGCTGGGGAGGTCGAGGTTGGATATTAGGAAAAACTTTCTCACTAGGAGGGTGGTGAAGCATTGGAATGGGCTATCTAGGGAGGTGGTGGACTCTCCATCTTTGGAAACATTTAAGGCCTGGTTAGACAAAACCCTGGCTGGGATGATTTAGTGGGAGTGGTCCTGCTTTTACCAGGGGGTTGGACTAGATGACCTCGTGAGGTCCCTTCCAACCCTAAGATTCTATGACCAACATTTCCCTGGATCCCCATAGGTCAGACCAAAGAGACATTCACAGCACAAACCATCAACTTACCATTTGCAGATCAGTCATGGAACTGCAGTGTGCATAGTGTGTTGATCGGGGTGGAATGTGCTTTGCAAACTGTTACATCTGTTCTTTGAGGAATGCGAGAACAATGGCTTTACTCATTATGTTTCATTTTCTCTAGAAAATTCATTTTCTTCCGCGGGCCGGTGGTCTACCCCAGCAGATCGACTGAGGCAGATAAGAAAGCGGCTCACCGAAGCAAGGACGACATCTTTCAAGAGCTCCTGCATTCCACCAAGACCACCAGAAGGGAAACCAAGGCTTGGAGACAGAAATGCAGGCAGGACTACAAAGAGAACTTTTTGAGGAGGCAGCAACACAAGCATGAGATGATCAACTTATTGAAAGAGCAGACAGAGCTCCTAAAGACGATGGCTGGCTTGCAGACACAGCTGCTACAGGCTGTCCTCTCCCCTCCCACCTTCCCCCCCAGACACAGCAGCAGTTCATGCCCCCACCTCGCAGACTCCCACTAAGCTTTTCTATGAAGGCCAGGGACCCTCCTGGTATAATATGACATCCACACCTTCACACAGCTCTGGGAAGAATGTCCCCGCTTTCAACTTCCAGTACACCCCATGTTCCTGAAAATACGAGCATCGTGCACCTTTCCCGACCACCCAGCACAGATATCTGTGAAATGCCCCAGATGATCCACGAGTGCCTGCAGCACCATGGAGAAGTTGCCCTTCCTCTTTATGTACTCAGTCGCAAGATGGTCCAGAGCCAAATCTGGGATATGCGCACCATCGATTGCCCGTCCACGGTTAGGAAATATCACAACCAGGGCACCTTCATATTTTAAGGTGTTGCTCTGAACTGAACAGTGCACAGTATGAGTACTCACAATGCTAACTCAAATCATTCTCGCCCCAGAATCTACCTTCAGTCCACATAACCAAAATGCTCAAACCGATTTTTATGCTTTTCAAGAGATACTTAGATTAGATTTGCAGATTGACTGAAACAGTTCAAGAGTCCTCTCACCGCTCCGGTGCCATACTGCATCAATGGCTTTTTGAAGTCTTCTGAAACTCCCTATTTCTAGCGGCTGTCCCAGGAGGTATGGGGTGAGAAGCCCAGAAAGCACTGCGTTTAAAAGAGTTTAAGATGGGGCCAAGTGCAGATGCAGAACAGCAACACCACTGTTCTCAGAATGAACCAGCCAGGCCAGAGTGAACACAATGACCCTTCGGTGATTAAATAGATACTATCCAACTACCTCCATTACCAATCATTCAATGCTCTAACGTAGATATAAACCAAGTCTCACACGCTAACACTGTCCTGGAGAAGGCATGCCACCAGTTCTGTGTCTCTATGCTCCCTGCAGAGAAAGGAGAATTACTCAAACTGGATCACAACCAACAGTAAGAAAAGCCTCTCATAAATTACTTCTCATGTTCCCACTTCATTATTCATGATGCTTCAAGGAGCAGAGTCCTCTCCAAGCCTCTGCAGAGGGCAGAAATAATTTCCAAGCTGCCAACTGTAATTTATGACTCTTTAGCCACTGTCTTCTGATTCTCTTTACCCTGACGGCTGCAAAGCACCTGCATTCAGGAAGTTCTGGATTTTGTCCCCTAGCACATTTGCTAGTAAGCACAGAAAAAACCTCTCAGAATTGACTGCAACTTGGCAATTAAAAAAGAAATTAGCCTCACGCTCTCAGCTTCTCTTTTCATAGGCATGCTGCCTGTTTTCCTTGATACTGCAGCCTCCCGGCCACTGCACTACAGTGCTGGCAGAGGAAGCACTTTCCTCAAATTCCCTTTTCTTTATAAAGTTTTCACCCAGATCAGTTTATCCAGTGGGACGACAATGAGTCAGAAACGTCTCTATTCCACTCCAACCAAGCATGCCCTATCCGGATCCACTATCTATATGACCTATTCTCCTTTTGCACGGGTTCTTCCTGGAATTCCTGCTTCCTCACACATTACGAGAGGGGATGGAGCTGCCCAATGTGGCAGGAAGACGGTACTAGACAGCTCAGCATGCTGCACTTTAGAAATGAAAAGCAAGGTAACCCTTTAAAGCCTGGGGAAAGGGGGCCTGCTTTGGGGCACAAAGCACCATGCCCAAAAGGTCACTGCCTGAAAGAATGCAGCGAACAAACCCTGGTCTCTGATCGGGGAAGACAGGGAGTCCATCAAAGCAGGAGAGGAACAAAAAATGCTGACAGAGACAAAGGGACAGGAATCACAGCACAGCTAGTTTAATGGCCACTAGCGAGCCGTCTCCATGGCAGCAAAGACTATAATGAAACTGCTGCTTAGAAATTATAGGCCTGATGATGGGAGGACAGGGAGACAAGTGCTCCAGCTGCAGCAGCCTGGCTCCTACCATTTTGTATTTCTAATGATGGTCTTGGAATTAATGATAACCAAATCCTTCTGTTAGAATTGAGGCCCCAGCAAAGCAGGGCTGGCTGCTGAAAGCCTTTCAGATTCTCACTCCGGAGCAAGGCACAATGCAAAACAGGGAGCAGAGCTCCTTGGAGCCCAAAAGCCACTGTGAAAAAGTGTCTTCCAGCGACGGCTCCAGGAGACCCAGGAGTTCCACGCAAAGTTGTGGTTTTCTTCTCTCCAGGCTGGACAACGGTTCCACTGTAGGCATTCACACTGGCTCATGTTGCATCCATCAGAAAATCCTGCGCTTTCAGAAGAGAAGGTCACCTCACCTCACTATTGAAATAAGTATAGTCATGTAACTCATTTTGGGGCCCACTGGAACACAGGTCTCAGATGTTTTTACTCACAACACAAAGAGCAGCTCACTTGTAGTTCCTGTGTGAGGTGCACTGCCCCCACACTCCCTGAAGAAGGGTTGAGATTCGGCCGTTCTCTCAGACAAAACGCAACGCTGGTTACTCATCTCACTAACACAGACGGCACTAGCCACGGTCCAGCTTCAGCGAACTGATGAGGAGCATTGACACTACGTAGAGAGAGGAAAGGAACCAGGAGCCTCCCTCTCAGAGCTGGGGGACATTTTTTAACCAAAACCTGGTGAAATATGCAGATGTGTCAACACAAAAACATTTTGTAAATGTACCAGCTGCAGCTTCAATGAATACCACTTCGTCCCAGCCAGCTGGGATCAGATTGCCAGATCAATCTTTCCCAGACTTGCCAGTCCAGTCCAGCGCTGCATCTGCATCCTCTCTGTCCCCACATGAACCTTTTGGCCATCCTCCTGTTCTCTGCCCATGAACTCTCATCTCAAATGCCTCCTTATCAGGATTCCCTTCCTCTGTCCTTTGTGCAGGCCCGTGCTATCACAGTCCTCCTCTCTTCCAACATCACAGACCTTGGTCTCACTCCTGATGACATCCTTCTGGATGTGGTCCAGCCACACCACCCCCTCTCTGGCCTCAAGCATCTCATTTCACTTACTTCATGTGCCTCTCTTTGGTTGTCTCTGATCATGATGGTCTGATCAACTTCACTGAATTTTCCGGGATCAAAAAAAGAAATAAAAAACCCCTCTTCCCCCCCCCCCCCCCCAAATTCTGGGGGGAAAAAACAAAACTTTTTGTTTCAAAAAATTTTAGATGGAATGTTTAGATTCTTCAATTCAACATGACTTTTTGTTTCAAAATTTAAATTTTTAAAAATGGAAAAAAAAACATTAAAAATATTTGAAATCCAAATTTAAACTGTTTTGTTTGATCTGAAACAAAATTTTATTTTACTTTTTGATTTTCAAAATTACTAAAAGCTTCTTTCTTGGATCAATCTGTTTTGTTTATTTTTAATATTTTAGAATTCCCAGTGAACCACAAAAAAACTGTTATTTGTCTAGTCTACTCCCTCATCACAGGATCCCAAGCTCCCTGGGATCTGATTAATATGGAAGTCCCAAATTCATAGGAAATTAGAAATAATCAGCAGCAGGACCTAACAGAAATGCTGCAAAACTGTTGTGCTTTATCTCTACTTTTCAGTGAGATCTGTAAAATCTGGGGCTAGCTGTATAGCTCGTGAGGTCCCTTCCAACCCTATTATTCTATGATTCTATAGTACAGAGACAGGGGTTTGGGATCTGTCAAGAAAGAGGTATGGCCGATCCAATAACAGGTACATGCAGAAAGATTTAGGACAGAACCTAAACTTTTGACTTCTTACTAGAAAATTCTGTGGTCTCTCAGCATGAATTTCAATGTAAGAGATGAAAAGGAGGACCAAAAGGATATAAACTAGAGGCACTGTCAATCCTATTTCAACCCAAATGTAAGTGTTACCTCCTGGTGAGTATATCCTGCAGTTCCTCAATACTAAAATCACCAAGCCATTTTTTGTGGACTGTAGTGAATCGGCGTGGCCTCCCGCTGAGACGGGCACCAAAGGTCTGAGGCATGCCACCTGGTGGGAGGGCCTCAGGACAGCACCACCCACCAGGCAGAAGTGGAGGGACGGGACAGGAAGAAGAAGTATAAAAGCCAGGCCTTGCAGCTCAGTTACGGGGAGCTGCCGGAGGAGCCGGACATCGCTCCTCCAGGACTGGGACTTGAGCCTGACCCCGGGCACACAAAAAGGCCACCAGAGCCACCCCCTGGTTGGAGCTGCCGACCACCAGCCACTGGGAAGAGGTACCTGCCGCAAATGACTAGGAAGAGCTGCCGACCACCAGCCACTGGGAAGAGCTGCCGACCACCAGCCACTGGGAAGAGCTGCCGACCACCAGCCACTGGGAAGAGGTACCTGCCACAAATGACTAGGAAGAGCTGCCTGCCGTGAACCACGTCAAGGAACTGTCAGCCCCCTCCAACAAGAAGGACCGGTGGACACTATATCCTGAGGAGACTGATGGGGGCACAGGTACTCCAGGGAAAGGTGGAAGGAAGTCGCCCACAAGAGCCAGAGGACTGTCCAGTTGGGTGGTGTCTGGCAGCCGTGTCAGTGAATTGCAGCTGGAGCCCCAGTAACCCCGTGGCAGAATGGATTGCCACTGAGAGGAACCTGGGACAGTATGCAATGAAGTCCAAAGGACCTGCGTCCCCCTCCCCGCTTTTCCACACCACCACTATTGTGGTCATCTCTTCACAGCCTGTGAGGCCCCCAGGTCCATAAACCGTTGGTTCGCCCATGCATGCAGCAGGAGAGCATCTGAAGAAGGAAGAATGCAGAAAGTGCACCATGGTTCTGGCTGTCACCTGGCCAGGCTGTGCAGGAGACCGAATCATGCAAATGTATCTTAGAACATTACTCATAAGCAGTCTTATGTCAGAAAAGTGGGCCACACAGTTCATTAGATATAAATAACATCCTTGTTTACAAGGGTGTAACCCAATCTACTCAATGCCATTAATGGTGGGCACAGATCAAAATCAAAACTGATGACTGTAGGAGGCCTGGAGTCTCTAAACCCGTTCGGCACGTGCACAAAGCTCAATAGCGTGATGGGCGTATTGTAGCACAGGCTCTCCTGGGCAAAGAACACAGGCCTTTTAAAGAGTCAAGTTCCAAGGGGAGCCGTGTTAGTCTAGTTCAGCAAAACAAACAAAGGAGTCCTGGGGCACTTTTCAAGACTAACACATTTGTTTATCGCATGAGCTTTCGTGGGAGAAAATCCCACTTCGTCAGATGCTTGAAGATGGGGATCTACAGAATGGGAGCAAAATAAATGCAGGGAAGTGTAAGTCATAAGATCTGGTCAGATTGTAACAGCAAATCAATGCAGCTGTTAGGATTCAAATAGTGGAGTACAGCAATTAGCAGGGAGGTAGATAGGGGACAAGGTAAGCAAAATTACCTGTTGAAATGGGAAAAGAACGCATAATCTTTATTAAGTCCTGAGTTCACAGAATCAAATCTGTATATGAATTCCAGTTCTGCAGTTTCTCTTTGAAGCTGTGATTTGTTATCCAGTTGTTGGAGCACTGCTATTAACAAATCATCAGTGGAGGGAGCAGGGAGAGTGAAGTGTTCCCCTTTTGGTTTTTCAATGCTGTGATTTCTGCTGTCAGACTTGTGTCCATTTATTCTTTTGCGCAGAGACTGTCCTGCGATAAATAAATGTCTTAGTCTTTAAAAGTGCCACCAGACTCCTTGTTTCTTTTAAAGAGTGTCATCAACGCTCAAGTCTAAGCTCCACTGGAGCAGACATTTGGCTCCTGATCCAACCACTATGGCAGGAAAAGTCATGGAAAGCCTAGCAGCTCCAAGGCTAAACTGAGAAGAGACTCAAATGAAGAAATCACAGCATTGATATGAGGTGTTAGGTGGAATAAAAATCTAGCAACAATTGTGGCTGTGAGGACATCAGTTGTCTTTCTTTCACTGGAGAATGTATCTTGTGGCCTATAAATGTTGAGGTGATTTCTTTATACAGCTCTTTACCCACTAAAATATAGGGGCTACTTACTTCTCTCCTGCGTGAGCCCATGTAGCACTCTGCACACCCCAAAAACCCAAACTTCTCAAGCTCTGTGGACAGAGGACTGAGGAAGGACAAGCCAGCAGAAGACAGTAATTAGGCCACTGGAGCTCCTTCGCACATAATTATCCCAGAGTGCCTCTTTGCTACGTAACAAAGGAGTAAAGCGCATCCAGCTTCAGCAAAGCTGCTTCTTCCCTCAGCCTCCACGCAATTAACTGCCCAAAAATGCTGAACAGGAAGAATTAAGCGGCTGTAACAAATCCAGCTACTGACCATCTCTATCCCGATTTCAACAGCTGAACTGCTCAGAACTCAAAATGCTATGATTTTATTTTAGAACCTCAAGACCTTTGCTTCAATACAGCGGCAAAACAAAGTGCTTGATAACGCTAAGAGGAATGCTAATACCCTTTCCGACCCAGGCACAAGGGAAATTTGGCACTATTACAGGTATCAGATTAGCCTACAAACTCCAGATTAGCCTTTATCAGTCTGCTGAGAATGTATCTGAATGGACAAACAAGCTCACATGTCACTCACAGTCTTGGGACTCTGACTGACTGACTGCATTTCTACATTAAATAACAATGGCATACGAACTTCTCTCTTATTGGTACACTTTACAAACTATAAGCAGAACAAGAAAAATAAATGCCTTTGAATAAATTGGCCCCAGATTCTTATTTTCTGAGTAGCAACTTGGATATTAAACAATAAATATTTTAACCAGGGAAAGTAATTACTCTTAAACGAGATTTAGAGTATAAAAATGAAATAAATGTTGTCTTCTCCCAATGCCTTCATTTACTGAATGTGCTTTTTGTCAGTATCTATCTTAGCCAAGTCTCTTAGCCTCTCTTAAGCTCTGAGACTCTCCTTAGCCTGTAATGAAACCCTATGTAACCTCTTCTGAATTACATGGCTTAAAGGGCCAATAACTAAACTGAAGAATCTTCACTATGCTCAAAATCTCCATAGACTTTTGCTGTTTAAGAAGCACCAGACAAGAGCATTCAACAGAATTACTTTACAAAAGGTCACAAAAGAAGGATTCTATTACAAAAAAATTCACAGCTACTTGAAGTCAAAATATGTACAGCCAAGGCCATGTAGACAGGCCTTAAGTTTTACTCCACAGAGTTAAGGAAAGCTCTAAATCATTTTGCACCATTTCCATAGTAGCTTTTGTGTATAAACAATATCACCAACATAATTCAGGGCCAGATCCAACATCCAGTGAAGAAAATAGAAATATTTCCATTTACTTCAGTGGGCTTTGAATCAGGTAGAGGAACTAATGTCTGGACGTGCTGCTCTCCACTGTTAAGAAACATTTTTAACCCAGTCAGCAATGAACACAGGCACTCTGGTCATTTTGGTGACTTAATTCTATCAGAAATGTGAAAAACATAATTCAGCTTCAAGAAAGAGAACAAGTCACCATTGAAATAAATGTGACACTTATATGAAAATGAAGTCCCATCCTAATGGGGCCTGTATGTAATAATGTGTGTCCACAGCATGGGCCTAATATTGTAAGAACTTGCTATCTCGGACAGCTGATTTCAGCAGCACTAGTGATCTAAGAAGGATTGCAGGCTTGGTCTCCATTGCACCAAATAGGATATCGTCTTCTCTCTTGGAGATAGCATAAACATCCACGTTAGACCAAGCTGCTTTTCCTTTGGGATATAACCCCCAATTAATGGTTGCACAATGAGTGCCAGACTCTTCTCAGTCTCAACAGAAAGGAAGTGTCAGTTTCAGTCAAACAGGTGCTCATGAGCAAGGCTATCTTGCATGAAGTGGTGGTCTGTAAGATGTTCAGTAGTTCATGTTGTGTTTTCTGGACCTCTTCTAGGGATATATTCAGAGAACTGGCGACTCTCTGTTGTAAGTCCTGAAATTGTTTAAAATCACCACCCGTGTTTGGAGGAGGAGGCATGATGGTGATGAGGAAAAACATGCTGTTTGGGCCACTTCTTGCCAGATGTCTGTTCTTCCTCTTTAGCCACATCCTCAACGGGCTCCGATGGTCCTGGTACCGAAAGTGAGGGAAAGTGCGGTGTGTGTAGAAACGGTTTCATTTTTACATAATGGTTTATAAATTAGTTTTTTTTGGAGGCGGGCTGAGTTTCAGTCTTCTTACTTCCAACTACAAGAGATACAACATTGGAGGCTGTTGGAATAATGAGATGAGGGGCTGACATCTAAATACCAACGCGAGCTGAGATGTTCTTTATGTTGTCCCAGCCCCTCAAACAAAAAGCTTCTGAAGAACAGCTTTTACATTGGAACTTCATGTCTTACTGTGGTTTGGTGATAAAAACAAATGTACTTTACTTTTGGCATCTCTAGTTGCCCACAACGTAATCACCTTCTCAGCGACAGCAGCAGCTGCAGCATCTCCAGCAAGTCGCTCCCTTCTCTTCTGCAAGCACACAAGTACAATCAGTGGTGGAATGGCTCCTAACAGATGTTTGCCATTCACTCATGCTACCACTAAAACATGCACACAGTTCACTCTTTAGGCATTGCAGAAACACTCAACAAACATTTACTCAGGGTTTTTGGACTAGAATAACTTTTTTGTAGCCAAAAGGTAAATAAACCACAATGCTATTCAACTAGTGATCTAAAGGCCTTTTTACATCTGACTCTATTGTTTACTCAATCAGAATTTGGATAAACAAAGAAACCATGCTCTAGATAGACGTCCCCTGATTAAATCTATCCTGCTAAAGGTAGAGCCTGTAACTCGGAGGCTATCGAAATATTAGCAATAGCTCAATCTTTATTTCCAGGTTTAATGAGTGGCCCAGTAGAAATACGTTCATAAAACAGATCCATCAATCCTGATATCTACTAGTGAAATTATTACAGACTGATCCGGGAGTCACGGCAACCAGAGCTCAATAGCCAGAGTAGGAACTCAACACACAGAAAATCAGAAAAGACTATTACAAATAAAACCACTCTGGTATCATTTAACAGCTAACGATGCTCCACAGGGTGACATAAAATGGAGAATTGCAATTCAAAGCTGTTGGATGGATCCAAAATGGGTCTGGGATCCACCTGCCACCCGTACCAATACATAGTCACATACGCACATATAAACACATTAAGTTTATAAATGGCACCACGTGTTGCCTACAAATCTCATCTGACCTGGTCTCTCATGCAGCCTGTGCCCCATCAATGATGCCCCGTATGTTCACATCTCCTGCAACCATCTCCACACCTTCTTCCAGGCTGGCCCTGTGCCCCGCACTTTCTTCCTGAGTTCTCTCCTCATTTAAATACTTTGCCCTCCCACTGACAAACACTGACTTAAAGACCTACTTACCTTTTTATAAAAAAGCATTTGCTCCTCCCGATGCACAAATGCCTTCAATGAGTGACAACACCATCTTCTCCTTTTGTCCCCACCCTATTGCTTTCTTGCCCTGCCCCACAGTCACATCTCAACTGCACGGAGAAAGAACCAGATCTTTGCTCATCTACTCTGAGAGGAACCAAACACAATTCTGGACACTAAAGTAATGATGAATCTGAGTGTTTCAGTGAGCAGAGTGCATGGATGTGGTTCACATTTCACATTCAGAGTTTGTTTTCACATCCCTGGCAACACCAATTTAGGGAGAGGAGGTAATAGCCCCTGAAGGACATCAGTTTTAAGGGACTCATCTGGGCAGAAACTAGTCAGCCTGGGGGGTCCCTAAATTCTGCCACCAACACATAGAATCATAGGAATGGAAGGGACCTCATGAGGTCATCCAGGTACTTAACAGAATTCTCCTACCAGCACAATGAAGTTGTAAGGAGACTTACAGTCAACCGAAATAGACCTCCTACCTTACTTCTTCAGACTCTATCGTATGGATCTCAAAACAGTGCAGAAAACTTTTAATGCTTGATATGCTATGATGCTCAAAACATTTGGTTTCTTTAAATGAAATTGTTTTGTTAAATGTATCAGTCAATTCCAACAGCTGCTTCATAATACACTCTCTCCAGAGGTTTTTAGAACTGTCAGTGAAAGCCATAGACATGATGGGAACCCAATGGCTTAAAGTCTTACTAGTTTATTTCCTTTCATTTATCTACAGACATTCTTTAGCGCCAGTCATCACAACACCTGAATGTTCCCCATTGTTAAGCACCAGTGTACAAAGCTTTTCAGTGAACAGCCACCCCCATTTTTAGTGGGACACTACAATGCAGAGAGTAATGCAAATGATGTAGAGTTCCTCCTGACTTCCATATCCAGTGTCTGAAGCTCTACAAACACCAGCCAGTCCCAGTCTGCAGTGTATATGGAATATTAACCATGACTGAGCTGCATCAAGTCCATCAAAGGCTCTAACTCACAAGGGATCATGGCTACGGTCCCATCCACACCACATAAAGGGGTAAAAGAACAGGTCACCCAAATCTGTACTGGATGGACCCAAACAATAAAGCTGACAAGACTGAACTTCTTGTTTTATCTTGATCTACTGGAATCCCCAGGCAAGAGCCGGAGCTGAGAACCAACTCACAGTGACAATCTTGGGGTTCTTGTTCAAACCAACTGGAACAGAAAAAGTCCACATTCAGAACTCTGCTCTTCTGAAAAGAACGGGTCAGCATTACTGAACCACTAGGTTTGCAAACATCTCTCTAAGGCATCTAGAGCTTGTGTCATTTGTTTCCATCCAGCATTTCAGCAGTATTTACTTATGTGCCTGGGTCCCCTCAGTGAAACAGAAATGGATGGCCAAGGTACTGCGTCCTGCAGTGGAAGGAAGAGAACCTTCTTAAACAATGTGAGCACTGTGATGACCCAGACTTGCTCATGTAGACAAGCCTTCCTCTAGACGTGGGCGCTTTGGTTGACTGTTCCTTTCTTCCTGTTAGTGTTGTATTGTGAGCAGACTACCAACTGTACTTGAAAGAATGCCCTATTCCTCTGTCTTGCCTAGGACTGGAGGCCTATCCTTTCTTAGGGATAAGGTAGGCAATGTACTAAAACAAAACCTCATTGCTTTTGAGTTAAGGACAGAGGTATTCAGTTTGCAGAGGGTTTCTCACTGTTGCTTTGTATTCTGCTCATTGCATGAAGTGCGCATGGCTCCCATACATCTGCATATTAAAAACTAATGAAAAGGCGTAAAGGGGTAGACGTGTCTCGAAGGTAATAAACTAAATCATAAATGGCACGACTCTGATGGTATTGCAGTGCCTCTAGATCTACAAGATACCCTATTCCTATGGCTGATGCTACTGCAGAAAGATTGAGTCTCCAAAACCGGTCAAGGGGATTAAACGTCTTTTCAGTTGGTATTGTGCATGTTATTTGGGTGACAAAAGGCGCAAGATGAGCTGCTTTTATTCACTGGTATTCCAGAGGCACGGCACAGCTTCAGTTCAGCTCTGGATTCGAATTCCTTGTAACAGTGCAAGCTAAGAGATGGCCTGTATCTAATTTCTCTTCTGTAAATATGCAGATACAAAGTGGTTTTGAAGTTGATGTGGTCCTGACAAAAGATGCTGAATTCACAACTCTGGAAAATGAAATCTTCTGTTTTCCACGGGGCAGGCATGGCGCAGACAGCAGCAGGAAAAAGACGTGAACCTAGATTCTATTCTCTTCCCAGAATGCAGATACTGAGCATGTCTAATGTGCTATACATCCATTCTCCGACACTTTCAAGGCAAGAAAAGTTCTGAAGCTTCCAGCTCTTGTCAATACTGTGAAGCACTAGACCACCGAGAGGAATCTTACTCTACACTCTTTTTTCACATCTCTTCCCTGAGCTAGACGCATTCTAGTCGTTATCAGCTATCCTGTGGTGAAGGTGGGAGTTCACTCAAACGGGCAGTCTGCACTTCATTAAGTATTTCTTTTACTTGCCATCTGCTGCTGGTGGGAATTCAGACTAAGGAACAGGGTTAAATCAGTGACTTTAGCTATACCAAGAGGTTACAGTGTCCATCCACAGCAACAAAGGCAAAGCCCATTCATCTCCTCAAAGGATTCAGAGCAATTCTGTCTCTTAGAAGGAACAAATTAAGACCATTTCCCTTGTACTCTCTGAAACTCCCCACTACATCACTTCCAACCAAGAGTGCTGCCTTCAAATGCTTTATCTGAGAAATACAGGAGGAAATGGTTCTTTGTGAATAATGGCTGGTACCACATTGATTAAATTACAGTTCTGCTGTGTGTGACTATGCAGCTATCAAAAGCCATCCTAACACAAAAGCATTCAACTCACTGCAACACTTCTTCAAAAGGTCATTGCAGCAACAAAAAGAACAGATTGAAGACCACGAAAAAATTCAGAAGACGTGGTAAAGTAAGATAAAATTAGGGTAAAATAAAATGAAAAAAACTTGGTCCCAAGAAGTGGCTTTCCACTGAGAAAGCGAGAGGCCTGGAGACATGATTTTGGTGTGCACTTTTTCTTAGGGCAATTAGGAGAAACATGGAAACAGCTGTTGCAATATTTGTAAAAACTATGCAAAGCCAAACAAAATACCAGAGGTTCCAAGCAACTCTGAGCATTGCATTTGTTTTTCTTCTTGTGCAGAAGTAAAATGTAAGCAAACCAGTCGCTCATTATTTCTTCATAAGCAAACATGCAAAACTGTAAATGCCTCATTGTCAACACAGAGGTTTGACTCTCCGGGACTTCTGCTGTCTGCACTTCTCTGTTGCCATCTCGTATCTCAATTTACACATTAGCCTTTATTCACCCCTGTTGTGACACTAACAGGGACTCCAGTTTTAGGGTGAAATATTGTGTGTTCCAGGCCTGGGGCAAAGACAAAGCTCTTACAGTATTCAATACACAAAAGAGAGAAATACCCAAAATAAGTGAGACTTGGCAGCTCCCCAGAGCCCATTCCCACTCTGAACATTTTAAAATTGGGACGTTTGCGTCAAGATCATAAAAGTTGATGTTCAGTTCTATTCAGGACTCATCTACAAGATGGGCTGTAAAGTATCCCCTAGAATTAGCTGTTCAAGAGTGGACTAGGTCAAATATTCAAGTTTACAGAATTAATTTGCAGATTTGACACGGTTGCCTCAGCATTAAAAGGGGACTTCGGCTGTTTTTCCATTACAATGGGTAATTTTGCATTCTTTTTACCTCTAATATGCTGTTCTTCACTGTTTGAATCCAAGCAACTGTGTCGATTTGCCTTAACAGCCTGACCTGATCCTATGACTTCGACTTCCACTTCCCAACATTTATTTTTCTCCAATTAACATGTAGTTCCCCATCTTCAAGCATCCAACAAAGTGGGATTTTCTCCCACGAAAGCTCATGTGATAAATACATTTGTCACTCTTTAAAAGTGCCCCCAGACTCCTTGTTTGTTTTGCTGAACTAGACTGACACGGCCCCCCTTTGGACCTCAGCATTACAGAGACTCCTTAAATGGTAGTAACACAGGGTGAAATATTTACTGTTTTGAAAGCCTCTAAATATGCATTGACAGGGGCAGGTAAATAATCCCAGAGAAAAAACTTTAAAAAACAAGCACTAGGCAGCCTAGAAGCATGAATTTAAAAACACCACCAAAGAAAATTCAATTCAAATAACCCCATTCAAACCCTAGTCAGTGATGGACAAGGATCAGTCAGAGCAGCTCCTCTCAGAAGATTTGAGTCATGCTGTGAAATCTGAATATGAAAAGAATAACAGGTGTTCCACAACCCAACACAGAAATGGAATGAATAATGTTGCTAGTTCTGTGCTGAAATAAGAGTAACCAAACCTCATTCCTTAGATTAGCTCAGTGGTTCCCAAACTGGGGGGGGGGGCGGGAAGAAAATCCAAGGGGGGGCGTGAAGCTATGAAATTTTCATAGCAAAAGATTTTTGCATCAAGAAAACATATTTGTGGTTATTTTTAATTGTACAATTACAAATTGAATTTTTGTTAGAAGGCAGTTGGATGATGGCAAAGGAGAGGAGGGGAGGCGTGAGGGCTTATCAAAAATCAGAAAGGAGACGCGGTGCCAAAAAGTTTGGGAGCTTCTGGACAAGCTGCTGCAATGGTCAGGAAGGAATTTCCTCCTTGTCCACTACCGCACAGGTCCATCTACGAAGATACAACGCATTCTCCCACCTTTATTCTATTTGTTTAGCACACGAAATTCGTTCTGCCTACGTTCACTCCTGCTGAACTGAAAAATGCAGGTCCTTTCCTTATTAGCCAGCTGAGCAATCAGTAATATTAAGGTTCTCTCTTTCCTTCCTCTCCTCCATATATAATCATGCATGGATTTCTTCCTAGCAAACAACAACGGATTGGATAACTGATGAGGAAAACCATTCAAAAAATGGCCTCTTAAATAAAGGAGACTGATTGAAAATGAAAGCCTGTAACCTGTTTGAAAAGCAATGTGATTACATTAAGATGCAATTCTTGTACTCCACTGTTTGAATCCTAACAACTGCTTTGATTTGCTTTTACAGTTTGACCTGATCCTACGACTTACACTTCCCTGCACCTATTTTGCTTCCATTCTGTAACATCCTCATCTTCAAGCATCTAACGAAGTGGGATCTTCTCCCACGAAAGCTCATGCAATAAATAAATGTGTTAGTCTTTAGAAGTGCCCCAGGACTCCTTGTTTGTTTTGCTGAACTAGACTGACACGGCTCCCCTTGGAACTATGATGGGTCACTTGACAATGGTGGTTGGTTCTTGTGACTTGCTGAGGGCTGCGGCTGAAGCTCCTACCCCACACTGGGTCATATAATAATTTTTGTTGTCGGAAGGGAGTCAGAGCAATAAAGTTTGAGAACCACTGATCAAGAGATGGTACTGAAAAACAGAGCTGCTTCACTTAAAGCTCAGAGAACTAGGTATGTACACCTCATCATGAGAAATCTCCAGCGTAAAGGCTAGTAAAAACTAGAGCCCCCCAAACACTCCATAGGCCAATTCAAACACCCACATTTCTCATTAGAGTTGCCATCAAGCTTCTCCACTCCATGTCTCTGGCGGAGGAATGCGGAAAAAGCTGCAGTGCTGTCCTATCACACTGGCCAAGAGAGTCATCAACAGCTTAGACGGAGCTGTGATTTCAGGTAGGATGACATTTCCAAAGCAAAGATTCACAATACCAATAAAAGGAAAATATATAGACTATTGAACTGTCCAACAATACTGACTTCTTTTAATTAAAGTAAATTCAAAGTCAGAGACATTAAATACATCTTCTAAATATTGGATATAGGAGTTTATAGACTAATTAACCATTCAGACCAGTTGCTTTTGACAGGTACCAACACTGCCTGGAAATACAAGGAACGCTCACATCTTAGCTCCCATGTTAGTTACATGCTTTCTGTCATTACTCAATCCATCTGGATTGTTTTCACCTGGTCTGAATAGAATTTTGCCAAAGATGCTCTAGTTTGGACAATCAGACACTATACTTAATTTTTAATGCAATCAATTCCACCACATCCTGCAAGTCACAAAAGTAACCCAAGGGCCAATTAAACTTCCTATTCCTCGGTAGAAATGATCATTTCAGTGAGTACCTGTTCATTCTAAAGGCTCTCTTCCAACGTAGGAAGAAGCTTTCAGTTCTGTAAGCAACGTGGAGTGCAAAGATTAGATTTTTACAAACAAAATTCTTCTTTTCAAGGAATCAGTCTACTCAGTTTGTGTAAAGGGGGGATTCTTCGGCGGGTGACATTTCACAAGTGCAGTAGCTAACACTCACGATGTTTTCCCTACAGTGTTTCTAAGTAATATGCAACAGAAACACAATTACTGATTAAGAAAAAGGTCACTGAAAGAGATCTCATTGTTTGAATAGACTGTGGGCTAGTTACTGTGGTGGTGGTCTATGGGAGCGTATCTCCTGTCGACATATTTTCTTTTACATTACGTAGCAGGGCGTCTTCATGACACCACCTTCCTCCTTTCAGGGAAGTGGACTAATGGAGTAGAAGGGAGAGTGCCCCCCCCACCAACTGAGCGACTGACTCTACGCAGACCTGCTGCCTCAACGCCTGCCGCTGTGACAGGGTAGACATGCCCTCAATAGAGATTTCCAAGAGAATGCATTCATTTTTCAGCTGAACTCTAGGTCACACAGGGACTGAGCAACATGGATATTTGTCCTCCCCAACAAGTGGTACACTGCAGACAAGCGGGCTAACATGTGAACAGTAGCTCAGGACTCCAGACCAGTGATATAGTTCTAAGGAGAAGCCCTTTCCTCTCACTCTAGTATTATACTTTTAAACTAAAAACAAAACATACTTTAAAGTTAGGAAGGCTGAAATCTGTTTTTAAACTGCCGCACGTTTTAAAAGTCTTTACAGAGCATGCTGCAGTAGATCTAGACTTGGAAAGGACAAAGCTAACGGGGAAAGGAAAGCAATACAAAACATGGTGAGATTTGCCTAAATCAACTAGGAGCAGTTTTTCTTCTTCCCTACACAAGGGCTAAAATATTTATTCACAGGTGAGTTTGGTGTCAAAGATATACGAGTCAGCCCAGCACTGCCCGAGTGAGACACTGACGCTCAGTAAAGTTACGTGTGTGTAGCATTCCTCAGTCGCACACTGTTATCACCAGTCAGTGGCCATGTGCAGACATGGAGGCTGTATCTACACTGGCAAGTTAGTGCCAATTAAGGAAGCCCTTAATTCGAACTAACTTAAGCCTTGGCTACACTAGGCTTTCATTAGTTCGAATTAAGGGCTTCCTTAATTGGCACTAATAAATTCGCTTATACTTTTCGAAGTAAGGGTTAATTCGAACTAGTTAGTTCGAATTAACCCAATGTGGCCATATGTGTTCGAACTAACTGGCACATTGAGCTCAATGCAATTGACTAATTCGAACTAAGCAAGTGCCATGCATGAAAAATTTGCTAGTTCAAAATACATTAATTCGAACTAACTAAAATTAGTTTGAATTAACTAATTCGAACTAACTTTGGTAAGTGTAGACATAGCCGGAGGCAGCTCCTGGATGCACTTCTTATGCTTGGACCAATAATTTCAGCAGCCTCGGACACTGATTACATTTATCATGGCAATCCCTCCATTCCAAACAAGATAGGTTTAATAACCTGTAGCGAGACAAACCACCCCACTTCTTCCCAGCCTACTTTCCTCAGAAGTGTTCCAGCTTTACGAGTGGGGAAACGCCATGCAGCATTGTGAGGCTATATAGGACCCAGGACATTAGCGAGACGAGGCGGGTGAGACGATACCTCTTACTGGACCAACTTCTATGGAGGAGAGAGACAAGCTTTGAACTTATACCGAGTTTTTCTTCAGTTCTGGGAAACTGCACTGAGAATGTCACAGCTAAATACAAAGTGCAACAGATTCTTTGGCATAAGTAATTAACACATATTGCAAGAGTCCATTCAAGGCAAGTGGCCCACTGAATAGACACACTGGGGTGCGCCTACACTTGCAAATTAAGTCGACTTAATTTAGTCTGCGTCTACACCACATTTCCTTAAGTCAACTTAAGCAGCATTAAAGTTGATTAAAATTAAAGTCGACTTTATAAAACCTAGTGTAAAGTTGACTTTACTGGCTTTATTAAGTCGACTTAGCCAGTGTAGATGCGGATTAGCCCTAAATCGACTTTAAGTCGACTTAAAGGGCTCCAGGGCTCCCCCATTACCCTCCCTGCCAGGGTGGCTGGCACAGGCAGAGCCTGGCATGCCCCCCCACAGGGCAGGACAGAGCCCTGCCCACCCTGCCCCGGTCCCTGTGCTGCTCAGCCCCCATTGTACCCAGGTACAATGGGGCAAATGCTGAGCCCCCTGACACTTGGCAAGGAGTGCCCCCCTGCCATCATGGACCAGTCCCAAGTCCACCTAGCCCCTAGAAGTCGACTTAGGTGTCCAGTGTGGATGCTCTAAGTCGATTTGGCAGGGTCCCCTTTAGGTCGACTTATTTTTGAGTGTAGACATGCTAAGTCGACTTAAAGTCAACTTATTTGGCCAAGTGTAGACATAGCCACTGGATTTATGGTTTGCTCCAACAGTCTCTAACTCACCAACAATCCCCCCTCACCTCCACAGCCGCTATTCCTTCCCTTTTCTCCCTCACTATGACCAGAGGAGTGTTAATGGGCCACTTCACCTGCAACAGTCCTTTGAAATAGTTGTTAACTACTTATGACAAACAATCTGTTTCCTCCAGTATTTAGGCACAATAGCCTTAGGCCTTGGACACACAGCCTCTTTGGCCCCTGCAAGTGGTCCCAGTGTGGATACACTCCAACGGCAATCGGATGGCTGTGTGCACACTACCCAACGCTGTAACTAGAGTGTTGGCTGTATAATGGCAAACCCTTTGCCGTTATAACTTTGTAGTGTGTCCATAGCCTTAGGAGAGGTTTACACTACAGACCTCCAGCAGTATAATTACTCCCTGACCAACCTAACACACACCCCTGTCGACAGCACTCTGTCAACACAGCTACTCCCTCTTGGGGAGGTGGATTAATTACGCAAAAGGGAGCAGGTGTCCATCAGCCTAAGAGCATCCTCACTAAAGCACAGCAGTGGTACAGTTGTGCTGGGGTGGTGGTAGCACTATCTGTGAAAACAAGCCCTGAATCAATTTCCCATACCGAAGATGAGTTCTGGGGAAACTTGATTCTCTCACCAGCAGCAGCTGGTCAAACAGAAGACTTCGCCCACATGGCCTTACCAACTCAAAGGTCAGTCTGTAAAGCTGCCCATTCAATGGCTTTTTCTCTCTTTTTATATAAAAGGGTCCATTTTGGTGAACAAGATAGACAATTCCAGGAGAAATAACCCCCTTTCTGCCCTTCTCACTTACAAGTGATTGCTCTAAGTCCCTAGGATTGCACTATTGGCCTACACACTGGGGTTGGACCGGAGAGTGTAAATTCCCAGCCGTGAAAATTGTTAGATGGGATCTCGCAATGAGTACCTATTGGAAATAGATTGTTTTCTAAACAAGCCACTTGCCAGCACCACCGGCACAGCACCTGGGAACCTGAGAGTCTCAGTTCTTAACTGCAGTTCTGGTTACACTGTTGACTCAAAACATCCCCCGTTGATCACTCCATTTACAGAGTCTGAATCTTGCTAACTTTATAAACATGCACAGTCTATGAGCGGAGGCTTCTTTCAATCCCTTTATATCTTCATTGCTGGTTTCAGATGCAGGAACTGAACTGAACTGCCCCTCAGTCTATTTACAGGACGACCCAGGCACTAACGCAGCTGGTAAAACTACTTCCACGGTACTTGGCCATGTACCTGAAAGGGCACAGCACAGGTAAAACACACCCCACAGAAACTCTAGACAAAACATGGCACAAAGGGGAGCCAGTGCACATCTCCCGTCAAAACAGAGCCTCATTTGGTAAAGCACAAGAAATATTCCAAAGGGGTAGCCCCTCATTTACAAATGTGCGCCGCTCCTCTTTTCCTAACAACATTTGTTGAAGGAGAGAGAGGCAGGCAAGTCATTTCATTATCGGGTCTGACCTATTCCTAAATATAGCAAGAGGCTACAGGAATGCTGGCTACCGCATCTTCTTCCTAGCATTGTTAAAATGGTATTGATCTACTGAGTAAGCGTGGGACTACTATGCCATCTGTTAGTGTTCTGTATGAATCATTTTCTCCAAACTGCTCAATAAAGCACATGATCCTAGCACTACAAAGGCATGAAGCAGCCAGCAGAAACCCTGGCCATGTTCACGTGAGCACTTTGGCAATAGTGACAAAATAAAGCAAAGCGCCATTAGGATTTGTACTGGTATTGAATACAGAGCCCCTTCCAAAAAAAAAAAATAGTTTCCATCACATCACAGCAGAAGGAATTATTTTTACCCAGACTACCAGCTCAGCCAGATTAATAAGATATTTGATAGCTAATGGTGAATTAAAACATCTCCTGCACATTCTAATAGAATCAAATTTGGTTGCTTGAAATATCATAATGTAGGATTATGATCCAGACATTAGGCCAGAGAATTAACCTAACTTCTGCTATTGTGATTTAAGCCTCACCAGAGTGACCCAGTACGGCAGAGTGAATCCTGACACTTGAAACAGAATCTTCTCGAGTCAAGAGGTCCAGCCAAAAGCCAAGAATAATATTTCAGTAGTTCAGTCAACACATCAGTATGCATGGCCTAGAGGGGTAGCCACAGCCACAAGCGTTCCCGTACGTTTGCTGGAACAGTAAAAACAGACACTTAGGAATGTACAGTTTGTAGACATCTTAAAAACAATCAGAGAGAGAGATGGAGACAAGCTTGATAAATGGTCAGATGCCTCCAACAAGCTCACATTCCCCCAGTTATTTCTACTTCAGAGTTTTTAATCTGAGACATCAGTGGTTGGAAATATTAGGGCTTTAGAACGGAGATAAGAGAGGAAGTGTCAGAGATAAAGAAGCCTACCCCATTACCCTCAGCCGCAGTGGTAATGGGAACTCCAGCCAGGCTCCTCTGAAGCACTGCTCATTTCAGTGTCTAGTAACACTCGAAGCAAGAGACTCTCTCACGCATTTCACATATGATTTCTATTTCTGCCCTGAGATAAAACAAAATATCACACATTGTGGTATAAAGAAACAGGCAGCCCTGCTGGTTTGAGCAGGTTTTTCCAAAGAGAATCCACAGCTGTCAGAGTAAAGCGTCATTGCTTGGGAGGGGCAGAGAATACTCAGTTTGCTAGATTTTCTTTTAAAGCATGTCAATAAAACAAAATGTCAAATATGTTTTTATACAATGTCCTGCTATGCGGCAAACCATCAGGGTCACTGAAGAGTTACCACAATCCAAACAAGTTAGCAGAAAGAGCCTCCTCAACACAGAGAACGTGTTAAAGGCTGCATTCACTACTTCTGTGGCCAATGGCAATTTATTGTTACGTAACTGTTGAGTGCGCTTCACAACTCTGCTTCCAACACAGAAGCCATGTTAGGAAAGAGTCAGAAAAGAGAGGCGTACTATTTACGATCCTCGTGCCAAACACGCGCGCACACACCTATTCACAATCACGTGCACACCATCATGCACGCAGAGGTGGAACCCCAGTGGCAAATGTGCGGAGTGGCACTCGCACACAGGCACACTTAGAGGAAGAGGAATTCAATTTGTGCAGGCACTTTAAGAGTGAAGCAGAACACAGAGCAGAACAGCTGACCTATGCACCAACACATGCAGACAGACAAGGCAGCTCCACCCCTTCACCCCTGCATCTCAGGGAGTACATTTCTGTCAATGCACTGCTCGCCCCCCAGTGGGACCCCAGAGAAGCTGCTGTGGGCCTGCAAGCCTCATTAACCCTTTTAAGGCTAGGCCATTGCAGCTACAATTTCAGCTCTTTTCCCAACATACTGCAACAGCGGGATAGGCTCTGCAGGCTCTTCCTTACCTCCAGACCCTAATTACTCATCTCCAAAAGGGTGCAGACCGGGCTAAATAAAAAAGGCATTTCCCACTACCCTGCCAAGCTGTAGTGAGCTGTACTCCCCACCCACTGCACATCCACACAGCGGGTCAGATTTCTGCTCCCCAATACACCGGATACTTCTGAAGCCCCTTTTTGCACATTCGGGGGGGTTACAGCACAAGGGGGCTGCCTCCAGGACAGAACCAGCACCACAACACTACTGGTCCAGCTTTTGTGCCTCCTACCACCACCCTTGGGCAGTGCAGGGAATGGAGATGAGAAATGACAAAGGAAGAGAAGGAAAATTAGTGCTCACTGATGCTCTCACAAGGTAGGAGGGTAACAGCCAGCTTACTCTGGGTGAACGTGACAGCGAACATGTGTCCTCCCTAGCAGGGCCTGGACCGGCTCAGCTCCCAGCTCCTCTCTAAAGGAGAAGGGTACCCGTGGGGTTGGGGCAGGGCCCGCTCGACCCCCACCACAGTCACCTGTCGAGGAGAGGGGCACAGGCTGCTCTGAGGATTTGACTGTGGGTATGCGGGGCAGCTGGCCCCACTCACCTTCTTCCGCGGCTGCCATTTCATCATATTTGTAAAGCAGAAATGTTTAGCATCAAGATATTGCCTGGATACTGGTGGCAGATGCAGGGAAGCTGCAGCTGCAAGTCATTCTGCCTCCGTCCTGCCCCTTTAAATCTTGGCCATATTCACTGGAGAAGGAATTCGGAGATCCAGGAAAGGGGGAAAGTCTCCAGTCCTTTGGTGTTTAGCTCAAGAAATTCCAGTGGAAGCGCCATAAAACCCTGCCCATCAGGAAGTCCCAGCAGCAGTGGCAGCTCTGGTGCCTGGACAGGTCATTCTCCCGGGAGACGGCCAGCCTCGTGGGTCCCTGGCGCACGGAGTCTTCTTCAGGGAAGAGCCTTGGTGGAGTAGGAGAGGCAGTTCTCCCCCCTGCAGGAAATTAGCACACAGGCACACGCCTGCTGCCATCCACGCCACTCTGCTAACAAAGATCAAACCATCGGTTCCCTGACATGCAGCCTGGACGGATTCCCAGCTCCGGGACGCATTTCTGCTCCAGTCACTTTCACCAAGTCAGTTCCCAAGGAGTGTCACACAACGTCCCCCTCGCACCCCAGTGCACGGAGCCGCTGGCCAGGTGCCCAGCTCTGCCCACAGAACTGCCACACGGACAAAGTTACATACGGGTGGGGACATCCAGCAAGAGCCCAAACTCCACGGCTCAGCCTGCGCTAATGACTTCCTTCCCTCTGCTCTGGATGTGCACAGCCACACAAGGCGGGAGCCGCCAGGGTCTTAGTGCCTCCGACAGCTCCCCATAGAGCCGGCTGCAGGCTTGCATTTCAAAGGCACCAGCTGAGAAAGCGCTGACAACAAAGGAGTCCAGGCTCTGCTCTCCTGAGACAGACCAGGGGCCTTCGGAAAGTTTCTTTACAGCGCATCACAGAGCTGCGAAATTGAAAGCAGTGTTTGGCACCTCACCCTTTCCCAAATGTGACCCGCACAAATGCTCCAACACCGACTTCCGTAACAGAAATGCCTGTCAAGGCCAGTAACAAAACCCCACTAAGCTCAGCTGGCTGGCCCACAGCCCTTCGCCCAAACCCAGGCATAACCAGGTAACAACCTGTAGCCCCTAGCCTCAGTTCCCTACAGCTGAAGAAACTCCATTTCTTTGCTGTTTCCTTAGGCGGCTCCTCATTTTGTCTGCTGGCATCTGTGATGCTCTCTGCAGGAAGAATTGAGGTGCTGGGAGCAATATTCTAGCATTCAAAGGCAGATTAATTTTGCTTTGTTACCACCTGTGAAAAGAAAGGCAGGGCTCTAGGAACCCATCCTGAAAAGGCAGCTGGGGGGAAGGGCTGCAGGGAAACAGGTCTCTTACTTCCATTATTCAAATGAAAAGCCCCCACAACAGGCATGTCCTCAAACACAGCTGTCATACAACATAGCACGCATGGAATTCTCTCCATCTCCCCCAACTGTAGGCCCCAGGCCCTCAGCTGGGCAGCTCAATTCCCAGAAAATCACTAGTTACAGCTGACTACTTCCAAATTACTTTGAAGTCGATATGTGCTCATACTGTATTAATATTCAGAGGCACAGAGTTAGAGGCTGTTACTATCACATTAATTACAAATTCAGAGTCTGTCCGACCGGATATTTGCTCAGCAGCGAACTTGGCTGAAATCCTGTCCTTTGACATCATCATCATATGGACACAGCACTTTGAAATTCCTTTTTTTCCCCATCGGAAGAGTTATAGCATTTTCTATTAAATCATATTTTCCTTGGCATTTATTTTGCTGATTCAGACGAAAAGAAAAAGGAAGGGGAGAAAAAAAGGGAGATGAACAGAAAAGCAAGGGAAGAGCAAGATGTGCAGGGAAAAGGAAGAACAAGAGCAGTGGAGAACTATCAATCTAAAATTAAAAGCAAATGAATTCAACTAAATGTCTGGGCAGTGCCTACCTACCGGTCTAATATTTATGCTTATGTCCCTTCCCCGGGCTGGGGACCACTCCACAATTCCCGCACCAAATCAGGGAGTTTCATATATCACTGTCAACATTCCGCACAATATTTCCAAGGTTTTGGATTCTTTCAAGCCTAACTAGACTCGTCTGTCACGAGAACCCTCCGCACCCCGAGAGCTTTCTCAGTCTGCAGTCGCTATGCCCATGAGTTCAGCTGGCATTGAAAGAAAGAAAGCAAGCTCTAAGGTCTCCATCTTCACGTGTCTGACCAAGTGGGATTTTCTCCCATGCAAGCTCATGCGATAAATACATTTGTTAGTCTTTAAAAGTGCCCCCGGACTCCTTGTTCATTCAGAAAAGAAGGAAATCAGATGTGAGGGGATAGGTGAAAAGAAGGGGTCAAAACCAAGGGATGGGCCAGCAATAAGCCCCCACTTTACCCATCATGGTAGTATCTGAGAGCGTCACAGTGCTCAATACGTCCCCCACACCCATTCAGTCAGCTAGAGCCATGTTGTTATTCCCATTCTACATGTGGGGCACAGAGACTAAACGCCAGACTTTCAAAAGTATTTAGGCATCTAGTGGGAGTCTCAAAGGTGCTTAGACAGTGAGGTGGTTTCTAAATCCCACCTGATGCCTAGGTGCATCTTTGGGTCCCTAAAACCTTTGAAACTTCGTCCCTAACATATTGGTCTGAGGTCACACAGGAAGTCCATAGGGGAAGCAGAACCTTGGTACCTCATGGCCAGATCCCTATCCCCTGAGCCACCCTATCTTTCTGCTGCATGCAGGGGGAAAAGTTACTCTACTAGGTGGAAGCAAAACCAAGAGACGTTTCAGGAGGATGCCATGATGACAGCCTGAAAAGCAGCATAGGAGTCAGGAGGGATAAAGAAAGAATGAGAGGCCATCACTTAACCCCCACGCTGGGCTGCAGAACAATGGCTACTATGAAATGTACATTTTAACAGAAAGCCATTTTATTCTGAGTATTACATGTGTTTATGCCTCAAATTCTTGGGGTTTCAGCTGTACACAGAACTATTCCAGAACAAAGAGCTCCTAAAGTCGACAATTATTGTCATGATTTGTATTATTCACTGGCCACCACCTGTGCGCTCAGCACTGTTCAAAATATGTCAGAAAGCAGCCTCTGAGCCAATGATTAGAGAATGGCAAAAATGCGCAAGCTATTTCATTCTGACGTGTGGTTATTGCACACATGAATGCCTGGGAGTGGAGGCACTGAAGGCAGTAGAAGTTTTATCTGATAAAGGACTGAAAGATTTGACGCTCCAACTTCTTTTCCAGAAGAAGAGCTGCCCAGAGCCCCTGTGCCTCTTTATTCTCCTTTTCTACCCTCAGTAGTGCTCATATAGCTCAGAAGATTCAATTTTTTTCTCAACCTTTCTTGGCGTTTGGCTTTAAATATTCTTCTGTGAGAAATGGAGCTCAATCACTGTCGTGTTATGTTTAAGAGCCTTCTGGGAAGTAACTACCCCTTGAACAGACGTGAAACCTGCACTGTTGCCAACTTCTATGACTTTGTCATGTGTCTCATGGTAATTACTGTTCTCCATAAAACCCTAGCTCCTGGAGTCAAGTGGATATGCAATGATTTCAGCCTTTATTCTTAGCGGAAAAGTCAGTTTCTATCGCTCATGGCTGTGCAGTAAGCTTCCAAATGCGACTCCAGTGCTCCCTGAAGGCAAGTAACAAGACACCAGATCAATTATTTTTACATAGTTACACAATTTTTAAGCCAATCTCGTGATTTTTGAACATTTGGGGTTGGCAATACTGGGAAAAGACCCGAAAGTGTCTGTTCCATACCTACTTAAAGTCAGTGTCCAGGCTATTATTTGTAACAGGGCAACATGCCTTTAGCAGGAAGATGCAGTATAAACTCACATGGCCTTGTCCTAGTAGAATGTGTCCAAAACTTAAATGATGGTGAACTGCAGAACATAAGGAGCCGAAAAAGATAATAGAAAGTAACCAAGATTTTTCTAAAATTGTTTCAATTGTTGTATTCAACGGTTTGTAACAAAATCAGAATCTACATTAAAATGTCAGTATTAGAGTACTAGCGTATTGGTACTGGCATCAGCAGTTAATTTCCAAGTTATCATCTGCAAAAAACCCTCGAGCTTTCAGGTGTCTAAATAGCCCCTAGAATTATGGTTAAAGTCCATTCTCCTCCCCCCCCCCCCCCCAAATCTGAAACTGCACGCAGGGACTTCGTCAAAAACCTCACCCAGAACAAAATAAATACAGCTCCTGCTCCCCCCCCCCCCCCATATGGCCAATACCGTGTGAAACAAGCAAATTAGATAGATTTAGCACGATTTTCTCTTGACAATTCCAGCTAGCTATTCCCTGGAAACCTATGATTCTCTAGTTGCTTACAAATGATGGTTTAATAATTGAAGGTCGGCTGTCTAGTGGATCAATTCCTTGGGTCCTCTTTGTTCCTTTTTTAAAAAAAGAGATACTATTTCTGCCCTTCTTCAGTCCCTTGGGGCCTCACCTTTCCTCCCCGAGCTCCAGAGGTAATTGCTGGCAGTTCCAAGATTGCCTCAGCTAGTTCCTGAAGTATTCTAGGATGAATTTCATCAGTTCGTGGTCAAAGCCTGGTAAAGAAGCAGAAGCCAGGCTTATTAAGTTGACTTACGGGCAGTTAGGTCAACTGACTAAGTCCACGTTCAGTGTAACCACTTTGTTAAGTCGACTTGATAGTGTAGACATAGCCATTCATTGCTTCATCTGTTGTGTTACACACCAAGAAAAGACACTGCTATATTAAGCTAAATATCAAGCATCTTTGTTTCATTAGATAGTCTCTGTTTAAGCATTCACACCATGCTCATGACCATTGCATACGTGCCTTTCCTCAGGTGCTCACACACTTCGAGGAAGATACAATTCTGAAAATAAAAACATTTCACATTTCAGAATGATCCAAATGTGCTCTTTTTATGAGAAGACTTGGAAAAAGAACTACTGTGCCTAAATCCTCTGAGCACTCCTGGTTTCCTGTGCCATAGGACACACAAAGTGTGTCCAGAGCACTGTCATTTCCACAGGGGGGAGCATTTTCTCCTTTCGAAAGCTCTTTCAGGAAGATCAAGCCCTCGAATCCAAGGCAAAGAAGAATCTAAGGGCTTGCGTACACTAAGACTGTGTGTGCAGGAAGCTGGGGTGAAAAGCTCATCATGCACTAGCTTGCTGCACGCTAACGGGCCAAGCGGACTTTGCTCCCACGCTAAAAGTTCTATCTAAGTGCAGTAGAGAACTTGGATGGAGAGTGCCAAGACTCACACAGCCAGACAGAACACAGCCAAGACCCACACAGCCAGAACCCACACAGCCAGAACCCACACAGCCAGACAGAACACAGCCAGCTAGTGTAGTGCGGAGTGACAATCTCGTTTGCCGCACACTGAAGGTGAGTCTACACTGAGAGCTGGAGATGTAATTTCCAGATTGAGAAGACATACCTGCCCTCGTTCTTACCAAGCAAGCACTCTACAAACAGAAACAGAGCTGCAGTGCTGGGAACACCAGATAGGGCTGGCCACCCACGCTATTTTTTTTATTTTCTTAACCCCTAAAACTTAAACAAAGGGAACTAACTACAGCTAATTTCCACAAGGAACAAATGAACACATGAATTATGGTGACTGAAGCACATGGATCAGTGTGTGGGGCAGGATGCCAAAAAGGCAGCAGGAATGTAGCTCTATCCATAGACAAATTAACCAGAAAAAAGAAGCCATGGAGTTCAATTCTACAACCCACAATGGCATAGCCAAGAAGGTGAGAGAAAGAGATAAAGGAGCTGAAATGCACACTGAATAGACAGCCTCAGTGCTCAGTCATGGAGGATCACGTACCAGTAAGTGTCCCCCCTCCTTCGAGATGGGCTGCTCACATCCATTCTGATGTAGGTGTAGGTGTAGCACTCCTTGAGTGCTGTGCTGATGGCACGCCCCCCCAATCCCTTCTTTCCACCCGACTGACGCTTTTGGAACTGCTTTGCTCCTTGCAATTCGCAAGCGCCTGTTCTCGTTCACCTTTGACTTCGTCCTTTCTGGGACTTGGCTGCAAGTTAGCTTAGTCCAGTGAGTTTGGTACACGCTGAGGTCTTCGGTTCAGAAAGTCTTGGTCCCAACGCCTGTCTCGGTCCCACTCTGCGACCATGCCGGGTTTCAAGCCATGTGCTTCCTGCGGGAAGGCCTTCCCCATCAGTGACTCGCACGACCAGTGCCTGAAGCATCTGAGAGGACACAGGCCTGTAAGTGCCAAATCTGCTGTTCTTTGAAAGCCCCAGATTCAGAAGAAGCGTGAGAGTAAGCTCAAGGCGATCCTCACGGAGGCAGCACTTAGACCTGCTTCGGAGCTGGCACAGGCCCCATCAGTACCGGGGTCCTTGACGCAGTCTGCCCAACAGGCATAGGCACCGAAGAAAATGTCTCACTCTGGTCGGGAAAAATCTTTGGCACTGAAGGCGAAGGATAAGAGCCGCCCCCACCTGCGGAACTCCCCATCCCCAGAATGGGGCCAGGGCCCATCTCCAACATCAGGCGTCACAGAAGGCCCAATGGCACCGTTCCCATTAACCCCAGAGGCCTTCGAGGCCGCAAGGGCCTCATTGGCTTTGCCCTCGCCTCCGCCCGCACCTAGACCAGTGGTGTCAAGGGGAAAGCCCTCAATGGGATTCCACAGTATCCCATAGATTCTGTGTACCTATAAAGGAGAAAAAATAATGCTGTTAATCCTGTTCGCTGCAGACATGGGATGCATTTCCCGTTTCCTTGGGATGCATTTCAGTGCTTTATAAGAATCTGAAAGATGAATATTTGCCCAAATGTGGGTAAAACCAACATCAAAAAATAATAATCTCAGCAATAACCCTTTCCACTCATTAAATACACAGCCTCTCAGAAACATGGGCAATGATACTGCAATTTAGTAACAGGTGGGGTAGGCTGTGGTCAAACAATGGTGTTCCACAATGCAGGAACATCACCTGTATGATTTGTCCTCTTCACTGTTCCTACAAGCATCAGAGTCACTCACCAGACAAAATGGTCCAAGAGGTCCCCGAAAGTGGGCTGTTCACATCAAGGCAGGAGTCCATGAACATCAAGCTGCAGATTTAATTTTACACCATAGCACAAAGGACTTGGATTTGCATTCAGCTCTATGTGACTGGCAAGGCCATCACGCTAGAGATGTTTCCAGTAAAGAAAACCACACTAAGAGGACTCCTTATTAAAGGCAAAAGGAGGTGGAAAATGCAATCCCAGAAATACTTTCACTGGCTAATTTCCACAGCGAAGATGGAGTCTGAAGGAGTTTGGAGTGTTAAAACCAATCCTGTTGGAGATACATTGTGGGCCAAGTGTAGGAAGGTCTGTCCAAGGTGTAAAACAAACTCAATTTATCAATCGCTCTACAATTCATAAGATGGCTATCACCACTGCATCCATATTGTTAATACAAATGTAAATGCCAATAGGCAATGATATTTGAATATGTATGTCCTCCTGTGCATTCATTAGACTAGCAGTCAGGAAAATGACAGCATTTTAAAGGTTAACACCACACAGCCACAGCAAAAACGGGTGTAATTCACACGTCTAATAGCTGGGTCCGTTGGCATATTCTGCAGGTATAACATCAAATGCTTTTATTTCTTCATTAAAATGAATTTCAATTTGTCACAATAATTCTGTGTCTATTGATCTGTCTGCTCCCACTAACACACATACGGTTCTGAGAACATATTTCAAGCTCAGCATTCTTAATCTGAGCAGCTGTAGCTGACAAATAAACCTGACCTACAAACACAGAAAACTTTCCTGGTCTTTTGGATAGGATGTCTACTTACTGGCAAGGATGGAGCACACTGTAGAAAACTTACGGGGCTCTGAGAGGCATCACAGCTCTCTGCAGCATGAGGAATTCGTGAAACGCTGGCTCAGTCTTATAGAAGTCTGAGAAAACCTGATGCCTACTGATGAAATTTTACTAATGAAAATTTGTTTTGCAAGCTCCTCTGTGCATCTTGGGTGCAATTTACCATTGTTTTCAAGAATAAGAATTTGGAACTAGAAATACAGCTGGGTCTTCCACAACTAGCTGCTGAAAACTCCCAACTGAGGAACTCACTTGCTCTGGCTGCTGCAGCTTTAAAAGGGGAGGGGCACACACCTGTACCCCTGGCTCTCGGGCAGCAGAGTTCAAACAATGGCCAGAGTGGCTACGGAAGCAACACGGTGTCCACACTGACACTGAATCGCTCTAACTACGTCACCCTAAACTCTCTGCCCCCAATCCAGGGAGCTTTATTAGAGCAGAGTAATACGTACACCTCCATAGGGAGGTCGGTGTAAGCTGCCTTACAATGACAACTTTGTAGTGCAGACCAGAGGTTCCCAACCGTTGTGTCGACACAAACGCGTGTGGCGTGAAATCAACCTACTGCTGAAAGCCCGAGAAGAGCTGAGGCGGCAGACTGACTTCATACCGCTGGCCCATTAAGAGCCAAAGCAGCATGGCTCTGCTTTGTTTCTCAGTGGTGGGGGCTGCTGGCCAAGCCTTCCACCATCTCCCTCTCTTCTGAGGGAGAATTTCTTGAGCAGCAGGGGCCACTGCAGCCTGACCCACTGCCGAAAGTCCTGGTGCCAGGGAGGAACTTCAGTGGCGGTGGTGTGTCGCAAGGGTGAAGCAGCTGAGAACCCCGGGTGTAAACAAGCCTTTGTCAACACAGGCACAGCTATCCCACAACTCTGTTATTCCAGAAGGAGAGGACTGAAATCATGACCTGGCTGGATGGTTGAGTCACAGGAAGAATGAACCATCAGAGGACCACAGCAGCTGGTGGCAAGGGGTGCTAGATGGGGAGAGAGCCACCTCATCACATTGATAATTATCCATCTCTGCAAAGCTGGGCTAGAAATCACGAACAGACACACATGACCTCAATGACAAACCCTAGAACCAGCTCAGATATGTAAAATAACTTCTCTTGACTCATCCTGAAAGTAGCTGATACAGGACTTGATTAATAAAGAATTAAAAGAGGGTAATGTCATTAATGCAAATCAACATGGATTTATGGAAAATAGAGTCTGTCAAATTAAAGATCTCTTTTTGACAAGATTAAAAGTTTGGTTCATAAAGGTAATTAGTGCTGACGTAATATACTTCAGCTAAGACATTTGACTTTGTAGCACAAGATTTTGATTAAAGTAAACTAAAATGATATAAAATTAACACTGCACACATTAAATGGATTAAAATGATAGGTTTCAAAATTTAACTGGAAATCAGTATCAAGCAGGTGTGTGTCTGGTGGCATCCTGGACGGACCATTTCTTGGCCCTCCCTTATTCAACTTCTTTATCAGTAACCTGGAAGAAAACATAAAATCCTCAAATATGACCCTCGGGCTGGATCCAGCTCCCCGGAGGGCTCCAACCGGCCCACTCTCCTGGCCCCTACCAGCTCTGCACCCCCCATCCCGGCCAGCACTGGGCTTCTCCCTTCCACTCCCCAGCTGGTGCCGTGCCACACTGCTCGGGGGCCAGCACTGCACCACTCTGGGGCTGGGCCTTTCCCTCACCCCCATCCCTTCTATGAGTTGAATCCAGCGGCTGGAGTTGAAACTAGACAAATTCAAAGCACAAAGTTTTACTAGAAAAGATAATTAACCATGTGAACAATTTACCAAGGATCAGGACAGATTCTCCATCAGTGACAGTTTTAAAATCAAAATTAGATGCTTTTTCGAAAAGATATGCTCTAAGAAATATTTTGGGGATGTTCTATGGCTTGTATTATACAGGAGGTCAGACTAGATTCTTTAATGATCCTTTCTGGCCTTGGAATCTATGGCTCTAGCTATGAATATCTATTCTGTTACAGCTATCACAGGGACACGCTATTCCAAAATAAATACCACTTTATGTCAGAAGAATTACTCCAGAGAAGACAAGGCGTAACTGACCTGTTTCCTTGCAGTCTGCATGGTGAAACACAAAACTAAACGAGCATGGAAGCACACTGTCCTCCCACCTGAGCAGAATGGTCCCTCCAAGGGCAGGCAACGGAATGGGGGAAGAAGGGGACAGAGAATTCTGAAACGTCCCCTTTCAGGCTAAACCTGTTCTCTTGATAAACAGAGGCCGTGTCTCCAGATCTGCCAAACCAAGATATTTCACCTGCACTTTGCTTTTACAGAAATGCTGCTAAGGAGAGATTGGACTATCCAGCTCACTTTAAAAGGAATGAAGAGCAAAACAGTAAACTTCAGAATTATTTCAAGAGTACTTATTAATGTTCCTTTCAACTTTTTACACCCCGTTTTACTTTGCTTGCTTATTTCCCCTCAATTTTTAACAAATAAACAGAAAAACTATCTTTACATGAGACTATTTTCTTATCGAGGATTACCAGAGACAAAGAAAAGGAATTTGGGACCTCTGATGAGTAGTAAAAGGGGAGGTGCTAGGTAAACGGCCTGGAGCGTTAGGTTAAACACATTAGGCAAAGGATACACATCTCAAAAGGTGCTGTCAGAGTTCTCACGGAAGAACCTGGTAGCACAGGAACGTCTAGCAACATGAGGAATAGCGGCAGGACAATGATTACATCAGCCAAGCGTTTAACTGCAATTCCATAATGCAAATCACATCATGGAATATTTTATTTAAAGGAAATCAAGGAGACAGGCAGAGTCAGAGGCCATTAGCTGGGAAGAGAGAGCTACTGAAAGTAAGTTTTCTGGGTTCATTCAGTGTTGTCTTGACATGTGAATTAGTGTGCACGTGAACATGCATGGTATAAGGGAGGATGAACATGACAGAAAAATAGAGAAGGGCAATTCAAAAATTATTTTCCAAAATTCTTGCAAATTATACTTTTTCCTTCCTTTTCTGTTAAATTGGCCCTTCTATTTTTAGTCCTGTTGATTCTTGGTGTTGATATACCTTATATGACCGTGCTCCCTTTCTGATAAAAGGTTGATTATTCTGTGCTGGGGTGGATTATTTCTATCAGGTTTGTATTTCAGCAGCTGACTCACTTCAAAAGACTGAAAATCACTTTGGAAAATACTTTGTTTAGTCAAGCACAAAAAGCTCTTTTCTCAGAGGTCTAATCCAGTCGGAAAAAGCAAGGACAGGACTTTGAAAAATGAGAATATGCTTATCTGGAAAATTCCCCATCTGACAGGAGGGAAGGCTGAGAAAAAACTGCCCGCTTAACACTAATTAGAGAGTTGTAGTGTCATTTAGTTCAAAGAGATGCAGAGTGCCCTGAACTGGAGATAAGAAAAGTGCCTGCAGCATTTATCACTAGAAAATGGATTGGTGAGATTGGAGGGGCAAGGGAAGGAAGCCATCAGGCAAGCAGGATTATCTCAGGGCTGCAGGTGCCCTTAGCTAATCACAAATTATTCAATTGTACTGTGAAATGACCAAATCGATTAATACAAGAGCAGAGTTAATCCTGTTGTGATACAGAATCCCCTAGCAGGCATGACAAACAACCTTAGCTAGAACTTGGCGGGAACAGGATAGTACATAGCCACCTCCTCTATGCCTGGTACAGGGCAGTAGACAGAGTTCCACACTTCTCCCCAACAATCACCTGAGCCTGCGCCTTCAGTTTTAGACATTCAAATGCGAATACATTCCCGTTGGAAATCAAATCATTCTAAATACAGTTTGATTAGCAAACAAGGCCCTCAGAGTTAAAAGAAAGCAAATGTTTTCTCTGTAAAATGTGCATCAAAGGAAATGAAAAGTTTTACTGTAATGCACTGAGTTGACAGCCAGCGTGGGAAAGGGATGGGGACCCTCAGAGCCCCGGCTGCACCATTCTGCAGGTGTCAGTCATATTGCTGTGGTGAACAATACTCTAGAAGCAACTGCAAGCTACAGGATGCACGACCATGTTGCTAGAGAGCAGAGAGAGCCTGGAGACTCTGGTGGCAGCTAATGAGGTTCTGGATGAAAATAGACAGTTGGCTGGACAAGCCAGAAACCCAACTAAAAGATGAGACACCCTCAAAACCATTATTAGAGAGTACCTGTTGGGGGCAGAGAAAGAGAAATTATTGCTTGTGTAGTGTATTGCATGTCATTCTCAGGGCTTGTCTAACTAGCAGCCCCCCCCTCACGGGGTGCACCCCTGGGCTATGATCTATATGATTTTTCTGTTCATTTTTGCACTGTGATTGTATGGTTTGATGCCAATTATGCCAGGCAAGGTTCCCTTCTGAATGCTCTATCGTGTTGTTATGGTATCGTGTTCCCTGCAGCAGCATCTGTGCGTGCAGATTTACATAGCACAGACCCTCACTCCCACCTCTAGCACAGAGGCTGGAGAATTACCTGACAAAAGCAATGTCAGTTTAGCTGCTTAGCTCAGGTAGAGGGCGAAGAATCGCACGGCAGCACAGAGGGAGGGGCCGAGGAGGATTGGAATTGGAATGCAGGCACTTGGAGAGAAGCTGGGGCTTTTTGCCAGAGACTCTCCATTGTGAAACATCGACAAGAAGGATTGGGCCCTGCCTGGAAATAGGCAGAGACGGTTGCAAACCTTCACAGCCGAACTTGGGTGGTGAGCTGAGCGTAACTGTAGTTGTGCTGTGAGGTTAGCATGCGTTTTATATCTTTTATTTACCCAGGGTAACGCCCGACTCCTTTATTAAATAATTGTGCATTGATTTGCTGTATAATTACTTAAAATCCTATTCTAGTCCATAAAGAGGCATTTGTTTTACCTAAAGCTGTGTGGACTTTAGGAGGTATGGATCAGAGTGGCTGGGCCTAACCATTTCTTTGCTAAATGGATGGACATGAAGCTATGGCAGCGGTGACCAACCTTTTTGGGTGAGGGGCCACCTTGCAATTCTCTTCTGACGCAGGGAGGAGGGTGAGGAAATTTTGGAAAGATAAGGCATAAAAATTGATCTTAATATTAATAAAATTTAAACAGTCAAAAATACCAATTCTATTGGGATTGGTATTCTCCCCATGTGAGAAAAGAACAGTCTTATCTCTCCCCGGCAGAGCAGGGGGGGCAGGGGAGGGCAGCCTTGTGGGATGGTAAGGAAGACTGTGGGGAGCATGCCTGGGCAGGGGTGGGGTGGCGGTGGGGGACAGCAGCGGAGTGATGATGGGGGAAGCAGAAGGATGCATGGTAGGGGAGCTTGGCAGGGCAGAAGTGCGGTGGGGTGGCAGGGGAGCACTGGTGTCACATGTTGGGACCCCACAACTCCTCTCCTCCTGCAGCACCGTCTCCCCAGGCCACGGCCTCGACGTCCCGCCAACCCGACCCTGCCCCTGCTTTAGCAGCCTTCGCTGCCCCCAGACCCCTGCAGTCCCCGCCGGCCCCCCTGGACCTCCTCAGGCCTCACTGCACCCCCCCCAACTACTGCCCCAGCGCCCTGCAAGCCTCTGCTGCTCCCCCTGGATCCTATTGGTCTGATCCGGTGTGGCTCCTTTTAAGCTCTTGAGAGAGAAAGTGTGGGAGAAGGTATTATTACATCCATTTCACAGATGGGGACCTGAGGCACAGAAAGAATGAGCGATGTGTCAAGAGTTAGGAGGTGGCTTCTGCAAACGTACAAGTAATGACACAAAGTGCAATTTAGAGATCAGGATGCCAGTATCAGGAGCCAGGATGCAGCAGTGAGCCACACTCTGCAGGACAGATGAACACGGGAAATAGAGAGAATTCCTAGGACTCCAGCTGATGGGCCAACTAAGCACTCAGCCCGCAGAGGAGGGAACCTCGCCCTAATAGCAAGTGATCACTTTGGCCTTCATTTGCAGACTCCGACGAAGCGCCTCGAGTCCTAGGGCCATGAAGTAGGAATATAGTAACGAGTAATGGTAACGAGTGGAGTGCCCCAGGGATCAGTCCTGGGGCCGGTTCTATTCAACATCTTCATTAATGATCTTGATGATGGAATAGACTGCGTACTTAGTAAGTTCGCAGATGACACCAAGCTGGGGGGAATGGTAGATACTCTGAAGGGCAGGGACAGGATCCAGGGAGACTTGGACAAATTGGAACACTGGGCCGAAAGAAACCTCATGAGGTTCAACAAAGACAAGTGCAAAGTCCTGCACTTAGGATGAAAAAATCCCATGCACTGCTACAGGCTGGGCACCGATCGGCTAAGTAGCAGCGCTGTAGAAAAGGACCTGGGGGTTAGGGTGGACGGGAAGATGAATATGAGCCAACAGTGTGCCCTTGTTGCGAAAAAGACCTATGGCATATTAGGCTGCATCAGTAGGAGTATTGCCAGCAGATCGAGGGATGTGATAATTCCCCTCTATTCGACACTGGTCAGGCCGCATCTGGAATACTGTGTCCAGTTTTGGGCTCCCCACTACAGAAAGGATGTGGACAAATTAGAAAGAGTCCAGCGGAGGGCAACAAAAATGATTAGGGGGCTGGGGAACATGACTTATGAGGAGAGACTGAAGGAACTAGGCTTATTTAGTCTACAGAACAGAAGACTGAGGGGAGATTTGATAGCAACCTTCAACTACTTGAAGGGTTGCTCCAAAGAGGAGGGAGCTAGGCTGTTCTCGAGGGTAACAGAGGACAGAACAAGGAGCAATGGTTTCAAATTACAGCTGGGGAGGTCGAGGTTGGATATTAGGAAAAACTTTCTCAGTAGGAGGGTGGTGAAGCATTGGAATGGGCTATCTAGGGAGGTGGTAGAATCTCCATCTTTGGAGATTTTTAAGGCCTGGTTAGACAAAACCCTGGCTGGGGTGATTTAGTGGGAGTGGTCCTGCTTTTTAGCAGGGGGTTGGACTAGATGACCTTGTGAGGTCCCTTCCAACCTTATTATTCTATGATTCTATAGACCGTGGCTTTGAACAAAAGGAGACATCCGAAGTCCCATTAGGGACAAGCAGCACAGAGCTGGGGAAAAGAGGTGGCAAAATGACATGCAAAATAAAATACAATAAAACCAAAATAGGCATACTTTTTTGCATACAGCTGGGTATAGAGTGTGCCTTAAAACAGGGGCTGTAAGGATTACAGGTGAGGGAGCATTAGGCTTGAGACTGGAATTGTCATGGATCAGAATTTCCTGGCTGGTGACTGTTTGCATTCAGAGTGTTACATTGTTTAAATATAATGTTGTCCCTGTGAATTATTTATGTGATTGTCTCACAGCAACATGTTCATAACGGTGGCTCACCGGACAAGAAACATATTTTAACTTTTTTATCATCTGAGGCCTTAAAAACTAAGTTATATCCATGGAAGGTGATTTCTTTTGTAGGTTTAAATTGTGACCCTATTATTAGTTTAAGAAATTTCAACCATTTCCTTGACTTTTTATGATTCTGAAAAGAAAATATTTTCTTCTGGAACCTGCATCTGATTGTGACTGTCCCCTCCCGTTCCGCAACAAGCTCTTACTGCTGCTATGGAGACAAGTTTAATCTAATCAAGACGTGGGTCAAAAGCAGTATCATTGGAAAAGATTTCCAAACAAGAATCCCCTTGGGTTTGCTCAGCTGTTCTCACTTGAGCAGACGGCTTTTCCAAATTCTCCTTTGTTGATTTCTACCACCCTCTGCTGATCCAGAAGTCCAGATGACATTTCAGGAGCTTACAGATAAACCTTGCCCCAGGGTGTCCCTTCATCTACCCCAGTATTACCAACTTCAAGAGACCAAAGCCATGACTCAGACCACAGAAATCAGGCCTTTAAAAAAAGATTCTGTTGTGGTTTTCAGGTCAGTTTCTTGATTTGTAAACTGGGCCCTCCCCATCCCCAGGAAGCGTGCATGTGACAATTACTGCTGCTCACTCTCCCACATGTACTGGAGACAGTGATTTTGGCCCCTGCTGCAGGAATTCTCACCCAGCAATTAATCCTGTCCCACCCAGCTACCCTCAATTCAGTCCCCAAGCCTCCACTGTCACCACCCCATCAGTTCTGCCTGCCACCCCAGCAACTCCCACTGCCCTCAGGCACCCTCCCCGCATTCCCCCGGGGAATATTGTTCCCCAGCCCAACAACCCACACTCCTCATTTAAGCCCCCCCACGCAGCCATCAGCCTCAACTCTGCTCCTTAGAGTTCTGCATCCTCCTCAGGCCTGGGGAGGGGGCTGCAATGGGATTCCTTCTCTCATTTCCCAGGCTGGCAAGGGAGCAGCTACCCAGGTCTGATTGCTAGAGGCCAGACCGAGCGTAGGGCAGCTGACAGGATTTCCACATAAAATTAAGTCTCATTTTTAGGACTCTCAAACATCAGACTTTTTTTTTTCCAGTTGATTCAATTGGTTTTTTTGAGGTTTGTCCTTTCCTCCCTTCTTTATATCACAGATGAAGTGTCTCTTTCCTGCTGGGGTGTAGCCATGCTGTTTCTTCTCCATGTGTCTCCTTGTCTTTGGAAGTAGTTTGGAAATAACCGGTTGGTGAAGTCTCTAACAGTTTGACCTGATGTCACAGGATGCACATCTGTGCACCCCAGGGTTATGAGCTGTATGTTTTTACTGTTTACTGGTGCACAGTGATTATATGATTTAATGCCAGTTATGTGCCATGCCAGGTTCCCTTTTGAATGCTCCATCATATAGTTATGATACCATGTCTCCTGCAGCATCATGTGCGTGCCCAGGTGAAGTATGTTACACAACACAGACTCTCAGGACTATCTCTAGCACAGAGGCCGAAGAATTACAGGACAAAGGGAATGCAAATATCCTCCTGGCTCAGGTCGAAGTAAAGAGAATCACACAGCAGCAGGGACTGTCAGGAGTTTGTAAAACAAAGACACACCTTTTGAGAAAGAAGCTGCCTGTAGGCTTTTGCCTGGGAGATTCCATCTTGCAACTTTCTCCAACTTCAAGCAAGACCTGGGCTCTGCCTTGTAATAGGCAGAGAACGGCTGTAAAATGGCGAACACCTTGTGCATAATCTTGGACTGCGAGATCAGTTTAGGTAGAGATGTTAGATTAGTATGTGATTTATGCCTTTTATTTGATAGTGGTCACTACTGACTCATTTATACTGCGATCCTGTCTTGATTGGCCATTTTCTCACTTGAAATGCTACTCTGTTCAATAAACTAGTTTTTTTTTATCTAAAGCTGTGTGGATTTTAGAGGGTATGAATGTGGGAGGCTGGGCACAATTCACTTCTTTCTTAAGTGGTCCAACTTGAGACTATGGTGGTTGGGAGTGGGTTCCAATCCCTGTAAGACAGGGGCTTCTAGTGTAGTACCTGGGGTGGGGGGGTGCTCTCTTGGGGACCACCCATAGATGCCTCGTGGGTGCACCCACACTGCCTGGGATCCATCACATGCAGAAAGCTGACGTGGACTGACTCAGGAGAGGTCACTTGGCTAAGAGAGGGAATCGGGGTTTGGGAATGGAGTTTGGGAGGTACAGTGGCCATTTTCTCCCACGAAAGCTCATGCGATAAATAAATTTGTTAGTCTTTAAAAGTGCTGCAGGATTCCTTGTTTGTTTTGCTGAGCTAGACTCACACGGCTCCCCCTTTTGAAGAAAAATAAGTGATTGAAACTGTTCAGTTTAGATTCTGCATAGACAGGGAGAAAACCAAGAAACACAGACTTGCATTTGATTCTCAATCAGCTCTCTTCCTTCAGGATCACCTCACTCAATCTGATCTTTTCCAGCAGAAAAGGAGCTGTTTTAGTAAAAACAACTGGTAATACTATGAACTTTTGGCCTGTTTTCTCACCACGGGTCAATAATATTAGGATCCTATGACACGTTTAATCAATTGTGGCTCCTCTTTCCACACATTTTCAGCATGCTGCGAGGAAGACAAGTGCAGCCTTATCAAGATATGTGTGAGGACAGATATCTAATAGTAAAAGATTTTGCTCTTCTTACAAGATTTTGGGGTTTTGATCCTTAAAATAGAATGAATATCCACAAATTCTCTTTTCCCAACTTTGATTTCCATCTCTGTTTTCCCTGACCCCACTTTTGGTATATGGATCAATTCTCTAATTAGTTCAAAGCTATCAGGATGGTCAAGTAAGTTTTAGCAAAAAGGAAGGGGCAGAAGAGGAGATAAAAGACTGCGTGATAGGCACTGAAAAAGAATGGTAGTAGGAACGAGGAAATCACAGCAATTTTTTAGTGTCACTCCTCTTCATTTGGGCAAAACAGCCCACACATCCAGTGCAGCCACATCCAGACTAGAAGCCCCTGGGCAACTCTGGCATGTGGCACACGTGCATTGGGACAGCACTAAAAATCCATAACTGCCAAAGGCAACCAGTGCTTCAACTATTTGAAAGGAACCAGCCAAGGGTCTCAGGCTCCCGGGGACCAAGTCTAAATCTGCCCACACACACCCAACCGCTGAGCAGGGCAGGAGGTGTCCCGGCACTGCTCGCCAGCTGTCCTGGGAAGGGGGGTCTGTACCTGTGGAGGCTTCGATGCAGACTTAGCTCCACTGCCTGCCCTTCTCTTACCCAGTGCATGGCGCTCACTGCTCATGCAGGTGAGCTTTGCAGAGCCGGCTTGGTTCTGTATTTTTGGAGGGGAGGCGGTGTTAGTATAGATAATTCCTACTGGCAAAAAAGTGCTTGCTCTGCGTTGGTTTATTTGTTTTTTTAAGAGGCAAATCACGTGTGAGGATTCAGGAAATGCTTTCCCCTCTCCCCCCTCCTGGGCAGCAGTGGCCATCCCCGTAGCATGCCACAAGGAGGACAGCTAGGGATGGAGAGTGGTCACTGTCCCAGCCCTGCCCCCCTCCCTGGCTTCTTCAGGGCTGGAGAGAGCTTTTTTCAGACTCAACCTCTGCAACAGCAGACTTGGGGCAGCCCCCACCTGAGCAGGTCCCATACAGCCCTTAGCCCCTGCCCCGAGCTCCAGAAGTCCCCCAAGCTCCCATACTCCCTTACCTACCCCACTGCAATGCTGAAGGAAAATCCCCTTCCCAGCCAGCTAGGTCAGGGAACTTGGAAGCTTTGGCTATGGCTGGGCTGAGGTCCCCTGCGTGCAGCTCTAGGCGGCTGGAGGGGAAGGGGTGGTCGCAGCATCCAGCCTTGCCCTCCCTGACTTCCTCCAGACTAGAGGCAGCTTTTCGGCCTCAGCCCCTTCATCAGGAAGCCTGGGGGGCAGCTCCCTCCAACTCCCAGGGCAGGCACTGGTTACAGTGAATCCAGGCCAGCCCTTAACCTGCTGATACTCAGCTGTGGGTGACGGCCCATGGAGAAGGCTTGCCCGGTGCCCCCGGGGGCATGTCATCTCCCCACCCCCAAAGGAACTGCTTTAATCCAATGCCAGAATGCTACTGGGAAGCTCTTTTCTACACAGTCTTTCCTACCACATAAGTTTAAGTTAAAAGCCTGAGAAAAAGTTACTTCAGTTCCCATCCCAGTTCTCCTGCTCCCTGTGCTGAGGGAGAGCGTCACGTCATTCTGGGACATCCTGACGGACAATTCAGCTGCAACATGGTTGGGCTCCAGGAAAACTGGCAGCCATTGTGTGGAGCCCCCCACAAGCATGTGAAGAGAAGAAATGAGACGCACTGGAATGGACACGAGGGAGGGAGAAGGCTGGAAATAAGTGGGTTTTGGGTTGTGGCTAGAGTGATCCACCCGGTCACTGCCGGCTGGTGCACGCCTGTTGCGGGATGCAATCCCACACCCCACGGTTCTGACGCCACGGCAGATGCTTTCCTTCATTCTCCCCTCCTCCCCGCTCTCCTCCGGTTGCCAAGCAACCCCAGCCATAGTACAAGACTTGAGCCTTCACTCTCAAGTGCTAGAACGACGGCTATTTCTTGAAAAATCTATATTGCAGGATGAACACGAGAAGTGGCCCCAGAGAGAAAAGCACACATTCCTTCAGCCCATGGATGGTTTGGTGGGAATCCCAAAGGCGGCTGGCTGTCTTAAGCAACAGACACCAACTGCAGATGGATACAGATATCCGACATACACCAACACTCCCTCCAGGGAGTGCCTGCCGGGACACAACTTCTGCGTGGTCTCATAAATAATCATCAAGTGCAGAGAGCCTATCTATTATTCAGTGCTGACACACAGCAACTCTACAGTCAAGTACCTGGAGAGTTCAGCAAATATATGATCCATCAAAGACGCACACAAAACATACTAACGTTCTTACACTGCTGGTTTGCGGTGTGCACACGCACATAAATCTGCCAGTCTTACACTGTGGAATAGTGGAGCAGAGGGGGGCAAACGTCAGCCTGCGGGCCAGGTGCAGCTGACGGGAGCCTTTCATCCAGCCTCCAACTCGGCCAGGTCGGAGCCCGGCGGCCGCTCCTCCCATCAGGCCCTGCCCCTCTCCCCCACATGGCACCGCTGGGCCCACAGCAGGAGTGTTGCGGCCCCTCTGCCTTCCAAGCCCCACCCCTGGATTAGAAGGCCAACAGACAAGGCTGTGATTTGCAAAAGAGCCTGCAAAGTTAGATGCCCAACACTCATTAAATAGGAGAAGGGCACCTAACTCCCTTAGGCTCTCAACAATCCCAGTCCAAATGTAATATCTAGAAACCCTGGTTATATCCAGACCAACAGAGCAGACGCCCTGGTGGGTGCAAAGATGGCACTGAGACTGAGTCCCATTACGTCAAGCGTTAGAAGAATTGAAATGTTGTTTTAACCTGAATAAAAGTGGAGCTAACAGGTTTAAGATGGGCTCGCCACCCAGGGCACAATCCGCCCCTGCCATCCATGCGGCCATATCTACACTGCTATTTTTAGCATGCTAACTTAGTCAGAACTTGCATGGATATTTCTACCTGAGCTGGAAATTACACCTTCCATTCCAATGTAGACGGGCCCTAAGTTTCAGAAGACCAACTCTCCATGAAACCTGGTGCCAGCAGATGATCAATACCCTGGACATTGCATCTACTGAACAGGACAGAATGAAACATCTACACCACACTTAGGGTAACACAGACCTATCCTCAACGCTGAAGGCATCAACAAGTCCTCTGATTACCAGCTTATAACCGCTGCAGGAAGAGGGTCAGATAATGGCAATAAAGTTTATTCTAGGTTTGCTGAACTCAGAATAAAGTCTGAGTCCAAAAACATTGGAGCCAACTTAATGATTTCTCCTACTGCTTCATAAGTGATCATTAACCAGTATAAAAGCTTGGGTTTTTATATCTATATATCCCTAAAATCCTGATTAATCTTACTGCTATCCCTCTTTTCCCCAGGCCTGCTTCCATTCAATAAACTTTAAATAAACTTGTATAAATTCTTCCTGCTGCATCCAGTAGTGATTTTAAATTTCCCTACACACAAATAGCACAGAGTGCTAGATAACAATCCTATTCTTCTCAAGTAGACATGTTGCAGAGGCTGCAGCAATTGCCACCTGCAACAAAAAGCTTTCTTCTGAAATGCGTGTATTCGCTACTTGAATATGAAACAAGATCAAGCAGCAAAGCAGATTGCTGCTGTACCTTTAAAGAGAGGTAATCTTATTGCAGAATAATAATAAACATATGAAAAGAAAGTGAAAAACAGCTCAGCCAATACGCCTTTTCAAAGATGTGGAGGTTGCTCTCTCTAGTCAGAGACTGAAAAAAAAAAAAATTATACCATGTGCATTCCAGACACATTTGAAAATGGCAGGAAGACATTTAGCTACAAATTCACAGACATAAAACATTAAAAGAATGAGCCATATTACTGGTATGTACTTCTGTGTGAGTGCATGCAGTATTAACCTATCTTGAGGGGAAAAGAAACAAAGGAAAAGAAAGAAAATTGAATACATCACTAAAGGAAGGGAGAATGGAGTCTGCAGAATTCCTCAGCTAGCTGGAAGACGACACAGGCAACTGTACAAAAAACAAGTGAAACTACAAAAGAGGAAAATTGCTTTTACTTATCAGCGTTTCAGAAACACAGGAAGCTGAGAAAAGGCAACTACCAGGGAAAAAACTAGGTGGGAGAGCAAAGGGAAAACAAAAGGAGAATAATCAGAGATACCAGGGGGGAAGACAAACTGCATTAATTAATTTCCTTTAAGAAATGCGACTAGATGCACACTGAGATGAATAGTCTCATTTGCCAACAGCCCCGAGTGGGAAAGTCAGACAAACAACTGTAATTCTTCATTAGTGCTTCATCCAGTTTAACCACTTGCTGGGTGCTTAGAAAAACACATCCAATATGAATACATTCAGAATGAGACACCATCTATTTTCTAGGTTTTCATTTGAATATGACTTTCTAAGGCAGTAAGCTAGGGGTCCAAATAGATATTACACAAGTCAGGAGCAAGTCGAGAGCCATCAGTGTGTTAAGCCATGTACATCATGATGCCCTATTCATCAACAGCTATCTATAACAGCCAGAAATATGATTCTATTCTAGACCAGTGGTTCTCAACCAGTGGTACACATACGCTTAGGGGTAGGCAAAGGCCTTCCAGGGTGTACATGAACTCATCTAGCTATTTGCCTACTTCTACGACAAGCTATATAAAAAGAACTAGCAAAGTCACTACTAATGAAAAGTTCCTAAAACAAAATGTGCACGTAAGCAATGTTTCAGCAAGTGCGCTGTGACACTTCTCAGAGGGGAGCCGTGTTAGTCTGTCTACGGCAAAAACAAAGAGTCCTGTGCCACCTTTTAGACCAACAGATTTTCTTTGGGCAAAAGCTTTCATGGGCTTATGCCTGGAGACATTAGTCAGTCTTTAAGGTGCCACAGGACTCTGTTTTTGTGACACTTTTGTATTCTTATGTTTTATTTTATTTTGCTGTATTTTGTAAATGAGGTGAAACTTCAGGGATGCAAAACATACCAAGACTCCTGAAAGGGGTACAGTAGTTTTGAAAGGTTGAGAACCACTGTACCGTGTTAATCCCTGGTGAAAGATATTTCATGGGGACCCTTTAAGTAAATGCAGACTCTTAAATCTCCATCGCATCCGCTGTGCACTAAGCCAAGTCCTAAATCTGTTCTATATAGCTGTCCTTGTGAGAAAATCCTTTCAGCTTCCTGATCATTTTTGTTGCTCTCCTCTGAACTCCCCATAATTTGCCAATATATTTCCGGTACATGTTGCCCAGAACTGGAGAGAGTATTCTGGGTGCAGAACAATGATCTATATGATCAGTTAGGAAAATTACCTTCATATTTTACATCTCCAGTTTCTCTTGTTCTGAATGGCAAGAGTCCAACAAATTGTTCAGGGAGTCTCTTCTTCTTTAATTGTACCAATAGTCATCAAAAACTGCACCAAAAGCCACAGTGTATCCGTATTTGGAAACCAATTTTAGTGCTAGTCAGAACACTCGTTTGTAGGTCATAATGTTCAGAATTGCCAGCGTGATATTCTCATTCATCAATTGCTAATAACAGTAATCTACTGAAACCAGGCATCTAACTTACGGGTGAGTAGGCGGCAGAAAATGTTCTCCAGGTAGCTACCAGAAGTGGCACACATTGACTTAGGTTATTTTGGTATTGTAGACCTAAAGTTTTTATTCTATTATTTTACTCCAGCTTGAAGAATCAAAATCAATCTTCTCTCCATACAAATCCAGCACTTCAGTCAAGTCTGGTATGTATTTGGCCAACTCATGGTCCTTTCCGATACTACAGAAGCATATCTTGAGACGAAGCCAGCTGCACAGAACTGTTTCAAAGAAACCATGACTAAAATGACAAATACCAGAAATGGATCCTACAGATCTGGTCTTAGTTCCCATAATTTGGAGAAATCTATGGGATATTCACACTGACACTTTTTGAAGGATGCCTGGACTGACCCCAGGACAAGCAGGGCTTCAGCAGAGTAAATGTTTTGTTTAGCGAAGTTTCTCTTCAATTGTTCTGTTCATGTAATCTTTGAATTGCACTTTTCTACAGTTGTACAAAGATTACGGGTCTGTTTGCCTTTTCACCAATTGCAGCTCATGGGCAAGTGGATATGGAGTATCTACATATCACAAAAATATGCAAAGAAATGAAGTTCTCTTGCCTCTCCGCCACTGCAAGTTAATTAATTAGCACAATACAAGTGTCTCTGCCCCCATGACAGGTTGGCATAGCTCAATATACCAATGATGAAATTTAATAACAGGAAGCGCAAGGTCATGCATCTAAGGACAAATAAGTTGGGGACGCATCAGTTCAAAGTGATGGAGGAAGAAAAGGATCTGGGAATACTGGTTGATCACAGGATGACTATGAGCCACAAATATAATGTGGCTGTGAAAAAAGCTAATGCGGTCCTAGGATGCATCAGAAGAGGTATTTCCGGTAGAGATAAGGAGGTGTTAGTACCGTTATACAAGGCGCTGGTGAGACATCCTCTGGAATATTGTGTACAGTTCCAGTCCCCTGTGTTTAAAAAAGATGAACTCGAACTGGAACAGGTGCAGAGAAGGGCTACAAGGATGATGCGTGCAATGGAAAACCTGCCCTATGAGAGGAGACTTAAGGATCTTGGCTTGTTGAGTCTAACCAAAAGAAGGTTGAGGGGGGATATGATTGCTCTCTATAAATACATCAGAGGGATAAATACCAGGAAAGGAGAGGAATTATTTGAGTATAGCACCAATGTGGACACAAGAACAAATGGTTACAAACTGTTCATCAGGAAATTTAGGCTTGAAATTAGATGAAGGTTTCTAACCATCAGGGGACTAAAATTCTGGAACAGCCTTCCAAGGCGAGCTGTGGGGGCAAAAACAGAACTGCCTTAAAAAACTGAACTCAATAAATGTATGGAAGGGTTGGTATGATGGGACAGCCTCGTTTGGCAATTGACTGAGTTTAGACTACTGGTGGTGGATATGCTAGGGGCCTAAGAAGGGAGAGTGCATGGGGGGGAGGGGTCTGAGTTATTACAGGGAATTCTTTCTTGGGCGACTGGCTGGTGAGACTTGCCCACATGCTCAGGGTTTAACTGATCGCCATATTTGGGGTCGAGAAGGAATTTTCCCCCAGGACAGATTGGCTAGGGCTCTGGGGGGTTTTCGCCTTCCCCGTAGCATGGGGCACAGCTCACTTGCTGGTGGATTCTCTGTATCTTAAAGTCTTTAAATAATGATTTGAAGACTTTAGTAACTTAGTTATAGGTTGGAGGTTTATTACAGGAGTGGGTGGGCGAGGTTTTGTGGCCTGCATTGTGCATGAAGTCAGACTAGATGATCATAGTGGTCCCTTCTGACCTTAGAGGCTATAAGTCTATGAATAGCAAATCATTAAAAAATAATCATTAGAATCTTCTTCATCAGCCTGCTAAAGCCAACTCTGGAGACACTACAAAAAAGCAACCCACGTGCAGTGTGGAAGGATAAATGATCACTCTCCAAAAAAGAAGGTGAAGCGTTTTGCCAGGCAGAGCTGGCAGCAGCAAATGGCTGGATTCTATATGTAGGGGTTCCTGCCTATTATTCAACACCAAACTGACTTGAGACCCCAGCCAGTCACCTGGCAAATCACACACTATTGCCCTGAGTACTCCAAAAAGGCAAAACTTCCCCTCTCTCAGTCACAGCATGAAGAAAGTAAACCTTTTTAAAAATAATATAAAATATTATTATAAACATAAATATAAAAATCCAAGTTTTTTTAAAACACACGACCTTAAAACTGGCTACACTGGCCAGCCGACCTTTTGCAAACAAATGCTTTCACAGTGCTTAAAATGCCTCGTATAAGAAGTCTGAGCACTCTGAATGACTTCTGTACTTGTTTAGTCCCTTTTAGTGCGTTGGTTTTTAGGTCGTCTGTATTAAAACACTTGGATTTTTATAAACAACCGAGTCCTGGGGCACTTTTAAAGACTAACAGATTTATTTATCGCATGAGCTTTCATGGGAGAAAATCCCACTTCGTCAGATGCTTTACAAAGTGGGATTTTCTCCCACGAAAGCTCATGTGATAAACTGTTAGTCTTTAAAAGTGCCACAGGATTCACTTTTTTCTGCAATAGACTAACATGGCTACCCCTTTGGAACTTAGGTTTTTATATTATTTTTGAAACAAAACTAAAAGTAGATCAAATCAAAACTTACAAAGAGCAACTTTTCAGCCTCAGATGCAATTCAAACCAGTGACTGCTGGGTTCCTAAGGTCAGGGTCTAGCTCGAACTCCTGTACCACAGGGTCAGATGCCCAGCAGGGTTTATGTGGGGTGCAGGTTGCCATTAAAACCTATAAACATTACGCCACCTGCTGGATAAAGGTGGGAAAGCACATGGAACACACAGAGAGACAGACAGACAAATAGCCAAATTGAAGTTAATATAAAGGTCATCTAATAAAAGAAGGGAAATAACACAGCACTCATTTGGGAAAGCTGTGCAAGCAGAATTCATTAACACATGTCACCCCAGCCCACCCTAGAGGAGCAGGGACATGTCCTTAGCTTCTGCCTTCTTGCTTTCTGCTGTAATGACCAGCACAGTGGCAAGGTCCACTTCTGGGTTAGGCTCAGCCAGACCCCTGCCATACAAATTGATCAGGCCCTGGGCCTTGCCGAGTCCCTATTTCTGGCTCCCACCCTCTGCTGGCACCAACTGCTGCAAGCCCCTGTTGTCTGCTGGCTCCTGTTGTACGCTAGTACCGTCCCCCCCGTCCCCCCCCAGGCTCTGGCCGACTGCAGGTATCAACCGCTCCTGGTCCTGACTGCTCCTGACTCCTGCCAACAGCAAGCACCGACTGTGCTGGCTCCTCTCTGCTGGTTGTCAGGCACGTTTCACAGTTCCTCTAGCGATTTCAGCTCTTAGCTCCTGGGAAAACCTCCTGCTGAGACAGGAGCAGTGTCCCTGCTCTTTAAGAAAACTAACGACTCCAAGAGGAAACAGTAATGCTACCTTTTAACAGTGGGAGGAGGTAGGCAATCCATGCCTGGGGGTAACCCTTTGCCAGGGCTAGTGCAATTTTGGCAGAAAACTCCCTAACAATGCTGGAACATCTGTCCATCACACCTGTTGAGCTCTGTTCTGATGAGAGCTAATTTTTCATCAGAACAAGCTAAACACAGTTTTGCTGCCACTTGTTCATTTAAAGGACAACACTTCATTGCCCCAGCAGTTAACACAAAAATTATTTGTAACACAATACACGCATATTGATCAGTTCTTATCGCAATCAGTGCCTCATGTGCTTATGCAATATACTGAATGGTCCTCATGCAAATACAAAGCCCATGCAAATAAAGTGCCCACCTCTTCAGCAACTAAGACTTTGCTTACATCGGTAACGTCCAGTATTGGAAGAAAACAAGAATTTTTCAGAGAAGCAAGACACAAGAAATGGAACAGGCAAAGAATCCACATAGCCATCTTCCTTTCGCTTTGAATCACTGCTGCTTGGCCAGCGTCAGCCATTTCAGTTCTTAATTTATGTTCTCTTTCGCGGATTAGTTACAGAAGTTTCAGCCAACACAAACACATGCCTGTTTTAAATGGTGGGCATTTTTCCCTGCATAGTCAATATGAAAGAGGCCTACAAACACAAACTAAAATACAATCTAAGCTATTATAAATAGCGGCTTTTCAGAAGCTCACAAGGGATTCCCTGCAACACAAAATGAGGGAGGGTGTTGCAGAGATTTGCAGCTCAATCCGCATATTAATTCTCTTACTGCTTCAGGCCTTAGGAGTACAAGTTCTAACTTAAATGAAATGTCATCTTTATTCAGAACTCTCTCACACTCTGAAAAGGCTCCACAATAAAACTGTTGTATTGCAAAAGATCTGTTTTCTCTATTCAAAATTTTCCTTCCACATTGTGGAAACACAAGCATGTTACAACATCTATCCTGTTCCTGAGCCCTTGAGATATTCAAAGGATAATATAACAGTCAGGAAGAGCACTTATAACTCTCCAAGGAGTCTTCTCTGACTGATTTACAATGATAGGCAGTTCTACTGCTGAACTTTTTATAAGAAAGTCAAGGAGGAATGTGGTTTGTATCTGTTTGCATATTCAGTTGGGAGTATATGAATAAGGTGTGTGACACAAATCATCCAGACTCGATATCATCACAAGACGCTGAAGCAATACAGCAATTCTGTTTTCTAATACAGCATTACAGGCAGGGATGGGAGCAAAGGATAAATTGAATCTCTGAACAATGACAAAGCACCTTGGGATGCTCAGCCAATCAGATCCTGTGACAGATTATTCAAATACATGTTCTCCAGAAAGAGATGTTGCCTCTAGCACAGAACAACTGCCTCATTATCCCATTATCTGGGGTTACGCCTGCCATACCTGAAATAACAGGAGCAATACTAGGGGTGTCACTATGCTGGTTTTTAAAAGGTTTCGTTAACCTGCATTAGCTAATTCCAGTTAAACAGTGACGACAAGACAACTCAGCTTTATCTCAGGTAGCAGCCTGAGTTTAACGCCACACTCCCCTGAGTTTTAACTTGCACTGCTAACCTGGAAGTAGAAGCCAAGTTGCTGTGTCTACGTTAATGCAAGCTTGCTAATCTAAGATAATGGGGGATTCCAAGAAGGCAGACATTAGCAAACTCAGGAAGCTGGCCGTTTTTCAAAGGTCTTTTATTAATGGCCCAAGAGCAAACTATCCCACGGCACAGGAGAGATACGAAGTAGACCAAGAGACAGCCCTGTATAACCAGGAGATTTTCAATGATCTGAAACTCCAAAAAGAGACCTATAAAAAGTGGAAACTGGGTCAAATTACCAAGGATGAATATAAACAAACAATATAAGTATGGAGGAGCAAAATCAGGCCAAATGAGATTAAACTAGCTAGTGACAGAAAGGGTAACAAGGAAACATTCTACAAATATTAGAAGTGTGAGGAAGACCACGCACGGACAGGGTAGACCCGTTACCCAAGAAGGAGGGGGAAAACAACAGAAAACGTGGATATGGCATAAGTGCTGAATGACCCTTTTATTTCAGTTTTTACCAAAAACCTTTGTACCAATTGGACATTTAATGTAGTGAGTGCCAGTGAAAAAAGTTAGGAACACAGGCTAAAATGGGGAAAGAACAAGATAAAAATTACTTAGACAAGTTAGACGTCTAATGAAATACATCCTAGAATACTCAAGGAGCTGACTGAAGAGATTATCTTCAACAAGTCATGGAAGATGGGAGAGATTCTAAACGACAGGAAAAAGGCAGATACACAGGTACTGTAAGAAGGGGAATAAGGACAACCTAGGGAGTTACAGACCAGTCAGTTTAACTTCAGTACCCGGAAAGATAATGGAGCAAATAATTAAACAATCAATTTGCAAACTACAAGATAATAAGACGATGATAAAATTCCATCAAACCAACCAAATAGTTTTCTTTGACAGGGTAACCAGCCTTATGGATGGGGGAAATAGGCAAATGTGGTATATCTTGACTTTAGTAAAGCTTTTGATACTGTCTCGCATGACCATCTCACAAATGAGGGAAATCCAACATAAGACGATGAAGCTACTATACAGCGGGTATGTAACTGGTTGGAAAACCATGCCCAGAGAGTAGTTATCACAGTCAAGCTGTAAGGATGTAACAAATGAGGAACCAGTTCAGGGTCCAGTTCTGTCCAACAGCTTCATCAATGACTTAGAAAACTGAATAGACTGTACACTTATAAAGTTTGCGGACGACACCAAACTGAAATGGATATAAGTACTTTGTAGGATAAGATTAAAATTCAAAATGATCTGGACAAAATGGAGAAATGGCCTGAAAAACAGGATGAAATACAATAAGGACAAATGCAAAGTACTCCATTTACTAAAAACAATCAGTTATATACAGACAAAATGAGAAATGACTGCCTAGGAAAGAGTATTTATGAGAAAATACTAAGACAAACAGCTCTAACTTGGCTAGGCAACAGCTTATGGCCAGGGTCCTGCTACAAGTAAAGACCACAGAAGAGGACGAGTTATTTACTTGTTATAAGCAGAAATAAAGGGGGAAATAGTCTGACTATTAGGAGAACTTTTCTCACTAGCTGGTCTATTAAGACATGAAACTACCTCCCAAGGAAAGTGCCAGAATCCTTATCACTTGGGACATTCAATGCTGGAGAGGGCAAACATCTAGGAAGGGGTTAAGTAACCAACTACTGCTTTGGACTGCGTAAGACCCAAAAGGCCTCGGATTTCACTTTCACCCACACGGTAAAATGTACGTGCCCCCAGTGAAGGACAGAACCAAGGCAAGTTGGTAGCGTTCTCTTCATTTGGTTACAGGCGGCTTAGAAGTAGTATATTTTTCATTCTGCTCTGTGACAACGAAGTGGGTTTTCAGAGCCCACACAGAAAGTGCTGTTTGCCTCACTCTTTGCTGCCTAGTTTTGAACCAGTTGTGTAAGTAGCTTATTAGAGGTAGTAGTGGTTCCAACCAGATCACAGAATTACCTGGAAGAAAGTTGGTATTAACATTCCAGTAAATACCTTCCAATTCATCTGCCCATTTGGGTGGTGATTTAGCTCTAAAATCTGCAAGGGAAACTATGATGAAAGTATAACAGAGTCCCATTCTGAAGCAGTGTTCCTAACGCTCAAGGATTTCTCTCAGATTATTTGTTTCTTTAACCAAGTCTTGATGAATAAAGCCAGGAGTGCACTCAGAGGAACACTGCAGTCACCATAGCAAATCAGTCAAGTTGTGCATTTAGCCCAGTATTGTTCCTCCTGCCACATTACGAGATCAGTGGATTATCCTGTTCAACCATCCCCTACTTCTCTGCCACAATGGGTTACACTAATACTTCCCGCAGTCTGGTACCCTGCCACCTGAATTACATGATCAAACAACGCTCTGAAGCCTACTTTAGGACCATGTCTCCAGCAGTTTAGCACATAATTCTTCAAAACAAATAGAGCAAATTGTGTAATCCTGCATATCAAAGGAAAAAATCCTTCCTGAGCTCACTGGTGACTGCTCTATGCCTGGAAACAGGAGTCAAATTCCAAAGGGGTAGCCGTGTTAGTCTATTATAGAAAGACAACAGAGTCCTGTGGCACTTTTAAAGACTAACAGATTTATTTATCGCATGAGCTT
>ML685954.1:8518910-8565576 GCA_007922175.1 Pelusios castaneus
ATAAATAAATCTGTTAGTCTTTAAAAGTGCCACAGGACTCTGTTGTCTTTCTGGAAACAGGAGGACAGAGAATGTCTGTTATTTTTATCTTAGTTAGCACAATTGCAACAAGTGGCTGCTATTTCTTTATTTAAGTATTATTTTTAGTTCTCTGATTTCACACACCATTATCCAACTCTGAGCTCCAGTTCTGGTCTCTCCTGATTCCCAGAAACACTCTCAGGCTCTGATTATTATTTGTACTGTCCAAGTCCATGGAGGCCCATTGTGCTACCCAATGTTCAAATACTTAGCAAAACATCATCTCCCATACCAAAGAGATAATCTATGCAGTATAAGACAAGAGACAATAGGTGGATACAGTTCAAAGAGAGGAAGCACAAGGTAACAGTAAGACAATTACTAATAGCATGATAAATAGTGATCACAGCTCCCTATGTGACTAGACTGTGCTGGGTTTTCAGCAGATATTCCCATCTGAGGAGGGATTTGAAGGATGTCTCTTAGGTAGCTTTACAGAGAGTTGGTGGGGGTCATGAGACTGACCCTCAGCAAACACCCCAGCTGCAGAAGTAATCCCAGGAACTGCCGTCTTGCAGGGTTCTGTGCTGTACACTGCACTCTGCAAGATTATTTATGTTCGGCCATCAGTGTCTCGAAGAACTTGATATGCACCAGCTCTGTCACTCTAATTGAAGCCTCTACACACACAGTCCACATGCACTGCTGTCGATAAAACAAATAAGTTTATTGACTATAACAAGATTTTAAGTAAATATAAATCAAGAAATTCAAAATGCATCAAGGAGTTGGTCTAAGAGGTCACTTGCACCCTAACCTAAAATCAACAGTTCAGTAGCATTTCAGCCTGTCATGTTAGCGTCCCACCGACGGATGGGATGCCGCTAGCAACCAGGCCCCTGCCAGTGGATAGGGGCTAGTCCTTGAGATTGCGTAGAAGATGGATTCCAGGGGAGGGCCCTGAGAACAAGACGCCTCTTTCCTTTAACAGTTTCCTTGACCCCTGGGGTCCAGCAATGGGCATGATTTCTTTCACTTGAATGAAAGTGCTCACAGGGGCTTAGATCTACATGCATGCCTCAGCTGGGCGTTAACCACAGCTCTGTGTTTGTCTGCATCAATTCAAGCCAGGCGAGACACGCAATTGGGGAGATGAGATACCAGGATTTCATATCTGTACATGTATATGACATTGCAGGAAACATGCTACCAATAACAATAATGTTCAGTGTGTCATAAGCATTTCAGAAACTCCGGACATGACATATGTTGCATTAGACAATACACAGTGAACATGAATGATACACCAATCATGCTATAAGGTGTACATGGGGTACAGCGTGTCACAGGGTGGAACTCCCTCGAGGCACAGGGAAGCACAAAGGTGCCTGTGGGAAAGCTTTGAAGGGACAGTTTACTTTTAAGTTGCCATTATGAGACTATGGTCTATCAAACATTATGCAAGTGGTATATTTCAGAAGACACTGTCACTAGGATTAGCGGTGCGACTAAAGTGGAGGAGTGGAGGGTGATTCAGCAGGAATAAAACAGTACTTACTAATCGCTAGAATTTTTCAGCAGCCTCAAATCATCAGTGAACATCTATGATAAGAAAAAACACACAACTAAAAGACCTCCCAGCTTGGATTTCACCCAACCTTAAGCAGCTGGTAGCCAAGCCTTGCCTTTCCTCAGACACTCTCCAGCTTACGGCAGCCTTTTCCCTGAGAGCCTGTGCAAGGGGTGGGGAAAAGTGAAGCTCGATTTAAGACCTTGTACATGAGACACCAGATGGACATGCACACTGCCAAACACTCCTACAGACCTGGAAGGCTTTGAAAATTCAGGACAGGAATTGTATTTTCACCCACATGTAAAGCGATAAGTGAACCCACATTTGCTCTTATTCCACATGGAGTACCACAGAATAAAACATTCACACAACCTCTGCAATCCGGCAGTTTTGCAATGGGATCAGACAATCCACCTCTGTGCATTAGTAAATGGAACAATGGCTGGCACCAGAAGCCTCTGCTGTGATAATTATGTGGCCATTTCTATTAGAAAAGGAAAAGAGACAATGTGGCAAACAGACTGAATGGATTTATACGCCTCTCACCTGCTGTAAATCATTGGCACTGAAAAGCTCCAGTTACATTTTTAGGGATAAAATCAGAGTTTTTCCTCAGATCTCAGCACTGAGCCACAGGAAAAAACACGCTGAATAAGGTCTTCTGAACGCACTAAAGAGCGGAAACCTGGAGGTTTAGGGAATGAGAACCTTGCAAAGAATAGTCGTACTTGGCAGATACTGTGCTGTGGATCTGATCATGCTCATACAGGACATTCTTACTTCACTTCTTTATATCTTCATAAAGATTATTTTTCCATTCCTGAAAGCGTGTTCCAGCACATACATCTGGCTGTACACTGCAGTGTGAACAGCATTTACTAGCCCTCCGTGCATATGTTATGCATTCAATGACATCATGCACCTCTGTTTGCCAAAGCCCAGCTCCTACAGTACAGACCACCGAAACAGAGCTGCAGAGTCCCCATAGGGAAGAGGGCCAAGCGCCAGACTAAAAGACTTCATCCAGTGTATTTGACTCTCTCCCACTCACTACAAATCTAACTTTCCCATCCACTCCAAGTAACAGTTGGAAAATCTTTCCTCAATTATTTTCACTTTGTCCTGTCTGTCTACATTTCCCAACACAGGGAGCCACAGAAATTTTCTGCACAGGACACATCCTTTCCCCTTTATTCAAAGCATGCTTTTAACTCCTCCTTTGCCTTAACATTGTGAAACCTGCAAACTTCATCCACAATGCAACTCATTTGTTAAGGAGCCTGTTATTCACTCTAGAGTTTATTTTCTCCTGCTACTCACATGAAAGCTTTTCTTAACTCTTCTCTCAGCAGCCCCGTGTTACAATTGTCATTTCTTGGAGCCTGTGTTCTTTACTTGGCCCTGGCTTTTAATATACCCTGCTGTATATGTACCTTTTTATATATCTCTTCCTCCTAAAAGGGAAATGGCAACTCAGGAATTGTACAGTATCATGCTTGACCATATAGCTCTACATAAACTCTTGTCACTGGCAAGCACACACTGTTGTGTGCCATCAGGTTGCCATCTTCTTCAGGGCATTTCTTTTTTTAAGACCAAAAACGCAGTGCAGAAGCATCAATGCAGAATCCCCCTCAAAAAGACTTCTGGTTTGGGGCACCTACACATAAAAGCATGAGGCAGAGTGCATAGACCCTGTCCCTGGAAGAATTAGGAAGACATTAAATTTCTTCACTGGTCAAGGAGAGACGCTTAGCCTATAAAGACTGCTGGATCTGACAGGCTTTGAAGAGGCGCTGACAGCTGTCTCTTTCTCAGCTGCTGGGAGATACAGCCAGCATTACTCACTGAGACACAAAATCAACCAGAGGCTTACAGCAGGAATTGTTAGGCACATTTTCCTGAATAGGGAAAACAAGTGCTCTCTTGTTCCTGAACCAAGCCCAGACTGGAGAAAAATGGGAAGCCATCTGTTTGACTGAGAATGGGCTACAAATGCAGTAAGTATGGCTTGTTCTGGACCCTTGGGCAAAAGACTGCCTGTGACTGTCTCATTTCCCTCTCCGCCGTGCCAGGGAATCTGGTACTGGAACATATTTCCTTCTATTTGGTGAACTAGCTTGAAAGGGCAGAAAACGTGAACTCCCAGGGTGGTAGCAGTCCCATTAAAGCACTAAGCACTTCACTGCCAGCATCTTCACATTACAGAGTTATGTAAGTTAAGAATTAATTCTGTTGATGATAAAAGTCATCTATTGCCTGGTCTACAAGGACCAGCAAATTTGGCAGCAGTCACTGGGGGTTATGCAAGCTTAGCAGAGTGACTCGCATAACTTAGATTGCCTTTGTAACTTCCATTCTACGCGCTGACAGGAAGTGTGTACCCACCGATGCAGCGCTACACTTTCTCTGGAGGTGCTTTTACTAGAGCAACTTCTGGATCAATTGAGTGGGTCTTCACTGCCATTCAACTGAACCAGATAAATCGATCTGATGGCCGCGAATTTACCACTGTCAATGTAGACACAGCGTCTCTCAGCAAACACTCTCCAGTACTCCAACACAAAAATTCTGCAGCATCTGTTCCTCAAGGGTACAGAAAACCGTTCCCTACTTCATATTCTTTTTATTGGATTCTAAAGAGATAGATTAGAGAGGACGGACTAGTCCTTAGGAACAGGTACGCAGTAGTTACGAACTGGCAAGCAGCAGGAAGAGAAACTAGCAGTAACATTTTCCAACAGCCAACCCTCCAGCACTAACAAACATCATGCAGTTTGTAGGTCAGATTCCATTCCAGCAGACTGCATTGTCAACTTTAATGAAATTCATACGGTGAAAATTAATTGCAACAGATTTAAGTTCAAGATGGAAAATTCAGTTTTCCTCTCTCACACCAAAAGTTTTTAAAAGCAACACAAACAGAGCCAACCAACTCTTCAAGCAGGGGTCACTCCAAGGTCACTAGCAAGAATATAACAGAGGCTAGAAGCTAAATGTGTCACAAACTGGCGAGTGTTTTGGCTTAACAGACGGCACACAGCCCATAAAGGCATTTCTCCTACGATTCTACTTGTATTAGTAGAAATAGTGATCCAACTGAAAACTGCTTTCCTGTATAATGAAGTGTTCCCAGATATCAGTTTAACTTCCCAGGTGGATAAATCTTCACAGCAGAGGATACGGGAATGAGGAATTTGAGTGACTACAGAGCACGTAACTCTGCCGACCTTCCCAGGAAAACAATTTTCAATGTACATTAATAAATCAGACACAGGAGCTATATACACACAGCATGTGTAATTATAATCCCTAATACATTTAAACCAAGTACAGTTCTATTAACTAACCTTGGTCCCCAGGGCTGGATTTACACACCTTTCAGCCTGGGGTTATTCAATTTCATGGGGTACCTGGCCATCCACTGGTCAGCCTGGGGCAGGGCAGTGGGGTGTCTGGTGCCCGGGAGTTATTCGGCATCCCCCTCGGTCAGTGGGAGAGTTCCACAGGCCCATGTCCCACTGTCCCCATCATCTGCAGTGCCTCACAGAGACGGTTTGTGGGCCAGTTTCTTGCTCTTTCTGTGCGAATATAGAAGGAGCAAGTTGTATTTCACCATGTTCTAGTTAGCAGAGGTGAACACTGGGTGGGATAGACGCTCGGGTTCACCTCAACCAGCTAGCCCCTTCAATGTAAGGGTTTTAAACATGCTTGGTTGAGACAGGCCAGTTAACAAATACCTCTTAGTCTAGCCTAGACATAGGCAGACTGGTACATATCTTTTATTATTCTATAACTACACCAAGGCAGACCTACCTGCTGTTAAGTATTCAGATCAGATACTGCACTCATATCCGTGCAGAAGATTACTCACAGGACCTTCACAGAGCCTGAGGACATGAACTTTAAAATTGTTTTCTTCAACTGTATCAGCTTCATGTAATCTAAGGCAGTGGGTTTCAAGTCCCAGCTCGGGACCAGGACTGGGTCACAGACCCTCTGCTGCCCCTACCAGAAGACTGGAACTCATGGCTGAAAGATGTCATTGCTGGGTCACAGGCATAAATGATTTTTTTGCAACTGGATCTCATCGCCAAGAAAAAAAGTTTGAAAGCCACTGATCGAAGGGAAGACTAAGTCAGCAGTGTCACATTAGGACTGGAATAAGCCACCCTGAATCTCAACTCTAGAGCTCTTTCCATGATAATTTGCTCTTAAGCTTGAGCATTAACAGAAAGTTTGTTGATGTGTTACAGAGCATTAATGTGCTTAAATAAGATGCACTGCACCAGCACCCTGACTGAGGGCTTGTCTACACCAAAATCCCTGTGTTGACCTCCACGGATCCATGCAGCGAGACTGACTGAGCGGCCAGTTGAGAGCCGCTCAATCGACCCTGGAAGTGCTTTCCATTTGAGACAGTAACCGCCCCACAGAAAAGAGTAACGTTGTGTTGAATGGAGAACATTTTCCGTCGGTGCAGCCCAGCGAAGATGCCAAGGTAAGGGAGGGTAAGTAAATTGACGGGAGATAAGCATTCTGCATTGACCCAGGGTGGCGGCATAGACCAGGCCTGAGACACAGCCTTCACAGTCTCATTAATTATTCACTTCCCTATTGAACTGGCTGCAGTAAATTAGTCTATCATTTAATAGCTCTGCGTCCATCTACTTTTTTCCACATCGCCTGTAGAGTCAGATGCTTGCACCATTCCCGATGTGTGAGACTGGCACTGTGGCAGCTGTGGATGATGTAGGTACCACTTCAATAGTAGCTGATTTTTATTCATCTTTAAGTTTGCAGTTTTCTGCTTATTTCAAAATCAATCAGTTTTCCACAACATATTTATTCTTTCACTCTTCCAAAACAGTGTCAACATTGTGACTGCAAACCGATTTTCATTAACAATCATTTAAGTCATATAAAACTGGGAGCCTCACAAGAGTCTTCATTTCAAGTGAAATTTTAAATCTAATGCTAGCATACCATTTCCTTATTCAGAAATTGTCAGTGAATTTGTTGAGGTGCCCCGGATTGTTCCCACACTTTATTCATACTCACAGCAAGGAAAACTGGCGCATAGGTGGTTAAGAATGTATTTACTGAAATTTCACTTTAGTAGAGCAATTACAAAGTAAATATCTGATAACAAAATAAATGAGGAATGTGTGCTGGAAAGAAGCAACCAGTGCTTAAAGCATTAATGCTATTTTATATATATAATAGCTTAATAACAGCCCAATTACATCTCTGAACCGGTAGATTCAGCAGGTCATCCAGATTGTTTTCTGATCCACAATAAATGGCAACCCTTTCAAAGATAAATGTCCTGTACATCCTGACTGCAGTAATTCAATGATTGTAGAATCACGCAGAAGGATGAAATCTAGACCGAATATTTGTGTCTCTGGAATCATATATGACCAGGGTGGCCAAACTCTGACTTAAGAACAGTGTGTGACTTTCACAGTTAAAGTGCGGCTCACAGAGCCCCCTCCCCTCTCTGCCTCTACCAGACGGGGCTGGAGAGTTCAGGACTCTGCCATGCAGTGGAGTGGGAGAACTGCCCAGCAGGAAGGGGGGTCTGAGGGCTTCAGCCCCATAGAGCTCACCTAGTCAGAAATCGGGGCTTCAGCCACGGTGGGGTGATAAGGTTAGAGGCCTCTGCCTTTTGGCAGGGCAGTGGTGGAGCATGGGGCTTCTGCCCTGTGGGGCGCGCCTGCCACGCCCCGAACACCACCACCACTCCACAGGGCTGAAGCCTGGAGACCTGGAAGGTGTCCCCTAGCTATCAAAGTTCTGAAGATTGCTGTAAGTGGCTACAGGTTCCAGTAAATTTGGCCACCCCAATCTGTAACAGTAATTGTAGAACACAGACTTGGGAGTTTACAGGGGTTGAGGTGCACATTATTGTGGAGAATAGACATCTGACAATACCTTTCCAGTGCCTTTGTAGGTTTGAACATGTCTTCAGTACTTCAACAAACTTGGTTGCGTACATGGCTTAGGCATGATTGAAACAAAGTTCTTACAGGATGATTTATTTTCTGTGTAGACTTGCCTGTATTCCATGTTATACTTCCAAGTACAAGTCAATCCTACTTTTGTTTCTCAATACATGCCAGACCAGGTTCATCCTGATTATTCCCTGTCGCTCATCTAATAAAGAGCTAACTAATTCTGGAAATAAGGTTTTTAAACAGCTCCTATTAATTTGAATATCTGTTCAAAATCTTGATGCCAATTGGGTTTTTTCTATATTAACGAAGTGGACTGTTCATATCCTCTATTTGTACACAACACCAAACCAAGTTATATGGCTGATATGTAATGAGAGACTCTCTGATACTGTTCAAAAGTTGAGACTCTCTGGCTTCTGTGATATAATCCATGACGAAAATTTATCCTCTGTCCTGCTGACTGGATCTCCACAGTGGTATCCAGGCCTCAGCTCAAAACTGGATTACTGCAATGAAGGCTACATGAGGCTCTCTCTGAAGGCCATATGCACGATTCAGCTAGTGCAGCTGTCCGTTTCCTGACTCCTCCCAGAGGCGGCATATTTCAGCCGTTCTAAAGAGACTGTATTGGCTCCCAGTTAGTTTCTAGACATGGATTTTGATCACTTGGCCCATGCAGTTGAAGAGGCTAAGATGTGATTGGAATATCTGCTTATGAGGGAAGGAAGTTTGGGGGGAGAAATCCTGATTCTTGTCCTGGAGTTTTGTTGTAGTTTTCCATTATATTGTAGTTACTTGTTAGAGTGCCAGAGGCACCTAGAGGGAAAAACCCATGCCTTTTCATCTGTGGTTATAAATGGCAAACAATTAAAATAAATATATATAAAAGCTCCTGACAGATTGGTCCCTTCAGTTTTTTACAGACCAGCTACTTCATTGTTTTATCTTACATGCCACCCACCTGCCTCAATGGGTGAGGGAACTCAGTAGAGCTGGTGGTGAAAGGGGACAGTCCCAATGGCAAGGGAGGGACACCAGGAAATGCCTCCCCCAGGACTTCCTGACACTCTTGGCCAGCTACGGGGGAAGTGCCCTGATTGGCCACCATTTCCCAGCTCCCAGGATTTATCCCAGGGTGGGGAGCCACTTGGGGCCTCTTTGGCTTCATTCCAGCAGGTGAGATCAGCCAGACTGCTTAGCTTAACTGTCCCTGGATTTGTAGAGCCACCAAAAGCGGGTGGCCTCAAAACTTTTTGGAAAAGATAAGATTGTGCCGTCTGCAGTCTTTGGATGTCTTTTTTTGTGTGAAATTTGGATAATAATTTTTATACACGCTTTAAGTTTTCTATTTTATTGAACATCAAGAGTGATTAAGAAAGAGTTATTTATGGCAGCATAAACATCACCGATCCCTATTGTTGCTTGTAAGGCTAAATCTAACCCCGCATTAGAAAGAACAGAAGGGTCATTTCCTATGTTTGGAACATTATTATTGTCGAGCGAGTTTGATCATATTGACTTTAGAGGCACCTGGGGACAAAAGCTGTTTCTGCGCCCAAACTCAATTAGTGATCCAATCAGGGACAGACACTCCTCTATAGAGACTTCAGAACCAACAACACTCTTCTACTACTATTGTTCGGCAACAGAGCAGAGTGAAGGAGGAGGAGAAGGGAGGTGTTCCACAGAGCTAACAGGCAGCTGCTTTCTTTGTATACTTTGGAATATTTATGTAGGCTCTTTACAAATCCTGCATTTACCACACGAGCCTTCATTCACATTTCTCTTCTATTTCCTTACAGCTTCCTAAAACCTTAATGATGTACAATGTAGCACCTAACATCCTCTTCTACATAATAAAGCACAAGCATTTCCTGCTCTTCCCGATCCAGTGCTGTAGCTAGCTATCCCCTTTCCAAACAGTCACAGAATCCATTATTCCTGGGCACACTTTCATTGTACAACCAAATGCAGGAAGGTGTCATCTTTTATTTAGTACCCATGTGCTAGAGTCAAAAAAATATAGTCCTTGAAATATGAATGCATGAATTTCATAGCCACAGCATTCACTGAGCACATTCTGAAAGGAAGGTCTGTGAACAAAACATATCAGCTAAAAATAAACAGGAGCATATAAAGCATTCAAATTCCCTAGAGTGAAAGTAGTACAACACTTCCCTAACAAAGAGTTAAAGGAATGGGGAACCTTGAAGCCCAACATGTCTCCAAGTACCTGGGAGAGTCTCAGAAAATCTACTATTCATCTAACATACTAATGGGACCCTCAAATCCTCTAATCAGAAATATGGCCCCTTCCATCAGGAATATGAACATGAAACTGAGAAGCCCAAGCAATGAAGGGGGGCAGGAGAGGTGGAGTGAAAAGCTTGAATGTGGAATGTACTTGTTGTTTGAGATCTGGAAAAAGTGTGTGCCTGGGAAATACATGAGAGGTTCAAGGTTATATCCACAAGAGTCATCTGGAGCTTTCCTCTAAAATGCAAAATACAAAGAAACTGGAAATGACAATATCTTCCCAGGGATCCCGCAGGAGAGAAAGCACAGCCCTAGCTAATGAGCTCTTGGGTCTTGGAAATGGATCCATGCTAGGGAAAGAGGAGGTGCCCAGTAAGAATGAAGAGGGAGACTAAGCCAGACCAGAAGGGCCACTAACATTGTTTCTCTTTAGGATGGTGTTTCATCAAGACCAGTGAAATCTGCATACTGATTTGAATTAACAAGGTGAAGCCGCAGATGGTAATTTACATACTGTAGAAATACAGGAACAGCTGTACAAGAACAGATCAATGGTCCTTCCCCTGTAGCATGCTGTCTCTGACAAGAAAAAATGTGGGATGCTTCTGAAAAAGGTGTAGACCCTCCAGAATGCACCTAATATTGAAATACTACACCATGGGGAAAGGAGAGAAAGCCAGCTGGTGATAAAATTCATGGCCAGAGGCTTGACAATTCATAGCCCTTGTCATTTTTATCCTAAGTAATGCAGATGTTGTTGTGTCTTATGTTTAATTCTTTCTTGAAGTTTCACTGGATATGCAAATTTATTGTGGAAGTGAGTTCCACTAATTAATTATATATGGCTTAAAAAATGTAACTTGTTTAACATATTTAAGCATTTTTGTAGAAAGTTATTTACATTACTTTCCACATAAAATATTTATCCTGAATGCATATTCAGCATACAACCATTTCTTCCCTGTGCTGCCAATCCCAATGTTTCTTAGAAAATGGAAGTACAAATTCAATATGGCATGTTCAAGTTCTCCACAGGTCAAGTCACTTTTTTTGGCCACGTTAAGATTCCAACTTTATATTGTCTGAGACTTCAGATCACGTTGTATGTGCACATATGAAAAAGAATAACTTTCGTCTATTTCCAAGCTCCTCTCTTTCCTCTAGTAAAATAAAGGATTTGGAAATGGGAGAAGATGACTATACATACCATTTTCACTTTGGGTCAAAGCATGATGACCTGAGATTCAAGAGAAATCACAATGGAGAAAACTGTCAAGAGCCGCCATTCAGGGCTGTTCTACTACTACCTAATAATATCTCTCAGTGTTTGAATCCCAACACCTGTTCTGATTTGCTGTTACAGCCTGACCTGATCCTGTGTCATACATTTCCCTACATTTAATCTCCTCCCATTCTGTAAGTTCCCCATCTTCAAAGCGTCTGACGACGTGGGATTTTCTCCCTCGAAAGCTCATGCGATAAATAAATTCGTTAGTCTTTACAAGTGCCACAGGACTCCTTGTTTTTTTGGCTGACCTAGACTAACAGGGCTACCCCTTTGGAGTCTATCTGACTTTTGAAAATCAACCCTTGACATTAGAAGGGCCAACAGGAGCACATTCAGAGCTCCTCTGCCCAGTTCACTGGGGAGCTGTCCAGCAAAACACCACCTGAAAATCATCATAACTGAAAGCAGTACACCTGACAAAGCCACCAAGACTTGCATTTCCAAAGAGAACAGAGGACTCAAAGGAACAGGAATACAAAGTGAACCTCTTTCAACCTTCACTTTGCAAGTATGTTTAATATGATTTGCTTTATTTGCAATGATAGAAGGGGCCAAAGGTGTTTATGTGGGTACCTATATGCTCAAGTGACATCTCCAAAAAACAGAAGGTTGGACCAAAGAGAAAGCTGGAAGAAAATCATCAAAGTATCTGATACCCAAGTCATAAAAATGTACTGAGTAGATTTTTAACCAATGTTCTCAGTAAAAGAGAATGTTCAAAAACCCAACATGGCTCCTATTTAATATTACCTAGCAATTCTATAAAATAAAAGCTTTTTCATAATGGGAAGACTCCTGTAGCCAGCTGTAAGTCTGAGGAAATTTAAGGAAAGCAGATTGGAATAACTAAAGTTAGAATTGTGCCAGAACCCCAGAATTCTTTTTTTTTTTTTTAAAGTACCAGATATATCTCTTAACTTGCAAAAACCCAAGAGTGAGGCACAATACATGTTAAAGACCCAAGTAACTAGTAATTGGATAGAATTCTGTTATATATGAAAATGAGGGACACAAAGATATTCAGGAAAGAAACTTAAAATGCTGTGAAACCTATACCTTTACTGCAAATTACTTTTCCTATAATCTTCTCATCATGTTCTGGTTTATAATGTAAAAAATTTTCACATGAAGAGAATTCATTGGGGAAGAAGAGAGATTAAATTTCCGGGCAACACTGTTAACTTCAGGACTAAAATAAGAGGTACGAGAGCTATGATATCAAGCAGTCTCTAATAACCATAAATGGTTGGATATCAGTTTTCCTACATCATTACAAAACCTCTTGGCAGCAGAGCACAATGCTGGGGTATTGGGTTAGTCCTAAGCAGGTTTTGAATCCCACCCCCAACTAAGCTACCAACAGCATTTCCTGAAATGCCTTTAAGGTTTTCTTCGGAGAGCTCCCTCGCAACCGTTTACCCACTCTAAAATGGTTTAGCTTATGAGACCTAACTAGATCACAGCTCAAGAGGTCACGACTAGAGAAGAGGCTGAAACATCAACTGCATCACCTTTTCTTCCACCTCCATGGAGACAGACTGGAAACAACATTGTGGCTAACACAGGATGAGCATGAACACAGAAGAGACAGGCGTAGGAATGATAATCTAGGATTTTTCCCTCTGGCTTGTAGCAGGATGGATAGAGAACTAGAGTGGCAATAGTCTTGCAAAGAACTGAGGGACCGTAAGAAAAGGAAGACCCAAAAAGAGTCCTGTGGCACTTTTAAAGACTAACAAATTTATTTATTGCATGCGCTTTCATGGGCACAATCCCACTTCATCAATGTAGTATGTTAGCTGTGTACACACACACAGGGGTGGATCACAAGGTCAATTCAAACCACTCCAGAGGGGGAGCTTGCTAGCCTCTCTCCACAAAGTCAGTAAGCTGGATCCAGTCGGAGCCCTAAGGAGAGCCCCTGGAATTCTAGAGAAGGAGCAGCGCCTCCCCACCTAACCACCACCCAAATTCTCACACACAATTATATTTAAGATTGCCTTTTAGAAGTGACTTCAGAATAGGATTTGTTTGGACAATGTCTCTTCTCTGCCACACTAGCTGCATGGCTCTGTAAACTTTCGTAACTTGGATGTTAAAGCAGGAGCAAGAAACCAACCCACAGAGTTCAATGTAAGCTTCGGAAGCATTCACAGAGTTAATCAAATCATCTTTCTCACCCCTGGGTCATAAACCCAATGTGGGACAGAAAGATTATATTCTGATTGAGAAGAACACACTCAGAGTCAGTGGCAATAGTTAACAAACAAGAACATGTAAAATGCCTGCAAATATGTTCGGACCTCACAGTCTACTGAAGCTAATAGGAGAAAACAAAAGTTCCTAATAGCCTGTGTGACTGGGCAGGGGGGCAGGCTCTGGATGTGGTCAAGCAGCTATCATGCAAAGACCATCATTTCTGTCACTCACAAAAGCCTGTAAAAAAATCCACTGACGGACAAGGGTTTGGGAAAATGCAGGACTTAACAGCTCAACCACCACAATGGGTGGAGAAAGCTGATCTAATCGTATTAGTCTCATCTTTTATACCACCCCACATAATTTATTGTATGCCTTTATCTAAAAGTACTCCATTTGTTTCATGGGTTTTAGCAGTCATGTTTTTACAATTTATTTTAGCTCACGTTACTATAGAAGCTGTCTTCACAAACACAATCCCACACAGGTTTGTGCATTTAACTGTGACACTGGCTGCTCTTACCAGGCTTTAAGCTTCTGCTGAGCACCGACAAATCACTGCTTGAAACCACTCTGTTTCCTCTGTGTAAGAGCATGGTTAAAAAGGGTATTAGACTTTTAACAATGTGTTTAATGCAACTTACAAGCATTTCATAAAGTCTAATCTACTTATATCATCTTTATCACATGCTACAAGGTAATATTAAAGGTTTTGCTTTGTAACCAAAAAAAGTTGGCTCTGAAAGCATGAACCCAGTCAGGAGGAATTATCTTCTGCCCATCAAGAAGGCCAACCGAACTAAACCGGCCATCATGGAACATCAAAACACCAAGTCTGTTAAGTTACCCGTTTATACCCATGAAAAGGCTACATGCAGAAAAGGCTCACTCCACCCACTTAAATTCTTGAAGAAGGAAACAAAAATTTTTCATCTCTTTTTGGACACTCTCAGTGCTATAGCCAGGAGAAAGCAATAGAGATCCCGAGGGTCAGCCTGGGTTAGCCCGAAAAGACTTCAAGAACTGACAGTTTGCTACAACTCTGTCACCTTTTGGAACCACAGACTAACTCATTAGTGTACATATACTTGCCTGCTTTAACCTCGTAATAATTCTTTCATTTACTTACTTGATAAATCCTTAGATAATAGAAATAAATCTTACTATAGAACAGGCATCTTTGGTGTGAGATCGAAGACATGAATGGACCTGGAATGGGTGATTGGTCTCTTTGGATTGGCAAGAACACAAATACGTTGTGATCTTTGGGGTATAGCAGTCAACTAGTATTATCCACCTTGTCTGGGTTGCAAGATAGTCTGCTTTGGTATTTCAGTCTATCCGTTCCAGTGGTTTAGGACTTCACACTTGTTACTGGGTTGGTGAAATTGAATTATACAGAACATAACAGACCTGTTTGGGCAGGTTTCTATCCTGCTTCTCGATGGTCTGCCCTGAGCCTGGCGCACTCACTTGCGAGCCACTGAAGACCATGACAATAATTTGAACCTACCTCATTTTATTCAGTGTCCCAATCTTATCTCCAGTGCTAACATAATGAAAGCATTTTGGTCAGCTGCAAGTACCAGTTAATTTGTACCCATCTTTCCTATACTCCTCAGGCATTCTGCTTGACCACTGCGATCAAATGTGAAGAAGCAAGCAGCACCAATATAATGTATAGCCTAGAGAATAGTTTAAAGTAAACATTCTTGCTTAGCCTCTCTAAAATGGGCCACACTGACTGTCACACTAACAGGCTTCCTGAACCCCTGGCACAGCTGAAGGCAGCACAGAGATCAGCATGGCCATCTGTTATGACTGGCAAGGACAGGCTTCTCAGCCAGACATACTCAAGCACAGAGCTCTTCTACATTAGCTAGCACCCCAGAGCGAAAAAAATAGGGACAAACTCCAAATTGCCTACCAAAAGCACTTTCAAATGAGAGCTTTTACACCAGCTTTGCACTGAATTTTTCTTCCTTTAACCAAAAAGGATTTTTCCCCCCGGGGACAAAGATCTGTCTCCAGATGTGTGCTTCTATAGATTATATGATTTATTGCTCTTTTCCCAAAAAGAGAGTCTATAGGAACTGCCTATTTTTTCTTAAATAGTCCCAAGAAAAAGAACTTTTTGTGACTGGCCGCTTCTGAGATCTATACTAAACCACAGCTGAATTAAACTGTCATGTATTTGGTGATAAATGGATGGCTGGTTTTCAAGCCCTTGATTTCAATCTTCAAATCACTGATTATACACAATGTGAAAGCAAAGATCTGACACAGCACCCAAGATGTTGACAGTGATGTACCAAACATTCCTGGAGACTCATTACTAGTCTTCTATACCTGAAGCAATTACGGTCTAATCATAAAAACTCAGATGAAAAATGGAGGGCCTATTGCAACTCTGAGCTTGCTAGCAACAGATTATTCGGCGAGACCATGAACAGTTGGCAGGAACTATTCTCTTCATGCACACATGCAAAATGCATTCCAAAGGAGTCCAAGGTCAGATACATTCCAGCTACAATAGGCAGAATAGGGAGGAGCATGTTAGCAGTACCAAAGACTCATAGAAACTAAAAAGGATCATGAGAGGTCATTGAGTCCAGTCTCCTGCACTCATGGCAGGACCAAGCACCCTCTTAAACCATCCCTGACAGCCGCTTGTCTAACCAGCTCTTAAAAACTTCCAATGATGAAGATTCCACAACCTGCCAAGGCAACTTATTCCAGTGGTTAATCACCCTGATGGTTAGGAATCTTTTCCTAAAGTTCAACCTCAACCTCCCTTGCTGTAATTTAAGCCCATTGCTTCTTGTCCTATCGTTGGCGGTTAAGGAGAACAATTTTTCTTCCTCCTCCTTGAAACAACCTTTTAGGCACTTGAAAACTTATATCCCCTCTGAATCTCCTCTTTTCCACACTAAACAAACCCAGCTCTTTCAATTTTCCTTCATAAGTTAAGTGATCCAGACCTTTAATCATTCTTGTTGCTCTTTGCTGGACTTTCTCCAATTTGTCCACATCTTTCCTGAAATGAGGCGCCCAGAACTGGACACAATACTCCAGTTGAGGCCTAATGAGGGTGGAGTAGAGCAGAAGAATTACTTCTTGTGTCTTACTTAAAATTCATCCCAGAATGGTGTTTGCTTTTTTTGCAACAGTATTACACTGTTGACTCGTATTTAGCTTGTGGTCCAGTATGACACCCAGATCCCTTTCCGCAGAACTCCTTCCTAGGCAGTCATTGCCCATTTTGTATGTGTGCAATGGGTTGTTCTTTCCTAAGTGGAGTCCTTTGCACTTGTCTTTATTGAATTTCATTCTATTTATCTCAGACCATTTCTCCAGTTTGTCCAAATCATTTTGAATTTTGATACTATCCTCCAAAGCACTCGCAACCCGTCTCAGCCTGGTATCATCCGCAAACTTTATAAATGTGCTCTCTCTGCCGTCATCTAAATCATGGATGAAAATATTGACCAGAACCGGGCCCAGAACTGATACCTGTAGTACCCCGCTCATTATGCCCTTCCAGCATGACTGTGAACAGCTGATAACTACACTCTGGGACCGGTTATCTGACCAGTTTTGCATCCATCTTACAGTAGCTCCATCCAGGTTGTACTTCCCTAGTTTGTTAATGAGAAGGTGAAAAGAGAGCGTAACCAAAGCCTTCCTAAAGTCTAAATATACCACATCTACCGCTTGTCCTCTATCCACAAGGCGTGTTACCCCATTACAGAAAGCTATCAGGTTGGTTTGACACGATTTGTTCTTGACAAATCTATGCTGACTCTCCCTTAACACCTTATTCTCTTCTAGATGTTTGCTAATTGATTCCTTAATTATTTGCGCCATTATTTTTCCTGGTACAGAGGTTAAACTGACTGGCCTGTAATTCCCTGGGTTGTCCTTATTTCCCTTTTTGTAGATGGGCACTATATTTGTTCTTTGGGACTTCTCCAGTCTTCCCTGATTTTTCAGAGATAATAGCCAGTGGCTCAGATATCTCCTGAGTCAGCTCTTTGAGTGTTCTAGGGTGCATATCTTCAGGCCCTGGTGACTTGAAGACATCTAACTTGTCTAAGTAATTTTTAACTTGTTCTTCCCCTATTTTAGCTTCTGATTCTATCCCATTTTTACTGCCCTCCCCTACATCCGGCTTCCAATCACCACCAATCTTCTCATTGAAGACCAAAACACAGAAATCATTTAGTTCCTCTGCCACTTGCACAAATTCTGTTATTGTTTTTCCCTCTTTGTTGAGTAATGGTCCTACGCTGTCCTTGGTCTTGCTCTTGTTTCTATTTTTATTATTTTTAAAAGTGTTTTAAATGTTTTAAAACAACACTCTATTCTACAATACACATCACTCCTAAACATCCCCCTCCCTCACAAGAATGATACTGAGAACAGCAATGACAAGGACATGAGATGACAGGAAGGTTACTCACCTGGAGTTCTTCGAGACGAGTGTCCCCATTGGTACTCCACCTAAAGTGTTGATGCACCCTGGCGTGGCAGAATGGAGATTTTTTTGAAGCAGCGAAGCTGTCCGCTGGTCTCGTGCGTCTCATGTTGTTGCTTTTAGAGCGCGAGCAGCTCCAACTGCCCCAGTTCCTTCTTTACCACCTTTGGCAGCAGATGGAGTCCCTCTCTCTCCTTTACCTCAGCGGCAACTTTCATCTAATAGACCATTTTTTTACCTTTATCATCACCAAATTTATTTTCCCTTCTATTTTAAAACCCTTCTGTTCTTTAAAAAAAAAAAAAAAAAAACTACTCCCCTCCCCCCACACACACACTTTTCTTCAAAATGCTAGGTTGACCTGGCTTTAAAAGATGTGATAAATGCCAAGAAGCCATGCCGGCCTCAGATGGGCATCCTATTTGTATAAGATGTTTGGGAGAGGAACACATCTCCCAAAAGTGCCCACATTGTTAAGAAAATCTGTGTACGAGAGTGAGACACAACAGAGACCTGCATCTCAAGCTATTCTTAATGGAAAAATCACTGTGGCTAGCTTCGGACCCAGGGCGCACAAATACAACCTCTCCAGAACAAAATTCAAAGAGACACCTTACTCCACCGCATAACTTGGCAAAAAGGAGAAAGACTCCACCACTTTCTCCTAAGACCGCCCATACCAAAGAGGCTACTGGCTCCTCAAGTACGCAGGGAAACAAGCAAAGCATCGACCACTGGAGAGCAGAAACAAGGGCAAACTCAAGCAAAAGCCCATTCTGCCACGTGAGGGCGTGTTAATACCTTAGGTGGAGCACTCACAGGGACACCTCTCAAAGGAGAGCTCTGTATTTCTGTATTGTACCTTATTCTTAATGATACAATGATTTCATTAGAAAGTTTCAAGGGATTCATAGCAATTTCTTCTAAAAGAAACATTGCAAACATGACACGTATTAACCAACATGCTTAAATCTTAAAACCAGGAATTGTCATGCTTGATCATCAGACACAGCCAACAGATGAAGGGGGAACCAGAGGGGAAGCAATAGTATTCATTTGTTTTAATGAGTAAAATGAAATTGAGGGTTCACTGCTGTGTCAATCCCAGAAATAAGATCTTTACACTCCAACCTCCTTATTTTGTCTGGTTTTTAACTGAGTGAATTTTACATTGCAAAAACCCAAACAAAAAGCATTTTGTACAGTTCATTTAACTGAATCACTTCAGCTATGATGAGCAGTAACCATAACATTACAAATGCCATCAAATTTTATACCGCATTCACAGAACATGGCAACATTCAGACTGGCATTCCAGATGGGATGTTCATATACAGTCATGAGAACATCCCAGGATCCCAGTCACTCTCGTGAACTGTTCAGCAAGGAGAGGGCATGAAGCCAACCAATATAGAGAATACAAGATTCAATCCCACCCTCTAGGACCCAGCCAAGTGCAGAGCTCAACAGGTCACATGCGAAGGGAGCTAACTTTATAAGACTCATGGCAATGATTAGGGGCCAGACTGAATCTATAAAATACATTCAGATTATAGAATCTAGAATCCGGTTTTACACATTTGTGTTTCTAAAGACAACCTTGGAAGGAACATCTTGACAAAAAAAAATACTTCAGTGGATCTCAAAAGCCCTCAGCCACCATTGAACCTGAGGTGCCCTTGGCCCCAGAGAACGTGAGGACAGTTCTTTCTTCCATCAGGAAGGTGTAGTTTACACTTCTGATACAGTTCAGCCTGACAGAAACGCTCAGGGATGCTCCAAAGACTCATAAAACAGTAGTGTGTGCAAATAATGTACTTTTCTAATGAGAGCTTGATAGGTGCCTTTTAATTAAGGCAATTAGTTCACATATCATAAACTAGTGCCGTAATCAAGAGGCTGTGAATAATTCTACTGTAGCTCAAGCCTTTTTCGTGCTGGCCTCTAGCTTCTCAGTTGGTACTTCAGGGCTGGGTTTCTGCATATTCACCCTCCCAACACACAACTGTCCACGCTCTAGGTAATGTACAGAATTCACATTTATATAATGGAACCTTCACTCATTCTCTCCTGTTATTCTGCCAAATCTGAACCGTGCAGCAACTGCCTTGCCAGCGTCAGGACCTCTACTCCTGAGCTGTCTGCCTAACTTCTGGAGAAAAAAAAAACTTGGGGCTTCTGGAGGGAGAAAAGAAAAAAAATAAATAAGAATAGGGAGCAGACTTTGACCTCTAGGGGCTGAAAATGAGATAACCATCCATATCGGTGATTCAGCTGTCTATCACAATACTGAACCCTGTTCTTTAAATCTCACACCCTTCTCCACAGGACAATCCCCCTGATTAGGATGCATCAATCTGGTTGTTCCGATAAATCCTCAGCGACACAAACAGCCTGGACAATGTACACAAAGAGATCCAAATGACATAATTTAGCATCAAGGAGACAGTTAAATACATGTTTAACATAACACAGTACATTATTTAAAAACATAATTGAGATAGCAGCTGGGTAGTGCAAATTATTTTTCTATTACAGAGCAAAATAAAGGCTTTTAAGACTTAGATTACATTTAAGCAGCCTTGAAAACAATCTGAAAAACTAATTTCTCTTACCTTTATGGTCTGTCCAGAATTGTATATGGTAACCTAGTTTGGGATTTTTGTTCTCCACTTCCCCCTCTGTTCTTCCTTTTACCATGGCAGTTATTATATGGGAAACCTCCTATAAACAGATGGGCCTAGTATTTCGTTCTGGAAATGGAAAAAGCCTGGGCTGTTCAAACATTTCATGGTTGGGCACTCCTAAATCCTGGGGAGGCCCTAACTCATAAATTTACAAGTTTCACTCTGAATATAGCAATCCAGATTTTGATAATTGCAACAGATGGGGCAGACCATGGACACAGAGAAAAGTAATTTCTCAGATATTCAGGTCCCAGCCAGTAACCAATGAATGAGTCAAGACTATTAAATTTGAACCTAGTATTAAATTAAGAGCATATTTAGCTACTGGAGCACTGAGGTGGGCTGTTGGCTTAGAAGAGAGATTACCACACAATGTACCGTTGGCATTTTTTGATGACCCTAGCTGATGACTACAGGTGTAGCTTGTTGCATCAGCCCAGCCAATCTAGCTGAGTGGAGAACTGTAAATTTGCCCTTGGATCCCAGAAAAGGTGTTGCTTGACGCCTAGTTCTTCACCACCTCTGGTGATGCTGCCCTCCATTGACCATTCAAACAGAAAGCATAGCTGGCCATTCTGAAATGCAGGGCCATCCCTGGGCGGGGGGGGGGGGGGGGGCAATCGCCCCGGGCCCCACGGTTACACGGGCCCCGCGCTGTCCCACTTCCCCCACGGGATGGCCATTCTGAAATGTGAACTGACTTTACCAAGAGTACAATTCAGGAAACATCTTGGACCAAAATTTAACCTCAATGAATCAAAAATGAGTTCCAATTCATGCCTTGCTCCCAGCACCTGATGACGTACCACACTTCGTAAAGATATGTGCACAGCACATTCATTTCAATCAACAAGAAGAAAACCTTGATTTAAATAATCAATTTTAATCTCATTTTGCATTTGTACTTTTGTTATTTTCATAAAGCAAGATGGAGTCTTAAGGGTTGATCTGTAACTAAATATAGCTATTACACTGAATTTGGTACTTTTTGCTAATTAGAAGATATACTACATAAGAACATAAGAAAGGCCGTACTGGGTCAGACCAGAGGTCCATCTAGCCCAGTATCTGTCTACCGACAGTGGCCAGTGCCAGGTGCCCCAGAGGGAGTGAACCTAACAGGCAATGATCAAGTGATCACTCTCCTGCCATCCGTCTCCATCCTCTGATAAACAGAGGCTAGGGACACCATTCTTAACCCCTTTCTGGCTAATAGCCATTTATGGACTTAGCCACCATGAACTTATCCAGTTCCCTTTTAAATATTGTTATAGTCCCAGCCTTCACAACCTCCTCAGGTAAGGAGTTCCACAAGTTGACTGTGCGTTGTGTGAAGAAGAACTTCCTTTTATTTGTTTTGAACCTGCTACCTATCAGTTTCATTTGGTGACCCCTGGTTCTTGTATTATGGGAGTATTTAAACAACTTTTCCTTGTCCACTTTTTCCACATCAGTCATAATTTTATATACTTCTATCATGTCCCCCCTCAGTCTCCTCTTTTCCAAGCTGAAGAGGCCCAGCCTTTTCAATCGTTCCTCATACGAGGCACTCTCCAAACCCCTAATCATTTTAGTTGCCCTTTTCTGAACCTTTTCTAGTGCTAGAATATCTTTTTTGAGATGAGGAGACCACATCTGTACACAGTATTCGAGATGTGGGCGTACCATGGATTTATATAAGGGCAATAATACATTTGCAGTCTTATTTTCTATCCCCTTTTTAATGATCCCTAACATCCTGTTTGCTTTTTTGACCGCCTCCGCACACTGTACGGACATCTTCAGAGAACTATCCACAATGACTCCAAGATCTTTTTCTTGACTCGTTGTAGCCAAATTAGCCCCCATCATATTATAGGTATAGTTGGGGTTATTTTTTCCAATGTGCATTACTTTACACTTATCCACATTAAATTTCATTTGCCATTTGGATGCCCAATCACTTAGTTTTGTGAGATCTTTTTGAAGTTCTTCACAATCTGCTTTGGTCTTGACTATCTTGAGTAGTTTAGTATCGTCTGCAAACTTAGCTACCTCACTATTTACCCCTTTCTCCAGATCATTTATGAATAAATTGAATAGGACTGGTCCCAGGACCGACCCTTGGGGAACACCACTAGCTACCCTTTTCCAATCTGAGAATTTACCATTTACTCCTACCCTTTGTTCCCTGTCTTTTAACCAGTTCTCAATCCATGAAAGGACCTTCCCTTTTATCCCATGACAACTTAACTTACATAACAGCCTTTGGTGAGGGACCTTGTCAAATGCTTTCTGGAAATCTAAGTACACTATGTCCACTGGATCTCCCCTGTCCACATGTTTGTTAACCCCTTCAAAGAACTCTAATAGATTAGTAAGACACGATTTCCCCTTACAGAAACCATGTTGGCTATTGCTCAACAGTTTATGTTTTTCTATGTGACTGACAATTTTATTCTTAACTATTGTTTCAACTAATTTGCCCGGTACCGACGTTAGACTTACCGGTCTGTAATTGCTGGGATCCCCTCTAGGGCCCTTTTTAAATATTGGCGTTACATTAGCCGACTTCCAGTCTTTGGGTACCGAAGCCATTTTAAGGGACAGGTTACAAATCTTAGTTAACAGTTCCGCGACTTCACATTTGAGTTCTTTCAGAACTCTTGGGTGAATGCCATCTGGTCCCGGTGACTTGTTAATGTTGAGTTTATCAATTAATTCCAAAACTTCCTCTAGTGACACTTCAATCTGTGACAGTTCCTCAGATCTGTCACCTACAAAAGCCGGCTCAGGTTTGGGAATCTCACTAACATCTTCAGCCGTAAAAACCGAAGCAAAGAATCCATTTAGTTTCTCCGCAATGACTCTATCATCTTTAAGCGCTCCTTTTGTATTATCATCATCAAGGGGCCCCACTGGTTGTTTGGCAGGCTTCCTGCTTCTGATATACTTAAAAAACAATTTGTTATTACCTTTGGAGTTTTTGGCTAGCCGTTCTTCAAACTCCTCTTTGGCTCGTCTTATTACACTCTTGCACTTAAGCTGGCACTGTTTGTGCACCTTTCTGTTTGCCTCACTAGGATTTGACTTCCACTTTTTAAAGGAAGTCTTTTTACCTCTCAGTGCTTCTTTTACATGGTTGGTGAGCCATGGTGGCTCTTTTTTGGTTTTTTTACAGTGTTTCTTAATTTGGGGTATACAGTGAAGTTGGGCCTCTATTATGGTGTCTTTAAAAAGCGCCCATGCAGTTTTCAGAGATTTCACTTTAGTCACTCTACCTTTTAGCTTTTGTTTAACTATCCCCCTCATTTTTGTATAGTTCCCCCTTTTGAAATTAAATGCCACAGTGTTGGGCTGTTGAGGTGTTCTTCCCCCATATCCATCCCACTACATCCATATATATTTATTTAAGCACTGATATAGCTTATATAGTCACATTCTTAATTTTTACTATGTTAGGAAATAGTGATTTGTGTGTTTTTTATTTATGAGAGAATTAATATTTTATTCATGACTTTATCAAACTACATTTGGATAGAAATTGATGTTCAATTAGAAATGCACAACAAAGCATTTTAAATTTGTTTATAACAGCTAAATAAAATTACCTTAGACATGATGGATATAGAGGGGGAAAAAAGTTTAAACAAACATGTTTTTCATTCAAAACTAAATCATTTATTCAACAAAATATTTGTAATTAGTACTGACTGTCTCGCCACCATGTCTTTCAACTTTAGAACTTTATCATCTCACACCCAGCTTTTATTCACAGATTGGAAAAGGAAAATAAAAACCGTCCTGCTTTTTCACAACTCCCAGCCAGTTCTTAACTTTCAATGAACTACTAATTGAAATGAAATTGGTTGAATTGAATTAATCAAAATGAAGAAAGTATTCTCTCCACATCCGAAAAAGGCTGGTGCAAATAAACTCTGGCTCCAGGTGCTTAGCCAGTGATTTCCATCAATTCAGCAGTTTGACCTTCTTTAAAACTTAAGCAATGAACATGTACTGCTTAATATTTTTTAATTATAAAGAAGCAATTATTACAGCAATTTAGGTCTCTATACAGGTTATAATAATTGCAATTTTAATTTGAAAAGTTTCTTTTTAAAATAAATGTACTTAATTTTATTTGAATAAAAAAACGAGCTGTAATTTTTTCTTTTGTTTGCATATAAAAAAAATAATCAGTGATTTTAATCCATGCTAGACAATTCTGCCTAGAAACTGAAGGAGAACATCGACTTGGAGAATATACTAGATCAATAATGAGATTTGCCACAAAATTCTTGCTATTCATTTAATGTTAATTTGAAGAATGATCACATACTCTGGCTCAAAACAATTTCTGTATTTAATGTAGTAATTATCTATGTACATTGTTGCATTTCTTCGCTTTACTTTATCATCGTCACTGTGGGTCCTACTTAATTACAGAGAAGCGAAGATGAGGGAAATAATTTCTAAATAAAGTACTGGAGAGCTCTGAAAAGACAATAACACGAGAACAGTAAGTTATGTGCATGCCTTCCATGAGGCTAATATGGTGTAGAATTGAGAAAGCCACACAATCATGGCTAAAAAAACTGAAAAGCTAATTCAATGCCATGGGCTGCATAAATTGCACAGAATTTTCACTATTAAGTTCCTAATCAAGATCATTTTCCATCTATTTTTCAGCAGCACCAAGAGTGTAGAGTTTTAGTAAGCACATACCAGGCATATCAGCATTAAGTGGCTCACTGTGGCCACGCCAGAACGCACCATGAGTTGCCTACAGTGCAGGGCCGGCTCGATCATATACACGAACTAGGCGGTCACCTAGGGTGTCAGGCTTTAAGGAGCGCCAAATCAGATGGAAGTGCAATTTTTTCCTCTATTTCAAACAAATACATTAATATGTTCATTCTAGACGTTCTGATTTTTTCTATATTGAATGTGGAAGGGAGGGGCATCAAAGTCATAGCTCGCCTGGGACACCAAAAATCCTTGAGCCGGCCCTGCTAGTGTGTTTTCATGTGGTGCTTTTCAAACAACCCCGCAGTAACATGAATCAGGGAACTTACAGTGAACGGTAGCAGCGTCCACAATCACACACTAGGTTTCCACACTTCTAGCACAGCCGAAAGCAGTGTGTAGATAAGCCCCAAGGTTATTCCTCACGAGAGCAGCAGTACAATTCTTAGATTTTGTTTCTCTGCAGCCTTCCTATCACCATTAGCAGCGTTTCTGGTGCACAGAGGATCCAAACATAATATTCCAGGAGAACATTCTCCTCACCGCTAAGACTATATAGTATATTTGTCACCAACCTATAAAGCAGTAGTAGAAAAGATAACCTGGGATAGGACTCTCTGTAGCTCAGTTATGAAAAATCAGCAAGTGGTGTAAAAGCAGAAGGAAAAATGGTGATACTTTGTAATCAGTGGGTATTAGAACCCCAAAGACATCAAAAGTTTTACTTCCAACCACAGCAGACTGCAGTCACCACAGTAGCAAAATATTTTTAGTAGAGTGAACTGGAATACAAAGCAGATCAGATTTTTAAAGACATAATTCTTGCCCCAAATGGTCAAAAAGCATATATAAGGCACACCCTATTCAGAAGAGCCAACCCAAGGAACACCACTAAGGACTAAAAGGCTCAGGGCAAACTCAGTTAATAGCCAGCAAACAAACGTCAGTCTCAGAGACCCAGCTAAGAATGGAGAGGAAGTGAACCGTGCCTGGTATTTTGAAAACAACTGATTGCTAGAAACATTCAGATCTACACAGCACTGAAAACCGCTACTAAAATTGGCATTTTAAAGATGACTGAGGGCACAGCGCCCTCTCGTGTGTAGGACCCATTGTAATTCTAAAGAGTGCGTCGCCATCAGACTAGCTCAGTTGGCACACATCAGCAGGACAAGAGGGAAGAGTATGTTTGTTTACTTTGCTTTCTGGAGATAGGTACTGAACCAAGCAGGCAGAGAAATCTAAGAGCCTGCAATAGGTACATACTCTGCAAATGACCATCTGGGGCACCAAGTGTGACTCTCAATGCCAGCCATCTCAAATGTACTGAGTGCAAGCACACAGATTTCTTTTCTAAACAACCCTCCAGACTGACACCGGCACCTAAGAGCCGAGCAAGGCTGTTTCCTTTTCACACATCACTACCAATAATTACCGTGAGGAAGAGGGTTCTCCAGGAACACTTGGAAAAAAAGCAATACACATTTTTGTGACTAGAATATAAGATCTCATTTTGAATACACAGAGATGAGATTTGCTGAGAAAGGAAGGGTGACTTTCCAGAAGAGAAATGCACTTCAAATTCTATCAACTCCCATACAATACCACCAGAAACATGTCAAACCTTCTGTCTGCCGTATATCTGTGACTATTCTCCAGAAGCTGCAGGGAAGACAAATGATGGTTTGAAAAAAACGCTGTGATGCTTTGCGCTGCTGTTGTATTAAAAAACTTGAGTGTGTCAGAGAGATTTTCAAACCCATGTCAGGTGACCTTTTTCTAAAAAAAAGAACAGGTTCTGGCTAAGAACATACATTTGGCTCCCTCTTCAGGGGTGTCAATCTCATTTGCTATGGCAGGCCAGATTTGACATAAATGTATTTCAAGTGGGCCGTACGTACCATAAATCAAATTACTACGGCACTCTCACAGCATCACAGAGTGCTGTGCATGTGAAACTGCGCTCCACAATACCTCTCTCTCTCCCGCTCCTCCCCCTAACCGAGAGAGAGAGTGGATTACGGAGCGCAGTCTCGCATACCCACTGCTCCGCGATGTCACGAGACCCGACACTCTCGCAGCATTGCAGAGCACTGGGTGTGCGAGAACACACTCTCTTTCTGTTAGGGAGAGTGTGCTCCCATGGAGGGCAGTCATGGGCTGGATGAAGGAGGTTTGCGGGCTGCATGTTTGACACCCCTGCTCTATCTGACCGAAGGGCTGGATTCCTGTGCAAGATTTCTTAGGACTCGCACAGGTTTTGTTTTGCACGGTGCAGGAAATGAAAGGTATTTTACCAATATTTGACTAGTCTAAGACAGCAGTTTACGTCAGTATTTAACACAACTGCATCCTTTCATCAATCACCTCACACTCAGTCCAACTATGGAGTCAGCAGGGGCCCTGGAAGAAAAGGATGGTCACAGATTGTTTCCCCAGAATGGAAATACAACCCTCACCTTTTCAGGTCCAGGGAAAGGAGAGTACTGCAGAAAGCCTGTGTTTAGACCAGTGTTTCTCAACCTTTAGTGCAGCGTTTTTCAACTGCTGTGTCATGACAGCAACAGCGATGAGTATGTTGCAGCAGGAAAGCGCCCCCCCCCAGGTCTGGCTCTTTAGATGCTACTGCCATTCTTCCCGCGTTTAAAGGGCCAGGAGCAAAAAAGCAGCCCTGAGGACTTTCAGCGGTGGCGCTTTGATCAAAGCGCCGCTGCCAAAAGCTCTCCAGAGCTGCATTTTTTCTGCTGGCCCTTTACAGCTGGCAGTCTTAAAGGACAAGCAGGAAAAAAAGCAGCCCCTCCTCCCCCACAAGCACTGGGCAGTGAAGGGCTTTTTTCCTGCTGGCCCTGCACGCACCTGACCAAGTGGGTTGCAGCCCATGAAAGCTTATGCTCGAAGACATTTGTTAGGGCTAGTCTACACTGGAGGTGGGGTTGTAATTCAATTTTAGGTTGTTGAATTACAAAAGGTGAAGGCAAGAGATTACAGCAAATTGCAGCTTACTCAGGGTCTCACATCCCCACTGCCCACGTTACTTCCTGAAATGCATTGCACTGTGGGTAGTAAACAGGAGCTGGTGGGAAGGCAGTCATCCTCTGCTCACTTTCCCTCCCCTCTTCTCCAAAGGAAAAAAAAGCAGGAAAAGCTTTCCTTGATGTTTCTCAGCCATAGACAGAACAGACAGACACAGTGCTGCACGCAGAGACAATTAACTGAAAACTTCCCGGGAATGCAAGCAGAGGAGCAGCTATGTTGTCATGGTAAAGGGGAGAGGAAAAACCGGTAGAGCTACATTCTGGCTACAGGGACCTAAATTCGAATTGTAGATTTCGACCTCAGTGCTGCACCATTTGCAGGAGTGATGTTGGATTGAATTACAGCTCCATTTTTTTTCCAATGTACTGATACTTCTGTCAGGCACTCAAGAGACTGCAGGGATGATCATGATTCAATTATTTAAACAGAAAGCTAGACAGGAAGGCTGGTCCAGTGGTTAAGGCATTAGCCAGGCACTCAGGAGACCTGGAGTCAATTCCTGCCTCTGACAGACTTCCTATATCACCTTGAAAAAGTCACTTAGTGCCTCAGCTCCTATCTGTAAAATGGGAATAAAAGCCCTTCCCTTCCTAACAGCGGTGTTGTAAGGATGAAAACAATTCAAGACTAGGACAAAGGTCCTCCACCTGTGGAGCGCACCCCCCTAGCAAGGCACAGGAATGTTGGGGGGTGTGCAACAGAAGTCGAGCCAAACTCTGGGAGCAGTGCCCTCTTCTCCCTGGGTGCAACCCTACTCATGGCTGCTGCCATGGCCACCAGCCAGAGTTCCCCACTCAGCCCCTGACACCCAGCTGCTGTTCCCTGCTCAACCCCTAGCTGCTGGGGCCATGGAGTTGGCCCCCGGCTACCAGCCATTCTTTCTGACTGAGACACTAGAGCCCCACCCCCAGCCCCACCTGGGAGGAAGGGATACAGAAAGGGGTGAGGGAGATGACCTAAAAAGTTTGGGGACCACTGTACTATAGCAAAGAGTGCCAGGTAAGTACTTAAGAGAGAGAGTAATGATGTACGAAAGTCTAACTATGCTCTTGAAGGTAAGAGTAAGAAAGAAAGAAGGCCCTGGAAGCAGAAGCCACCTCAGTTTCTGAATTACCATAAACATCATTAATCTAGAGCTCCAACCCTAACAGGGACTCAAGAATACGTAAGTGACATTCACAGAGTACAAGCAAACAAACTAAATGGTCCAAGATGCAGAGAATTCTTCTGGTCTATTTTTAGCAGAACACCACATGGATGATGCTCCCATTGGTACAACTTACAACCACCAAAATGGATTATTGGGAGGGAAGGAAGATGGAGCCTCTAAAAATATACCCTATTAAGTCAATCTACATGCAAATGAGAAGGAGGAGATGGAAAGATATGAGTGAACATGCCAAATCTCAGGGTAACAACATAACTAAGGCGCTGCCAAAAAACCCCATTACAGAGTTTCATGTCTCAGAAACTGGATTGCATCTTTCTACAAATTAAAGACAGATTGTAAAGAGAAGGACAGAGCTGGAAACTTTGTTGCTCATCAAATTAAAAGCAAGAGCCTTATTCATAAAAAATAATTATGTGGCTAAAACACATTTTTGTTCAAAAGTTTGCATGCGCAATTTGAGGTGATTGTTCTTGTGATTCATAGAGGAACTATGGGCTTAACATGATCTGCTGCAGCATTTGGGGGATATTCCAAGCGAAATGAGCATCGCAAATGCCCCCTTCTTGCACAAAAGAGTGGTCACATGATCAGCAGCTGGAGCTGTTTAAGGAAATACCAGGGCAAGCTATTTTGTAGCATTCCCTGCAGCTACATGACAACACACAGAAAAAACCTTATTCCATTTCAGATATCCAGCTGCCTCAGAGCTCAATGCCCATCCCTCCTTTCTGTGCAGCTTTTCAGCATCCTTCTTAACTTGCAAAGTCCATTTTTAGAAAGAGGTGGAGGAGCAGGAAGCAGGTGAACACTAGGAAAAAATGTGAGTGGATGCTGTGAAACAGGAGTAATTTCACTCATTTTCTGGATCTAATATTTTAAAAAGAATATAGGTGCAAACACATGGAAAGGTCCCCTCCATCTCAATGCAACCCTCTTACTCTGGGAAAGAGCTGTTTAACTAAGAGGTAGGTTGCTTCCAAGAAAAATGACAATTTTGGGACCAAAAAGATTCCACCCTCTGCAGAATAAACAGCTGCATAAAGTCACCACAGTACCTTCTTATATCCTCTTTGTTTCTAAGTTTTTAGTGGATGTAGTTTGTTTCTCTCGTAGTTAACTTTGCTCTCGCTTTAAAAGCCCTAATCTGCTATATTCTGTTAGGAAGTTTGGACGTTCAAGAACCAATTTCTAGAGTTTTCATAGAATTCCTCATCTGTTTTCATTTTCTTCATATGCACTTCTCTATTCAGGGTCACAGCTCCAAAACCTGTTGTTCTACAATAACCGCTTTTGCTGGCATTAGTAAAGTTTGCATTTTCTCTTAGGGAAAGTGTAAATAGTGTTTTAAAGGGCAATAACATTGTCTTATTTTAATGTTATTGGTATTCCTATTGCACCCTACCAACACGATTGATATGACATGAACATTCTGCCCCAAAAGGTTTTCAACTTATCGCTGGGGCAGATTCAAGATGGTGCAACATGACCAGAGTTCTTTTTGCAAAGCTAAGAGTGAGATTCCAACCCTCAGTCTGAACTAAGTTTTTTCCTAGTGCCAATGGCAGATTAAAACTGTCAGTGAGGTGCTTCAAACCCCATAACTGGTCAGTGAAAACATGAGATGGGGTAATGCTTTGGGTGAAACGGCAGAACTTTCAATCAGTAGTATATAGTAATGACACAAAAAACCTCCTCTTGTGCCAGGGCCAGGTAGACTGACTCAGGTTCAATCATGTCTAGTATTAGTTTCATCTTACACACAGAGGGAAAGATGTGAAATGCTATATGAGCTATACTGTGCATTGTGTGCATCCAAGAAAGAATATAGAAATGGTTCCGTTTAACACCACACATATCTGTGTTATGAGAGTTAAGCAAAGAGCAGGATTGGGGAATGTCACTCATTTTCTTTACATCAAACAGCAGAAATCAAATGATTCTCTTCCAGTAGATTCCTCTGCAAAAAACTCTGGAAATTTGGATTTAAATTCTTCTAAGAACTCAAGTGCTGAAGCCTAATGACTGAGAAGGAAGCTGCCTTCAGACGGGTGAAAATACCACCTCTCCTTTTTATAAACTTGGGACAGCCTTTGAACTGCCTTTTATAAGCACATGTATTTTGTTAATTCCTCATAGGTTATCCCCGGGTAAGACAAGGAGGGTGATTTCCTAATCCCATTGAGGAGGTGGCATAAACTCCAGTAAGTGAATGAATATTTATAATCTCCTTCCCCTCATCTTTACGTTTGCCACTCCTGGAATAGTTCCATGCACTAAATTTCCTCTATAGAGTCTCTTGTTCCAACTACTTCCAAATTCAGACAGATAATGCAAAAAATGCTATGAGGAGCCTGATCTCCATCGGGAATTAAGTTAGCAATTATACACAGTTAGAAAGGAGATCACTGCCGAGATCAAAAAGAGCAACATTTTGCTTCAGATAAGCAACAGAATGAGGGCACCATGTATCAGAAAGTGTAGGTTCATCCACCTCCCACAAAAGACCTCTGCCCTCAAAGTTACAATTAGTCTTCCGCATTGACTCTGCGAAGAGTTGAGCCCCATCAGGCAAAGTTCCAAACCTTGGGTATCCAGAGCACGCCAGAAGCCCAGGGGATTTTGCTTGTTTGGTTGATGGTTCGTTTTCTTCCCCACCCCGACTTAAGCTCACTTCAAATCTCAGCAGCTCACTCAGTCCACTCCCTGCACTCTTCAGTAGTCCATATTAGAAATGAGAACTCTTCTGTCAGGCAAGCTACAAAGCTCCCAAAGGAACAGGTATTAAAAATCACAAAATATTGGCAATCCTGTGAGACAAATCCTGTGAGAAAATAAACTAGAGCTAACTGTTTCAGGCCAATCCTGCACTGATTAGCATACCTGTTGACAACCCTGATTTAGCAAATGTCCAAGACCACCACTCCTCTCACATTCAAAGGAATGCTACTCAACTCCCCGCACACGGTAAATGCTTGCATTACAGACACAGCTTCATTAGAAAGAAACAGAAATTACAAAAGGCAATTGCCAAAGGGATAACCATGTAAATCTAGTTCAGCAAAACAAACAAGGAGTCTTGGGGCACTTTTAAAGACTAAAATTTATTTATCGCATTGGCTTCCGTGGGAGAAAATCCCACTTCGTCACATGCTTTGAAGATGGGGAACTGACAAGATATGACAACATCCAGGATAAACTTTACTACATTAACTTAAGCCTACTGAATTAAGTAGTTTAGGAGTCCATTGTATTAAACTTGCAAATATTTATGTATTATTGTGAGGAAATTGCAGCAGCGGCTTGTGTAAAGGAAAAACGACGAAAGCTACCTATTACAACCGAGACCCACCTGGGATCTTTTTTTCAGATTCAGTTTGGGTGTATAATTCACTCACAATTTTTACAGTATGGGATGCTTATGGATTTACATCCTCAGATGGAGCTCCACTCATCTATCACTTCTGCAATACACTGGCAAACTGGCTCTTCAAGTCAACACTTCAGAACAGTGGACCCACAGTCCAGAAGGTGCAAGCTCATGGTAAACTGGGACCGTATGTTCAGGAAAATTATTGTGCTGGTTTGTCAGGCAAGAAGGAACCTTGCAGTGGAGATCTATGGGATGAGCCTAGGCAAATAAATCCCATGGCAAGTTTAAATTTGATCCCAATAGGAGCAGCAAGGAACAACTCAGAACGAGTAGCAGATCTAAAGTCAATGCCTCTCAGGAATCCATTGTAGTCAACATATGAATGTTTATGTATTGTTATGGGACTGCATGGAACTTCTTTAGGAGGAAGACATGATTAATGCATCTCTGGCAGCCATTATGAACTTCGAAGAACTGCTTGGGACAATACATGTGAAGTGGGTTTCCTAGGAGGTACTTGGTAGACCTTTTGAAGCTATGCCTTAGGGAGAAAAACCCAGTTTAATAAATACCTGCTCCTGGAAACTCAAAATCAAAGACCACCACGCTATATCCCAAGGCTCAACAAAACTGGCTCCCAGCTAGGCACTGGCAATTTTATTTTTGGGCGCCAGAGGGCACTGCTCGACTGCACTTCCGCAGCAAAGCTAAGCGCCAGGCTACAAACCCTGCTCGTCATGGCATCTCGGCACCGAGGTTTGTCAAGCCCTGCTATATACAGAATGAGTTCATGCTTTCAGGACAGGGCTTGTCCTGAGCAAAGGATGCTATGAACTGAAAACCACAAGACAACCTTTAAGTGGAGTCTGAAGGACGACTCACCTGCCATCTTGGAGCTGGGGTGATCTCTGGTAAGCTTATTAGCATGACTGATTCTTTTACTGTTTTAATATATTTTCTCTGTACCATTTTTATCTTAAGAATAAAATGTGCTTCCTTAGAAAGAACTGTGTGGTAAGTCTTGGCAATTACTCTGCTATTAGTCTTTGAAGAGAAAGCAAAGGGCGGATGCTGGGTGCATTCAGGACCCCAGTCAGAAAAGAGAGATGTCTCCACACTTGAGGAGCAATGGTTGCAGAGCCAGAAGCCTTGAGTTGGCGCCCTTGCTGTATCACAGAGGGGGAAACGGGTCTGGTTGCCCTGAACTGTGACAATCAGGTACTTTTGTGAGTATACGATCTTGCTCATCAGGAGCTCTCATTGTACTAACTGCAATCATATCCCCACAGGGTAAAAAGCTACCAGTGCCTTCATATTAGTCCCTAATATTAAGACCAAACAATCGAGGTTATTCAAAATAATATATTGACGGTTTTACCGCTGGGGAAACTGAGGGGTTCAATACCTGCCCAAAGACAAAAATGTTTACTTAAAATGCTGCCAAGCACAAGAGAGAGTTTACTCCAGGGAAAGTGACTGTCACAGGTTGCCAGGCACTCTTAATAGCAAGGAAAGAAATGCATTTTTTCAGACAGATGCAGCAAGCAAGCATTAACTTCCAGCTCACTCCAATTTAGCCAGAATAGGCTCTGCCTTTCTTCCAGCATTTTGGGTATATAAGAGAAAAGCCAGGAGTTTATTAGATGGATGCGTTTTGTGTTACCTATCACTGTAGTCACATCTAATCCTGACATTCCATGCAGACAGATGCTGAAATGCTGCCTCTGGAAAGCTCACATCAAGACAGATCATAATTCTACCTGAAACACAGCATCTTCTGTGCTGTAGTACCTGCTGGAGAAGGAAAAAGAGTGAAGGGACTTGGGAGAGTACCCTTTGATACTCACAAGATCAAGTTATATTCTCTAAAGATGAGAGCTCAAAGAATAGGTGGATGCAACACTGACAGAGAAAAGAAGTCAGTACCAAATATGAATTTGTGTATTATAATTACATTACTAATCACAAACAGGGGGACATGGAACAGATTTGCAGTGGCTCTTCATGTGTAGCAGCATATAAACTACTTGATACAATACTGCCTCCTGAAGGCTCATATGAACTGGTAGTGCCTGAGAAAAACAACCCTAACACAAAGCAAACTTTTTCAGTATTATTTCCAGTGAATAAGGCAATGGCCTTACACTGCAACATAGAGAAGGTTTGAACTCAGGCTCTATCCTAATACACCACTTCCATTTATATACAAATCACATTGACCCCAGATCCCAGGGAATGGATGTTCCGAACCTGAGTCAAGCTGGAATTAAGAGTTCAAGCCCTATTATTTCGCAGTAGAGATGCAGCCACACAGGAGCTGTGCTCTGGGAGTCCACCTAAATACTCCACAAGCCAGCTTTCTTTATCCAATAGACAGTCAAGTTTTCACACACTGCACCTTGAACGAAAGACTAGAGTAGCAACCTTTTGGGAGGGCGCTAGGAAGTCTGGGATCTCAGCGGTTGGACTTGGGCTCTCACAATACTTTTACAACAGATTTCAAATCACGGGTCGGAACCCAGTACTGGGTCACGCTGCTGCCGCCAAAAGACTGGGTTGCATTGCTGAAAGATCTAAGTGTTAGGTTGCGGGCCTGTGAGTCTTTTACATAGTGAATTTCCTATTCCACTTTATTTTCCCTTTGATGCACGTCTACTCCTTTACCAGAAATTCATTTCAAAGATCTCACTGTACTTCTGTCCGTGACTGTCATATGAAAAATATTCATTTATAAGGTCCTTCCATAACTAGTCATTTAAGTGGGCTCCACTGTAAATCGTTACCAGATTTCTCAGGAACAAAAAACTAAGCTACCCAAAAACACACAGTTTGTTGTTGTTGTTTTTTTTAAATGCCATGCCTCCCTGCATTTATACTAAAACTGAATGAACTGGAAACTTGGAGATCACTGAATACAACATAACTTCATTTTACCTAGCACTTGAAACAAACTATCCTAAATGTGTTAGGGAATTCATTAATACAAGACAGAAGCTTGGGGTGGAAGAAGAAACCTAAGAGTTTCTAGTCCATCTCCCTATCAGAGCAGGATTCTCCATGTTAATGCAGGATGACGTTGGATATGGTATAAATTACGGCACACAGTAGTGTAAATAATATAGTGACGTTAAACTTTCAGTAAAAATAACAGAGGAAGAGGCTGCAGAGAAGACGTGCGCTGAGATAAGGGCTTGAATGAGATGGAAAATTGATGAAGTGGGGAGATTCAAGCAAGCTATTCCAAGGAGCATGACTCACCGATGGGAAGGCTCTCATAACTACAGCCATCAGGTCTCCTGAAAGGGTTGTCTCCTTTTGGCATTATGAGTGGGCAGACCTTGGGAAAGTATCGCCACTGAGATACCAAAGCTGCCTCCTACTCTGGCCGTACTAGAAACCTTTCCTCCATGGAGAAGTGATGCACTGGCCAGGCTGAGGAAGACCCATATGGTTCAGAGAGGATGTACATTAATGCCCAAATGTAAAAAAGCAATTTGAGTTGCCCAAGGCAGAAAACAAGGTTCTCTCACCTTAGAAACAGAGAGGTTTTTAATTTTCAATGGCTGGGGATCTCTTGCCAGTTGTGGAAAGCAAAGTAGGGGAAGGGTCTCCCAAAAGAAAGGCAAGCTAACCCACCCCCAGAAATGACCCTTCACGGTGCAAACTGACTGACGTATGACACATACATGACATTATGGCTGCAGGCTGCATCTGTGAGAACTCACTTGCTGAACCCAGTTCCCCCGTTGCCTAGGTCACCTAGAACGTGCAGCCCCTGCCATCCCTCAAGAAATGGGACGAGCAGATAAGTGTGTCAGTCAGTAGTAGGAGCTTCATAGCCACTAACCCAGGATCACTTGCAGAAAGCCAACCCTCATCTCCAGGAGCAACATCCTGCTCTGTGCCTGGTGTGAACTCACTGGCCTGGGAGTGGAAAAGGCAGAGCTTTCTTCAGAGTGGGTCTGGAAAGCAGCTTTGTTTCCCCTTTCTTGGGTATATCATGTTTATCTCAAATTGAGTCTGCTCCAGGGAGCTCTTGAAATCAGGTCAGCACCATTATACTGATAAACTTAACTGAAGAAAGTTAATTCAGAGAAGAAATTTCTAGCTTCCGAAAGAACATTTTTGAATAAACATGGAAATCAAATGTTTCAAAGATGTCAGGGACAGAAACTTTCCAGTACAGCTGTGAAGGAAGAACTGGTCACTTAGCGCAGCTTATCTCTCAACTAGCAACAAAGTCTGTGTCTGCCCCCAATCTCCACAGAGACTGGAAACCCAAACTGAAGATCCCTGGACCTGGATATGAAGAAAAGCTGCCAAACATCAAGCAACATACCACACACGATGAAAACAGAGGAAATGCAGGAAAGTCAACACTAGAGTCATCTGTGAAAAATAGATCATCATGGTCTCTCAATGGAACACAGCAGAAAGCCACTGTCAAAGCAACACCATTAAATGCAGGCAGTGCTATCTCCAGGAGTCCCTGTTTTCCAGAAGAGTGCCCATTTACCTTTTCCATGACTCATCAACATGCAAGGTCACATCCTTCCCATGCCTTATCAGTTCTTACTGAGGATGTTGAGCCACATAGAATTTCTTCAAAAATTACCCAGAAAATACATCAAAAACCAGAACAGCTCTAGAAAAACCGTGTCTTAAGAAACGCAGGAGGTACTGATCTAAGCTAAAGCCCTTAGTTTCCTGTATCATTGGTATAGGACCTAATCTACTGCCCCATTACTGACAATTTCTGTTCAGCATGTTCTATCCTGCATGCTGCTCTCCTGGGACGTGAGAACAAGATACTATTGACTACTGCTGAATGCTTATTACTGTAAATGCTAAGTGAGATGTCTGATCTTCACACTCTATGAATGGCATTTGTTTAAAAGGCTAAATCCAAAATCTTCACAAGGATCAGCGAAAAAGAATCCCTGCCAGGCAGCTCAGGAAAAAATGGGCAAAAGTCTGTTTACACAGAAAATAGTTTAACTCTCAGTGGGAAACTCAAATAAATCAAGCAACTTTTAACACAAAGATGTCTAAACTCTTGAGCCCCGGGCAAAGTGACCCCATAAATAAGAGTGATTTATGCCCATCTCCATTACAAGAAAACATTGAGAGCCTTACTATTACATTAGGAGCTGCAACTCCCAGCAACAGAGTGTCTCACTAGAAGAGAAATGGGCATTCTTACCTTTGGCCATTTAGGATTTAGGAGTCGTGCTTTTATTGCATCATCCAATGCCCTGTCATATTGCTGGATTTTCATGTATGCTGCAGATCGATTACTGTACAGGATGCAATTCTGAGGGTCAACTCCCAGTGCTTCATTGTACAGCGTAATAGCTGTATGAAAATCTCCATCATGACAAGCCTGGTTGCTCTGACGAACTTTCTCAACAAACTCAGTCTTGCTCAGCATGGGGCTGTCAGGGCTTCTGCCTCCAAAAGATTTTGATCCAAAGAGAGGAAGCTGCAGACAGAAAAGGCTATTAACCAAAAGTAGTGATTACTCACTTTGATTTAATTTTATTAAATATTTTAACAGTAGAAAAAAAAGTATAGCATAGGAGAAAACCATCAGCATTAAAGCATGAGAACTTCTTCCAGTTTTTAAACTAGTTATTTATTGGTCCTTTTGTAAGCCTTTTGTGCCAGATGTGGCAAAAACTTTCCCAGGAAGCATTATCAGCAAACAATTCCTCCTGATATTAAGAAAAATGGTTATCTTCTCCAAACACAAGACTGTTTAATACATATTTGCAACTTACTGAAATTCACATGCTCATTCAGTTTTTGCTTAAATACAGCATTATTACTTGACTCTTATCACTTCAAGTACATCAACTGGTTAGAGTGGAGGAAGGGAAGTGTGTGCAAATTGGGAGGTTTTGGAAAATCAATGGGTTTGGTAGGTAGGTCAGCAAATACAAGAGTGCGTGAAGATTCACTGAGCTGTCATTAAGCAAGTCTGAATGTGTACGCATACTTGTACAGAGAGGCTGATGAACAGGTGCGCACCAATTAGTGCCTATGAAGTGTCTACATCATGTCAAGAAAAGTTTAAGAGCGAGGGTAGACAGGTAATCTCTGCACATATATTTGGGGACACAGCCTAAAGAATCATACTGTCCACTTGTTCATCAATGCTGTAGACTTCCCAACTTCAGGCAGGTGTGATAGTATCGGAGAGCACAAAAGTGAAGAGACTGTAATTATAGGAGAACCTCAGCATTAAACACATCAGAATTATGACCAGATCTGTCAACCGCACACCCTCATTTGGAACAGGAAATACACAATCAGACAGCAGCAGAGACAAAAAAGAAAATACAGTACAGTGTTAAACAAACTACTAAAAATAAAGGAAAAGTTTAAAAAAGATTTGACAAGATAAGGAAACTTTTTGTGCTTCTTTCATTTAAATTGAAGTAGTTAAAGGCAGCATTTTTCTTCTGTATAGTAAAGTTTCAAAGCTGTGTTAAGTCAACATTCAGTTGTGAACTTTTTAAAAACCAGCCATTAAGCTTTGTTCAGAGTTGTGAACATTTCAGAGTTACGAACAACCTTCATTCCTGAGGTGTTCCTAAATCAGAGGTTCTACTGTCCACCGTTTAACATCTTTCCATTACAAGCCTCTAAGGAAGCAAAGAAAGCAGTAGTTCTAATTCCAAAGGCTATATTGTATATTGATAATTTAGTAACAGATATTATGGGGACACATTATTCAGAGATTCTTGTATCAACTGTAAAAATGTTATGTATGGGTTAGGTATTGTAGTCTAGCACCCTGGGGGAGCGCTAGGAATTCCCTGCAGTAACTAACATCGTGGTGGGGGAGAATAATCCCACAGGGGAAACCGCATGTAATCATTTAACCATGTTCAAGAGACCGACAAAGAAACTGTGCAAACTGACCAGCCTGACATAGCGAAGGGATCTCTCACCTGATACAAGATTGCCATAACCCAGGGACCGTACAAGTACCAACCTCGCACTGGTGCTTCAGGAAACTAGCTAGATTCCCTGGGTTACCTCCCCTGACCCATTGACTTAATATTTGCTTGGACATGGGGACCTTCCGGGCCTCCTTGCTGGGGTGCTCCTTGATTTCTGACAGTCGATTGGGTGTGGTAATGCCCAGTTAAATCTTCCCCTTCTGGCAGGGTCTTTTTTCCCCCCTCAGGCCTCCAGGCCTGGGAAAGATCCTTTGTCCCCTTCTTTCCCCCTCCTCCCCAGTTTTTGTACCTGCAGGGTTCACCCTGGCCAGCGTTCTGCTCCACCTACATCCTTCTGCCTTCTAACAGCATCTTGCCTCTTCACACGCCTCTGGCAGCTCTCCTCACTCTCACACTCCAGCTACACCCTTTCGCTGGAGGGGAGGCTTTTAACAAATCCTGGCTAGGGGCTCGATTAGCTCCAGGTGTGCTAAATAACCTGGAGTAACCTGTGCCCAACTATCAGGAGAAAAGGGGCAGCTGAGCCTGGGGCTGAACTGATATAATGGCCAACTAGAGCTCTCTGGAAACCATCCAGTCTGACACTGTCAGTAAATTCCATAGAGAGGGCTGTCAATCTCATTTGCTATGGCGGGCCAGATTTGACTCAAGTGGGCCGTACATATCATAAATTGAAATACTATGACATTCTCACGCATCATGGAGTGCTGTGTATCCGAAACTGCACTCCACGACACCTCTCTCTCTCTCTGTTGGGGAGAGAGCGTGGTCTCACAGAGCGCTGTCTCGCATACCCAGCACTCCATTACGTCATGAGACTTGATGCTCTCACGGCACTGGGGACGCAAGACCACTCTCTCTCTCTCTCAGGAAGAGGGTGGTGCTGTGGAGCGCAGTCATGGGCTGGATGGTAGAGGTTTGCGGGTCACAAATTTGACACCTCTGCCATAGAGCCAATGCTTCCTGGCATGGCTGAAATGATCTTGCAACTGTCCACTTGTTCAGATAAAACATGGCAACAGTGTTCTATGTGAGACCTTTTATCACCTCCTCCTTGATGGCAGACAATCATCTCACAGGTCTGATGAACGGGTAGGAGCTCCAGCACGTTTATATGGAATGTAACTTCTTGGGGTGACCCAAGAATTGAGCCTGAAGCTGAACAAGATGGGCCCCCAGCTTTTTATAGATGCATCCCTTACCAGATTTACAGTCACTCTAGTGCAATAACTAGGGTGGAATTTATACACACACAATCACTTGATGGAAAAAATCACAATATTTACCATTGGGCTAGTGTCAAATCTCAGCACTAAAAAACTGAAGAGAACTGGGTTGGGGGCTTTGGTAGATGAAATTATCCCTATATTAACAAACTCCAACATGCAACATGAATGGATTGCTTTCTGTATGATAACATGAGCTACAGTTGCTACCATGGAGACATACTCAAATTCACCAAATTGCAAGGCCAAGAAAACATTAATACTTTCTCTTCCACCTGTTTCCCAATTTACATGCAGTTTGTTCTGACTGTATTTTGCTGGAAGCATTCCCCATTAGCCAAAAACCAATCACAAGGGGAGAAGAGCAACATGCTGCCTAATTTTAAGACAAAAATATGGCCAAGTTGCATGTATTGTGAAGATAATTGCACATCACCTGTTTTACAGCAGAGGAAGGATGTCCTCACACCAGACTGAAATCCATTAGAACTTCTGAGTGCTCTTGCAATAAAGCACAGTATCTTTTAGGTCTAACACAGCTAAGAATGCTGCAAGGCAGATGACACTGATTAATACCACCAGCCTGGACACCTGACCTTCATCCATTGCCCAGAAGAAACGGACTACCGAAGTATCTCGCTGTCAAAAGCAGGTCTATACCCAAAGGTCATGGAGATCAAAGGAATGCTAGAGACTGAAGGCACTGACTCACCACAGCCTTCTCCAGCGTGATATTGGTCAACGATTAGTTACATTTTTAATGCAAGTAATGATTACTTGACTAAAGCATGAACTAATTCTCCTGTCTAGGCGTGAGGCAGCCTGCCCTCACTGAGGGGCAAACAAGGGATCTGGTATTTCCAAAGTGGCCTACACCAGCCAAGAAAGAAAGAAAAATCCAGAAGACTGCGTAAGGGACAAAGCACTCTCACTATCTTCAGGACCTCAGGGAGAATCTCTGCCTGAAATGCTAGCATACAAGACAAGGCTCTTGCTCCTTCAAGTCCTTGTTCTGCCACTAGGAAAGCAGACAGCCTATCCTTCATCTGATCCATCTTATCTGCAAAACAACAAGAATTTTCTTCAACAATAGGAAGGAGTCGGAGCAGGCAAGACCTCCTGGTTGTATAACCCAAAACAAACCTGCTGTCCAAGATCTGGCATATAGTTTGTCAGGCTTCAACAAATTCCAGGCCCTAGGTCGCAACAGCAACCAGAATTTGTAAACCGGCACCTAGCTCTGCTGGAAAAATACAGCAGGAGATCACCCTCTGGTGACCAAAAATAAAATTGCAGGTGCCTTTACCAGGCTCTGCTGGGAAAGAGACATGCCCTCCGGCAGTCTGAAAACAAAATTGCAGGTACCTTTACTAGGTAGTCACTAGATTGGGCAGCAGGGGACTTTTTGCCAGGGCAACTGGGTGCCTTCCTTTGAAGCTGCACACCTCGCATGCCTACCAATTTGACGACCCATGTACTATGACGGACAGGTGGGGATGGAAAGAGGTTGGCAAAACTCAGTGCATAGGAGTTTAAAACATATATCTTTATGCTGCACTGTTTAACCTGCATAAAACTTCCATCACCAGCACGCTACCTGTCTTTCCCCAAGCAGCAGAGGAGCACTCTCACTGGCCACCCATGGGATAGTCCCCCAGCAAACAGCCCCAGTCCCAGAAGCAACTCCAGGCATTTGTCTCGCAAGGCTTTGTGCACCCCCACGGGGCCTTGCAGCTCATTTACACTTGTCCATCAATTTAACCAAGAAATTGATATGCACCAGCTTTGCTCTTAGTCAAGCCTTCTTCACACTCCTTCCCAGATCTGTGCTGCTTCAGACGAAACAAACCTACGTTTACTGATTACAACATGATTTTAAGTGAATGTAAGTCGAATCAATATAAAAACCAGATAATTAATCATTCAAGGAGATAACCAAAATCAAAGAAAAGAAAAAAAGCCACATTCTAACCTGAGATCACTGTTTCAGTCTACGTTCAGCTTACTCACAGTCGCGGACACTGACCTTTAGCCTGACTCTGCCTTCCCTCCTGTGAGCAGGTTTCTAATTCTTTAGGTTGCTTAGAAGATTCAGTCTATGGGAAGAGCCTCATCCAGCTCAAGAACAAGAAGAATCCAGTGGCACCTTAAAGACTAACAAATTTCTTCACACATAAGCTTCTGTGGGCTGCAACCCACTTCTAACATGGCTACCCCTATGGAACCTGTCATCTAGCTCAGTGGTTTTCAAACTTTTTTTCTTGGGACCCAGGTAAAAAAAAATATTATGCCCACAACCCAACAATTACATCTTTGAGCAATGCTTTCCAGTTTTGTGGTGACAGCAGCAGGGAGCACCACGACCCAGTACTGGGTCCTGACCCATCTCTTGAAAAGCACTGATATAGCTCAAAGTTTGACTGTTTCCTTTTCAAACCCACCCCTCGGGCAGTCAGGCAGGGCCGGGCCAACCATACAGGTGAACTAGGTGGTCACCTAGGGCACCAAATCAGATGGAAGAGAATTTTTTACATGTGTTATCTAACATGTGGGAGAGGGGGTGCCAAAATCACAGTTCACCGAGTGCGCCAAAAATCCTTAGGCCAGCCCTGCCGTCGGGTGATTGTTCGTGTCATGATCTTTCCCTCTTGAGCCAAGGTGCTTAAGCTGCATTGTTTTTCTCTGCCTGCTTCAGGGATAAATAAATGTGTTCGTCTTTAAAGCTGCCACAGGACTCCTTGTTCGTTTTGCTGACTAGACTAACACAGCGACCCCTTTGGAACTTGCCTCTACAGTGCGTGTGAGCATAGCTCTGTTTGTCTGCTTCTACTTGAGGCACGTGAGAAAAACAAGGGAACATGACCATGCATGTATGATGTTGCAGGAAACATGCTACCACAACAGTAATGCAGAGGATGCCCTGAGCATTCCAAAAACACCTGACATGACATATTTTGCATTAGACACAGTTACATTGTGAGGGTGAACAAAAAAGATAAACCAATCACCAGAGGTCCCTGGGCCTCCCCAACCAGTGCCTCGCCCCAACCTCTGGCCTGGCCAGCCCTCCCTCCAGTCTAGGGCCCTGTCCCCTGTGGGAGAGCCAGCGCTGAGGTGCGGGGAGGCGCTGGGGCCAGAGACCAGCCCCAGTCCTGCTGATCGGCCCCCAAGGGCAGCAGGGCCACTTCTGGCACAGCTCGAAGGCCACATCAGAGGCCATACTGCACAGCAGGGGCAGATCAGCCGGCCCAGAGATGGGGCAGGAGAGCGAAGCCCATGCCGATCCCATTATAACAGTGTATATGGGGGGGCAGCACGTCACAGCCAGATTACAGATTAACCAAACATACATATGAGTATATCCATATCTTTCACCAGAGATATACTGATTTTATTCCGTATCTTAAGAAACTGATGCAAAAAGTACATTAATAAATTCTAATTCTGGAAGGAAACATTGCTTGTGATGAGAATACTAATATAATAATCCTTTTAGATCCTTAAAGTTTGTTCACATGACAGCAGTCAGGATTCTAATAGTTCAGAGAAAACAATGTCAGTTAAGACTTACCTTGTAATCTGACAGAAACTAAGTAATTACTCTGTTGATTTAGAGTGTCACAATTCTGTTCAGCGTTTGAAGTCAAGGGTGGAACTGTTTTTCTGGTGTGTTGCTCAGGTTTGAGGATTACATAGTGGAATTAATACCAAATATTTGCCCCTGGATACAGAATTGGGATTTTTCAAAGCACAGACTTGAAAGGTAATCCATTGTAAAAATGTAAACAGAATGGGGATTATATTTGTCACACTGATCCTTTTGAGTTTGTGTTTCTTTGGGGGTTTTATTTTGTTACTTTGATTGTTTTTTCAATAAACACAAACCAAAACAAAGAGCACATTGCATTTACCATGATCATTGCTAAGTCAAAGGAATTCAGGTGTACATTATGCAATGCGGTATGATTTCAAACACCACCTAGGAACTGAGAGTTTGTCGCCCCAATATACACCACTGGTTTTCTCTTTCCCCTCTCTGCTTTGGCCTTCAGCCTGCTAAGAGTCTAGTTTCGGCAGGCAAGACTATGCATTTTAAAGCACTCCTGTGAACCTATGACCCAAAAGGCAGCTAAAGGCAATGCCATAGACAGTCCAGTGCTGAGACAAGATTTCCAGGCCTCAGAGTGGCTGATAGGAGTACGCTATGCTAGTACGTCTTCCAATAGTAGGACTGCAAGTGAAAGGAAAAGGCAGAGATAGAAGCTGCATTTTCTATCATTGCTCTTGTTTTCTTTCCCCTTTTGTATATGTTTGGCTTGTTCTGTCCTGCAGAGCAGTGGTTTTCAAAGTACAGAATGGGACCCAGTACGGTGTCGCAGACACTCAGGCACTGGGTCGTGGTGTCTCCTACTGCCAACGCTGCAAGACTGGAATACATTGCTCAAAGATGTAATTGTTGGGTCACAGTCATAAATGATTTTTTTCAACTGTGTCCTGACGAAAAAGAGTTTGAAAACCACAGATCTAAAAAATGGGACTGAATTTCAATAGCAACGACAAAACACCATACACAGGCAGATCAAGGATCAAAGTTCCAAGCTCTCCCGGCTGAGATGATGGCTATGAAGAAGACGAGTTTATGGGACAGATGAAAGAGAAAACAACTCCACATAGATTCAAACGGTGGTCTTCTCAGGGCATTAAGTATTAAATTGATGTCCCATGGTAGAGTCAGTTCTTTAAACAGCATGAAGAGTAGAAGAAGCCTTTGGGAGAAAATTTAATATCCTTTGATTGTGGAAGGGTGAAACGCTGTGATGGCTACATGAGCTTTGATGAAATTCATCAATGATCCTTACTTGAACAGGTCTTTAACCTCTTTACCTGCACAGAAAAGATCCTAATATCTTAAGAATGCCATGTAGTGGGATTGTATATTTCATATCTACTGAAATACTTTCCAACATATTCAATAAAGTATCAGAAAAAGTCACATGAAAGGGAAAATCCAAAGGAAGAAAACTAGCATTACAAGACACTAAGAAACAGCACAGTGACATATACTCATTCTAAATATATGTTACCAAAAACAGCTCAAATATATAATTGCCAGTTTCACTTTTTGTGAAGAATAACTCTACAAAATTGTACAGTTTCCCTCTCCAATATTACTACTAGATTTAGCTAACGTTTTCATTTCTTCACCTAAATTGGAATGGTCTGCTTTTATAAAAGCCTTGTGTTTTCCTAGTTCAAACTCTGGGGGGGTTATCATTTTTTTTAATAGAAAGTGCCCGGGACAGAAGTCCAAGAACAAACAAGGCATCTGGAGTCCCTCCCCCTAACCACCATGCTTGCTTTCAGCCAACAGAATTTCTGCAGCCAGGGCTACACTTCTGGGCAGATCCCAAATCTTGCCAAGCCACATACATCCTTCACCCAATCAGAGTATGGGTTTTTACAGGAATAGTGTAGCGAGAGCTAACAAGCCACTGGAACAGTATTTTTAACAACATGAAATCCTAGTTCTACGTATCAGCCCACTGTGGTATCCACTCAAAGGAAGAACACGAATTGCTTTAATGTGGATTTCGTCTTAGCAAATTATAATAAAATATTACAAAAAGAGCATGTCACCATAGCTTCAAAAAAGGTAGGTTTTCATAAGAGAATAGGATAGCTTTCCATTACGTAGATAAAGTACCTGAC